>JBAMHV010000003.1:16928533-16950711 GCA_037177535.1 Pseudomugil gertrudae | reverse complement strand
AGATAGATAGATAGATAGATAGATAGATAGATAGATAGATAGATAGATAGATAGATAGATAGATAGATAGATAGACATATTGCAGATGTAGTTGAATCCAAACCTCTGGCATCAGAAAAAATCCCAGTAGTTTTCCAATAACCGACACCATTTCTGAGGTTAATGGGCCAATCACAGCTGATATGCGGGTCTCATAGTCGGTGTAATTGCATGCCACTGAGAGAGCATCACTTGATTTTCCAGTAAGGAAGGAAAACGTAGCTTTCACAACAACAGAAGACTGTCCACATGTGTCATATATATCATAGCCTAACTTGACACCAGGAAGCAGAGTCTGGTTTCCATTGATCTCATCTACTGCATATTTCATTACCAAGGCAAGGCCAAGTCCATATTCATTTAAACTGTTGAATTACATTTAGAAAAGAACAAGACAGAGACCATATAGTCAGGTAAAACATGCACACGGTTGTAGGATTTCAGCTAGGAGGTTATCATTGCCAAAGTAATTGAAAACTTCCAATAACTTACGTTTCACATTGGATACTGTCCGGCTCCCTAACGAAGCTAATGTTGTCGGACTGCTTGTTGATAGGAAAGAGCCCGCCGAGCATTACATCCCCTGGCATTCTGAAGAGATCTGTAGTAATGTTGCTGTACCATTCAGGTGAGCTTACACTGTAGCCTGGCTGAAAGTGCCAGTACAAAACCAGCAGAATGATGCAGGGAGTCATGATTCAGATGAGCTGAAGACTTCAGCGAGACTCTACATATGTTTCAGGATATCAGGGAAGTATGCAAACATACCTGAAAACCTCAGCACCCTCCCATCAGGACTGGTTAGTGTGATTATAAGGAACAGCAAATCATGTGAAATAGTTCATATGAAACTGTCCAATATGAATATTTATGTAGAATTGTTTTTTTAACACCCCTCTCCACCACCAAGAAACACAAAACAAAATGATTCAGGTAAATAAAATATAACCTCTACAATACAGCAAATTTGATGACTGCAGACACTTTGAAATAATCTCAAAACATGTGGATGAGTCCACTTCCAAGATCCTTCTGCTGCCAGGGAAGGTGTGATTTGATGATGTCACAGCCACGGGATTTTTAACAAATTGTGCCAAACAAACAAACAAATTTGGAAAACTATACATGACATCTCTTTTATTTAGTCCATTTGAGTTAGAGGACACTTAGCTGAAGAGTTTAATATGCAACATGTGCATGTTATTATAAAAGAAAAAACAATACTGATATTTTCCAATATTGCATTTCATTGCTGATATTGCCCTAAAATATTAATATGTCTGAATTCATATTGAGATCAAATGTTTTTATTACAGTTAAAAATATTTGCAGTATCAAATGCACTACTCTTTTACATACAATTTTGCTGCTGTTAAAAAATGCTGTTGAGTAAATTAAGTGTTAAATGCATGTTAAGTACGCTTATGTGATTTTATTACCTCTAGGAAGGTTATACTTTTCTCCACATTTATCTGCATGTCTATCTGTTTGTTAGCAACTTTACACAAAACTACTGGCTGGATTTTTGTGATTTTTTTTTCTGAGAATATTTTTTGGTCCAATGCAGACGCCATTAAATGTTTGGAGTGATCTGGAAGGAGTTGTGGACGCAGGAGTTTTTTAAAGGATTCTTTATCACTGCAAGATGCACAGCATTTATTTACCATAATATGCACTCATCCAAATGGTATGTAAAATACATGAAATAGTTTATTCCTTACTTTTAGAATATGATAGTGTTATGGTGAATCATGGTTAGATATCAAGATACTAAAACAATGTGGCACTGACAGAGTTTGTTGGCAAGCTAAAACAAACTTGATTAAATAAATATTGTATTATTTTATTCATTTTGAGACAACATTTAGCAGAACATTTTTATTTAGAGTTAACATAAATAAGGCTATTTTGTAAATATATTGATAATGTTTAATTACTATTGAAAAAAAGAATAGTAAGAACTTTAACAAGATTGCTGTATTTAATAATTATTTGACTAATAAACTTTATCCTTGTTATTTAATATGCTTTGGATAATCAGTGACTCTTATAATGTATACAAAATGAAGCCACAGCTACATACAGACTGTAAGTGAAAATCACTGGCTGGATTAGTATGGAGTTATAACAATGCATAGATTCTGAGCTGCTCGTCTACAAATGTTTTCTTGTTAAAACTGATAAACTGAAAACCTTATTTGTAACTAAAGTTTGGTATGTTGTTTAATACCCATTTGAAGGGTTTTCCTGTTATTAGGGTGTTAGAAAGTAAGCCCGTATTTGCTTATTGTGTGTTTGTGTTTGTGTATTTTGTGCAGGTGGGTATTTGTTCTTCCGGAGAATTTTCCTGACATTTGCTTGTGGTCTGAACTTTGACTCTCTTTGGTGCAACACTGTCAGGAGATGTACAAACTAAATTCCTGTTGGCCTCCTCACCCAGATTTGTTGTTACAGCTAAACCTCAACTGTTATCAAATGATTTTTTTTCCAGCTTGTTTTCATCAAATAATTATAATAAAACCATATACAGATTTCCCCGTGTTTCTCTGCCAACTTAGAACCACAATGAGAACTAACATGATACTTTAGTAGTATTTTAAAAACTCCTGTTTTGGAGTATTATTGCATCTTATTGTTTGTAATCCAGTTTTGTTTTGCCACTTTGTAACACCTCAGCATTTGCTTTAAATAGTCCTTTGCATACATGGTTCAGAGTTGTTTATTCTTTGAAATATTTCCTTCCAAGTTATTTGCATGAAACCACTGTGAAAATGAGCTTGCAAATAATCTTTTGATAAGTGCTTAAGCCACTTTTTTTATTTCTACTACAGATCCAAACTCTCTGTTAAAGAGTTCTTTCATGTTTTTCATTCTGGAAAACTACAAAACTTTTATTGTGTTTTAAATGCTTGATTACGGCTGAACTAAAAAAAACTGAACTATAGTGGTAAACAAATAAACAAATTCTTCTGGTATCTTACTAAAATACAATATGAAGGTACTTGTGCAACTTTAGTATTTTCATATCATACAGTTTTATAACGGCCCTGGATGGACTGGCGACCTGTTCGGGGTGTACCCCGCCTCTCGCCCGTAGGCAGCTGGGATTGGCTCCAGCCCCCCCGCGACCCCGCTCTGGGATAGAGCGGTTGAAAATGGATGGATGGATGGATGGACAGTTTTATAACTCTGTCACTGTGTTTCTTTAAGCATGCATTTGACTCCAGAGCAACTGGAGATGTTATAAAACTGATTATTTTTAGCTTAAGTTTTAATTGTTTTTTAAAAATATTTATTTGTGTTTTAGTCTTTTATTTTATTTTGTCTTATTTTTGTACTGTTTTTCATGTAGTTAAAAACTGACTTTTTGCATTTAGCTGTTTATATTTACCGGTAGGTTTATATTTAGGTTCATTTACTCATGTTTGAACATTTTACCATTTCCAACTCATAGGGACCCTAACACTAGCATCTCTGCTTGCTCCGCAGGATTGTGCAGCGTTGTTGCCAAGGTGACAGGCCTTGTCTTGTTTTGTGTTTGGTGAACCAATAACAGTTTTAAAGCCTGACCCAAGAAATTAAATTGTTTGCTTTATTTTGACCTTAAAAAAGCTAAACAAATATAAGTAATATATATGCATGGTATTTTACTGTGTGCTGTTACAAGGAAAGGCTGAAATAAACATTCAGAAGGATTTCCTTCAAGTTTTCTGTGATTGTCTTTAGCATGTCCTATTATGTGGGGAAAAACCATGGGAAAAGTTTTAGTGCCAGTCATTTGCAGCACACCTTAAAAAATGAAAAGATAAGTTTGGTTTTATTCATGTGGAAGCACGGTACACTTAGTTTTACACAACATCCTATACAAGATCCGTGCAGGGAGTGGTTTCTCTTTGACTCCACATGACTAAAATATTCCACTGAATGACAAGTGAATACTAGCTTCTAATTTGATTGAGAAATTACGGGTAATTGTGGGCCACAATGCAAAATAGTTCCTGTGGATGATATTCAGCAGTATTTAATGATGATTTAGGTTAAATTTGACATAGCTGGCTACAGGTGTGACATCTAACAAAGCATTATCAGATATCACTGAAAATATCCCTTCTGCTTTTCATAACAATCACAAAGCTTCTCAGCACGCTGCTTAAATGCTCTTATATTAATATGTAAAATCACATTTTATGTGCTGTTATTTCCAGTTTTCACATGTGAGTATTGAGGTAAACATGTCTTATTAAAGACATATCAGTTACAGGGTGGGTTTGTTTAAGAACATAAAGGGAGGTATTCTTTTACCTATCTTATCTTGTAATCTTGACGTAAGCAGAGCTGCGATGAAACGCTGTTTTCTTCAGTACAGTCTGCCTGCTCACCCAGCCTGCACTTCATTCTTTCACTTCATTTCAGAGTTTTATCCTGGGAATATTATGGATCACTGAAATAACATAAAGATGTAAAAATCCCAACTTGTCAGAGATTATGTGCAATTAAAGAAGTCTAAGTCTTCCTGTGTGCTGGAGGCTTTAGATTGATATCTTGTTTATGCTTGAGCAGTTTTCTTTTTCAAGCATGAATTTACCTTCCACCTCACTGTATTTTGCATCAATGGTAGACTTAAATTTTGATGCCACAATATCACACATTTGCTAACATTCTTGTTTCCATGTATAAGGTTGCAATATGTCTCATTAGACTTAGACACTCATTATTTAACAGAAAATACAATTCAACTACAAAACAGCAATCATGCTTTCTAATGTGTGAAAACTTTGCTATATTTTTGTTTTAATTGAAACTGTTTTGTTGTCGTGACCAGTCAGACTGCTACCCGTGTTGTATGAGCAAAACACAACAACAACTGTTCTCATAGATATCTCATGTATCATTTACATTCACAAACACAGACTGCGGCACCGTTATAGCTCAGCCACTAGATGTCAGAGGAGTTCATTTTATGGTGTCTGACTGTGTTATCTGTTGGGCTACTGAATTCAGTATCTTCATTCCTACATGTAGAATAATTATAAAATAAACTTGAGACATAAAGTGGTCAAATGTTACTAGTGATGTAATGAAGTGGCAAAGGTGTGTGTGGGAGGGGGTCGCAGTGTGTGCGTCAGATAAATTTTGTTGCAAACTGTTTGACCAACTTATAACAGAGGGGGAGTCATCCTGTGTAAACCACTCTTAGAGTTTTGCTTCATTCAAAATAAAAAGAAATGCATGTTTTGTCCTGCTGCTCTGACTCCATGTTCCCTGTTTGTCTGTAGACTTCCAGGGGTAAGCCTTATCAGATGTAAAGAAAGGAACACTCTTGCACAACACCTTTCGCCTTGAGAAAACATAAGCATTTTTTTTGCGTCAAAGGGACTACATGCACAACTAGACTTGGAAAAAATGGATATGATTGCACGATTGGATGCTCTTGTGCACTTATGCATGGTCAAATGTACTGTAGCTGGCCAATAGTATGGAACTAGAGCCGCTATTTGCCCCAAATGACAGTGACTGTTTCAAAACACAGTCTAAACTACATTCTCTCCCAGGAATACCACCCCCCTCACTCCCCACCTTCAGAGAGTGGCTGCCTCGCTCTAATCTCCATTGCTGGCCCTAGAAACACTGGGTCTGTTGTTGACATGCTGGCTTCATACCCCACAGGGGCTGAGAAATTATTAGCCAGCTTCTCTATGCAGGCTAAAGACATCCAGCCAGCAAGTCTATGCATCCCAGCAGCAGAATACTAAATTGTGCTACTGGATGAAAGACCATCGGTCTCGATTAGCTCTGTATTAGAATGATGCTGGAGGAACTGTGGGAATGCTGGAGGAACTGTGGGAATGCTGAGATCCCCTTGTGGGATGGAAAAAAAAAAAACAACAGGAAAAGGATTCATTTGTTTCTGTTTACAAAATCCAACAAATCAGCCCAGAGTCTGAATGCACACTTGTAGAGGTGTTTTTACCTCACCTTGAAGAGTTAAATAAAAGATCTATCCTCCCCCATTCTAGCAGAAAAACTTGTTCTTCTTCGTGTCTGTAGCCAGTATGTCCGTATGCATGTGCAGCTTACAAGTGTGTTGCAACTTGTGTTGGACCTACACAGAAAGTGCAGGGATACATCACATAAAACAGGCTACGTTATCACAAACTGTCCTGGCTTGCTGTTAATTCATTTGCAATGTTTCAAATTTTGCATCAGGCTTTTATGCAGCAGTGTCCTCTGCATTTATATAATGTAGCACACAGCTGTGGGTTGTTTAATAAATTAACCTGATTCTAAGAAGCCTGTTATCCCTGTTCAGGGACTGGAACAACAGTGTTTGCACTCTATTAATAGACCCTCAGGTCAGGGCAATAAAGGGCCTTGGCACTTGGCTGTCCATTCACAGTTCAAATCAGGGACAAAATATTTGGCTTCAGTCTGTTCTTCTACTTAAAACACTGTGGTTCACTGAGTCACCACTGCCTGTAGGGATAAAGTAGTGAGAATTTCATGAGCTTATTGAATAATGTGGACAAAGAGGGAAAAAATGTTACACACTGCTGGACGCATGTTTTGTGTTATGAAAAGGAAACAGATTGGATTGGCTGAAGGATCATTTGCAGGGAAGCATCAGTTCATTTGTTTAAACTGTGATGTGGGTGGAGTGAGTCAAAGAATGACCAAAGACCTTGAGATCTGACATTGCCTCAATGATTGATTCAGCTATCTATCACTTGCAAATGCCCAGTATTGTCCAAGCAGTGTTGACTCTGGTGACACTGGACAAATGGGAAAAAAAGACCAGTTTGTGTGGCTCTTATGTCCAACCAGTAAGAGATCTGTGCATGGCTGCAGCTGAAAATTTATTGTGGCTTCTTGCCGATGTCATGCACAACGTTAGCTTTAGAAGAATCACACTACTGTGTTTCCCTCCGTGTCTCCACACAACACTTTGTACTGGGAGTTGCATAAGCCAGGAAGTATATAACTGATCCTTTTTGGCATTTATATGTTTATAAGTTTCACTTGTAACCAATATGTTTGGTTGCATTTTGTCCATTTTGAGGGGATTGTTCAGTTTCTAAGATTCTGTTTGTAAATTTCAGTGTGCAATGGTAAGAAATGTGAATCTTGAAGCCGGCATTAAAAAGTTACTAATCCAACTTCACGTTTGTCCTGTTTGACAGTGCATGGGTTTAACCCTATAAAGCCAAACTTTATGATACATAAAGACATTTTGCATCACTTTTTGGTATAAACTTCATTCAAAATCCTGTTGTGCTGATACTGATCTCCTGTCCCCTGGTAAACATAAAAAACAAACAATTCACTACAATAATTAATAATCACATAGTAATAATAGTAAATAGAAAAAATTTTAATTGTTAATTTTTTTCAGATTCTGTTAAAAAGTCAAATAACAACTTTAAAAATGAAACCCTTTAAAATTAGTTTAAAAAATGGACTTCTCTGCTCAGCTGTTTTTAGGTTGGGCTATTAAAGGGTTAAGTATGCGTGTATGTGTGTCACTGTTTGTGTGTTGATGGTGGCATCATATTACATCCAGAAGTTAACATGATAGTCCTCTTGTCTATCATCTTTTTGTATCTGACTCATCAGACGAGTTATCTGCAATCTTTGAGTTACTTCACTCTCCTCCGCTGGTTTTTACTTGCTGCAGATGGCAAAGTGAAGCTTTGCAATGACTTGGCAAACATTATTGCGAAATTCAAAGTTTATAGTGAAATGTTTTGGTTCATTGTTAGATTGTTTATTTTGTTTGCTGTTGAGCAGAGAAAAGTTTTAAAAGAGTATCATATGTAAAGTAAATATCAGTTGGCACCCAAGGACCATCAATATTCAGCCCACTTAGTTATGGCGTAATGTCTTTTGTGCTTTAAACGTGTTGATTTCTGTTTCTGTTTCTGCAGTGTATAAATGATCCCTCACTTACTTTCCTGTGCTCAGAGACAATCCTTTTCCTATGACTGCAAATAGTTCAGTGTTACATTTGAGCTTTACTCTGTCTATAGTTGATATGTTAGGTTCTGGCTTTTCGACTGTTCATTGGACACCCTGCCCTGCTGTACATTGTGTTGAGTTGTTTATTTAGTCTTTTGTGTCTTTGAAATCTCCTCTCCTCATGTCTGCATTTTCGTTTTGACTTAAAGTTATCTGAGTTTTATGTTGAGTTTCAGTTTGTGGTTTAACTATCAGGCCCTACATTAATGCACTTGACAGAAACAAGGAAAGAAAAAATGGATTATGCGGTGGATAAAGTGAAGCATATGGTATCTAACGAGACAAGCTAATCAGTCTTAACATTAATATCTTGTGCAAGATACTGTTTCTGTCAAAACAACTTACCCCTGTGCTCCGGTGATCTCCACGAGACCTCCAAAGGTGTCCTTTGGTATCAGCTGTTGAGACATTAGCAGCAGAAATGTTAAGCCCTGTACATTACGAAGAGGAGCCTGCACGGATCATACTTGAGCCAGTGAGAGCTCTGGAATTTGTAGGCCAAGTCATCACATCCAAAGCCCTTGTCATGCTGCTTAAATTATTCCTGAGCAGTTATTGTAGTGAGGGAAGGTGACTTGTTTTCCACTGAAAGAAAGAAGCCGAACTTTGCCCATGTCATCACATTGCTTTGGATTTTACTGTTTTTCCACAACATTTCTCGTAACACATCCACATTTACCTCAGACTGCAAATGCACTGGTCTTAAATGTCCCACCCAATATAAACATGCTGTTTTGGATATACTCCCATTCTGTCTTTAATTTTAAGTGTTCATCTTTTACATTCATTCATACAAATTCAACAATTGGCTTCATCCATGTCATATGTCAGTCATTTTCAGAGTACTGATCCATAAGCCAATGATTAATGTTTTAGGAAAAAACATAAATAGTGAAAGCTAACTTTGTTTTTATCTGGAGGCCAGAGACATAATCACATAAAAAATGAAATACTGTGCTTTTTGACATATCATGCACACCTTCTGAGGTTTACTATGTGCACATTTAGTCTATTTCATATTATCTAAAAATATAAGTGCTGTTTCCTTCAAATCACTGACAGATACTTTATTACGAGCTTTAGGAGATGCTCCAAAGCAGGAGCCAGAAACATTTGCAACAATAGCTCAGTGTTTTCACACGATGGACTCTCTTAAAGGTATAGTCTCAGTCTCCTTTCAAGCTTTATTTGAAGTGAGGTACCCTGTTTGTGAGCAGCTGGAAAAACATCCTATGAGTGGGCGGCTGGATCTGAACAGTAAGAAACTGTTGTCACTACGGGGTGAAAGACTTGGAAGTTAGAGAAGGAGGGAGTGATCAAGCCCTGTGGAATTTTACCACAGCAAACTTATGCAAGAAGCTGATTTCACACAGGATATAAGATACCAGTAACAGTCAACTGGTCAGGGAAGAGAAAGAAAGGAGAGGAACTCCAAAGCGAGTGAGCCAGTAATAGGAGTTAGACTCCAGTGCTTGTGCTCAGGGGAGAAGTATTGTTTATGAGGAGATAAATGGAGGGGGGTGAAAGCTTGGGATGTCTGCTGCTTCAAGTTCTGTCCTGACTCTGCCTGTCAGAAGGCCTCTAATTCTGCTTTCTGTTTCTCATGTTGAACCTCGTCACCCTGCGTTTACATCCAAAGCGTGAGTCACGCACTGGCCCGTCAGTCATCAGATGATTTGATGTGGTTTTATTAAATTGAGGTGTGTCTTTCCGACTGACTCAATAATTGCTTCCTTCTGAAGACAGACAGAGATCAGCATCTGCAGTGAAGAACTGGGTGGGGGGGTGGGTGGCTGTTTTTAGAAACATACCAGCTGCCACAGTCTGACCCTCTGGGTGTCTGTCCTCCTTGGTGCAGGTTAGAAGTTGCCCCATGCTCCCACATGCCCAGTTGTTTCAAGGAACTTGATTCATTCACTTGCTTCACTTCATGTTTAGACACAGTTCAATGTATTTCTACACTGATATATGTCTGAGTTAGTACACTTGTTGTATGGTTTCTCCTTAAATGCTGTATATCAGTAAAATAAGGAGGAGACTGTCATCTAATAATACAGTCTACCAGCAAGAATTTGTGAAAAAAAGTCATATTTATGTACTCATTCTGGTAGAGAAAAGGTGACACATTCAATGGGTAAAGGCCTCTCTACATCTCTCACTACATGTTAAAAATAAAGCATATCTATGTTTCTATGATTCTCTTGGGACAATGGACCTTAGCTGGAAAAGGATTGGTGTCATCTCCTGGTCAGGAATGAGGTCCAACACGGGTGGAAGAATTGTTTACAAGTGAGGGAAGTATGGAGCAAAAGATCAACACACAGATCGGCCAGTCTGCTGTGGTAAAGAAGGAACTAAGCCAGAAGGCAATGCTCTGGATTTACCAGTCAATCTATGTTTCTATTCTCAGCTCTGGTCACGAGCTGCGGCTAATGACTGAAAGAATGAATATCTCGAATATCAACTGATGAAATGACTTTTCTCTACAGGACGGGAAGGCTCTCCCTGAGAGATAGGGTGAGTAGCTCTAGAGAGTCTCAGAGTAGAGCCGCTGCTCCTTCACATTGAGAGGAGCCAGATGAGATGACTCAGGCATCTGGTTAGGATGCCTTCCCCTGGGAAAAACCCAGCTCACATTATCTCGGCTGACCTGGGAATGCCTCAGAATCCCCTCGATAAGCTGGCAAATGTGGCTGGGGAGAGGGAGGTCTGGGCGTCCCTGCTTAGGCTGCTGCACCCAAGCTGTTATAATGCTATAATGTTATGTTTTGTATAGATTTGCATTTCAATATGTAGAATTTTTAAGCAAGCGAGAAGACTTATAAGGACAAGGCTAGGAGCTCTCCAGTTGTTGTTACAATAATTGTGACAAATTAAGTTGTAGTAGAAGGTTCTGGCAGTTATAATATATAATACATCTTTCTTGCAACTTCATGTTTCTTGGAACGAATAGGGCAACTTGCACAATGATGTATCTTTTTCCCTACAGGATACCAATACATTCAAGCAGCAAAACACTCATTTTGATCCTGTGCTACATCAGAATGGGGTGTAAATAATTGTACCCTTCCCTCAATAAAACACAATCTGTACGTAAAATCGCAAAATTTTTTATCTGATGTCCAACTGACTTTACACTCATCAGCTTTCAAGCAATGAGATGTACTGAGAGCAGAAAAAAATCAGATGGCTATTCTGAAAAACACTAAATGTTTACACGAGCCTTAACAATAAGCCAGGAGAAAATGCTTGCCAGTTTAAATACCAGCAAAGTAGCTAAAGTGATCATGACTCAATAGATTTACATAGTTTTCTTTCATATTTGTGGCTATGTTTTATACACCATTACATATTAAATGGAGATTAACTGATGGACCCAAACATATGGATTTACAAGAGTTAAATTCAAAACAATTTGTGTATTCAGATTCCAGTGAGTGTGATATACTGTCTTGGTAGAGCAGAGAAATGAAAGAAGGAAGAGGAAGTGATGTCTACCTGTAATGTAGATGTTGGAGGTTATTGAGAAGGGTTAGGAGGTGGCAGACACTTGTGATAATGTAAGCTGGGCAAGATGTGGGCTGAGTAAAAGTGAGCTTGAAGGAAGTAAGACAAAACAGAAAGATATTTTCAGAAGAATGAGGATCAGAAAAATTGGCTTAAAATAAAACTGAAGATGAGTGGAGCAGAGACAGTATGAGGTGAGCTGAGCTGCTGAAAATTATAAACAAACAAAGCAACAATAAGGAAAAGCCCAAATACAGAAAACAATGGAAGATGAGGCAAAGCAAGCTATCCTTATTTGAACTTACATTTCAGTTTCATTTATAGCTATACAGGTTTTGGGTTCATTCACCAGAGGGTCAACCTGTTGGTTCACTCATTCATTACTCCAACTCTGGTGTTTCCAAGGCTGATTTTGGTCCATTTGTGCTTCATAAACATTTTTTATTTTAAAATAAAAACCATCTGAGCCATCCACCTCCTGATATATTTAAAGCAGCTGAAGAGAGTGATTTTATGTATGATGTTTCCTGAGACAGTCAGTTTGTCAGGCTGAAGTTTCTTTCCTGTCCAGCACCAAACAAACTTGCAAAAGTGGTAGTGGATGTGGGATTGTCCAGTTATTTCCACCTTTATCTTTTTAAAGTGTTTATTTGTTTAATTTTTATTTTCAGGTTTATTAACTCTTTTGTTCAGAGTTTGGTTAAACTTCAGGAAGAAAATCAGAAAGATAAAAATTAGGGCTAAGAAATATTGAAAAAGCCTTTTTTTTAACATAATAAGGATTTGTTCTATTTATTTCATCCTTCCTTCATGAAAGTTTAACTTTCACCACAAAAAGCCTCTTTCTGTAGATATGATAAATGTTTAAAAGCCATAAAAGTCATTATCTCCTACATCTTCTTCCTCACTATCCTTCATGAGTCTGACATATATGTGGGCAAAGAATCATAACCAGCTCATCTGACCACTGGGAATCAAAAATGAATCACACAAGGAGGTCATGCAATTTTATTTTAGAAAAGTGCAAAGGTGGATCGTTATCAGAGACCTTAACGGCGTGATTTAAAGGACATAGTTGTAAACTTTCAAAGGAATGCTGGTATATTACTGGCCACTAAATTTGACAAAAACTCTGTTTTAATATTCAAGAAATAATGTTTGCAAATGTTGCAATCACAGAAAGTATACTGTATTTATTTGGATAGATGACTCAGTTGGCGCTTTTACGATACAGCGTTTGCGTCAGTCTGGTGGCCTTACAGGAAAATCCACATTGCATTTCTCCAGGTAGGTGACACTAGCAGTCATCACTATCATCATGCTGTCACTATAACAAGCTAGAAACTGTGATTCAGGGGCTCTATGTAGACTTTAAACTCTGCTCTGACTCCTTCAGTCTAAATCTGGTCAAATGTCCAGAGGTACCTTTATATCTTTGGTTTCTGAATATCTTATACAAAGACCAAGATCTACCTCTATGTTTATAATGTTTAATTCAGCTTTCACCGGTGTCTGTTATCCATAACCTACAATAAGTGCAAATTAACTGCAATGAACTTTTTCCCTATGAGAGTGATCAGTTAAATCAAAGCATAATGCATAAATGTGTTAACATGCAGACAGACATCCAGCTGCAGACCCTCCAACTGTCTCCGGTGCTGCTTCTCCAGACTGACAGCAGGCTTGCGTGTAAAGATGTCTCATGATTATAAACTTAAAAACCTGGGGAAGGGGGTGTGTAGGAGGCCTTTCTTCAATTGCAAAACACCTGCATCTGACTCATGCTGGGTTAATCACACCTTTAAAGTAGAACAACGCATCACTATCCTTACAGGAAGTCAAAGAAAAAGAAACTGGATAGATATTGACTCATTTATCTCCTTAATATTATTAATTTTCTATTTAGACATGTATTCATTCCTTAAACTTATTATTGTATTTTATGTTTATTAGGAGCCTTGAAATCCCTGACGAGCTGGGCGTACACTGTGAAAAACTTCTCACGCAGTTTGAGTGAAAGCATGTTTGCTTTAGAATGATGTGTTGATTCTTTAACTATTAAAAACTGAGTTTTGTTTGATTTCTCCTCCAATTAACATTTAGACATAAATTTAGGCCAAACAGATGTTACTGATCAACTTTAGCACTTGGCATCAAAAGGTTAAATATTTCCCAAATAATAAAGGATTAAGTGTTGGGTTAGATTCCGGCTACCAGCATCTAATATCAATACCCTATAGGTGAAATTACATTTACTTCTGAAGTATTTGCATAACTCTAAGTAAAACTATATACTCTGAGGAATATTTAATTTCAATTGCTCTCAAAATAAAATAAACTAAAAAACAAAAACACAAAAACACAAAGTCAATCAAAGTTTTTAATAAAGAAAAACTAATAAGTTGTCCATGCTCTTAAATTTGTCCTATAATGAAGTCATGTAAAGCACCACCCCTACAAATGGCAGCAGGGAAATATGACTCATATGAAAATTTCTACATCAAAGCAAATAATATTCTCAAGCGTTTCCTTTAGTAGGCAACAAATTAATTTTAAAGGACAACATATGACACCTTCTGAGTTCCACTCAGTTAATAACACTGCACGTCTCTTGCTACTTGGCTACCTTTAAGTAATATTAAAGCCTCTTTACCATTAAATGTCAAAACTACCCAATACGAGTCAGAAAAAGCTTAAATACATGCGTTTGAAAATGTCTTTCACCATCCTAAATGGCACTTTGACATTTTAAATACAGCTGCTCTAACAAATACTGAAGGTCACCTATATGAAGAAGTTATGACCTAGTGGTTAGAAAGATCTGGTTGGATTCAGAGATCCCTGGTTACTGACTAAAATGACTATAAAGGTGAATCGCTGTGGGCCCCTGAGTAAGGCCCCTAATCCCCAACTGGGGGGGAGCCCACGTAATAAAGAGTGTGTTTGGGAGAACTGGTGGATTAGCCTTTGTTGTCTAATGATGCATTACAGTTGTTAGTCAGGGTGTTGGGCAACAGAGAAACAAAACACTGTGAACCACTGGACCCTGTCAGTATGTGGGAACTCTATGGTACTTGTCCCTGAAGTCTGGTTTGAGGAGAGATGGAAAAAAAGAAGTGTATGTGTGTAAGTGTGCACATGTGTGTACACAGGCTTCTGATAAAAAGGGAAGAAAATTCTGAAAGGAGAGATAGGAAAGGCTATAACTTTTATAAAGGATGCACCAAACCTCATGTGTTTTCATTTTATTAGTGGTAAAAAAAATGGAGGCAAAAATAAAAGGAGTGTGCAGTTGGACACTGAGTGTTTGAGAAAAGACAAATATGTGATATGAACCAGGTGCCTTCACACTATGCTGTTTGTGTTTGAGTAAGAGATAAAGTGAGTATTGAGTTGTACATTTGTATACATGTGTATGCTTATGTGGAGAAGGGTGTGTGTGTGTGTGTGTGTGTGTTGAGGGTAAAGTGGATGGTTGACTCCACTGGAATGTGGCGCTGACTCAGTCCGTCTGTCAGCCATGGCCATGTTCACTCTGTGGACTTATTCACACTCTGCAACCCTCTCAGGAGGGCAGCCTGTTGCCTCATGTCGGATTTCCGGTGAGACTCCTGGAATATCAGGGAACAAAACTTCAGTGGTGGGAAAAAGCCATCTTAGGATTCTGGTTTCAATGAGATATTGTTTATGCTACATATCATATTCTTTCATACACACTCATGTAATGTTACACACATGGTGGTTTTTGGCATTAGCTTGGTTCATTTCACGTTTTTTTTTCCACCAAACAAATGATCCAGATGTGTTGTAGCTGTACTTTTCTTACAGCTTTTGATACACTTATGCTTTTTCAAAAACCATTGATGTCCAGTATAAATTGGGTAGCCCTTTAGAAAAAAATATTTTATTGTGCAGGAATAAAATCCACACCTGCCTCTGAAAAGTGAAAGAAATAAAAGTTATTTTATACAATTATGTCTTTATTAATGTGTTTTTAACTTGTGACATCTTCTTTCTTCAGCATTGCCAGTGTCTGAAAGCAGCTTTATAAAGCTTTAAATCCAGATTAGTCCAAGCAAAGTCTGCCAGTCTTGTTAATTAACTACACTTTAAACACTAAATTATGTTCTGAGTGCCTCATAACTGAGTGAATGATTGATTGAGAAAGTTTATCTGAACATAATGACAAATTGAAAGACAGATAGAAATAAAACTAAAGTTTCCTTTACCCCCAAACCACAAAAAGTTAAAAAGCAGCAGGTGGAAACAGTTTATATAATCCCCCCCAGCAAATTACAACAATCTTCAGTCAGTATACAATAATCCCCTTTACTATGAGACTTATATTAAAACAACAATGATTATAACAATATAATACAATTATTTAGTACATACAGTAAATATTTCCTAATAGAATACATAATGTGATGTAGCGGACTGAAAAATATTAAAAATAAAATACAGTAATATTTTTAGATGGTAGAGTTTTCTCACACATTAAGAGCTGCTTTTTTGATACCTCTTTCTGTGAAAGAGAAGAACTCAACAGAAAATAATTAACATTTATAAAGAACGTCTTAAAAATGTCCCGCGAGCCAAACTTTGGGCATCCCTGTTATAAATAATCTAAATAGAGCAGTGCAGGAAGAACAATAGAGGGATGGGATGTAAAAGTGTGCCCGCTGGAGGTGGGTTGCAGGGGCTTTGTGACTGGGGGTTGCAGGTGGGGTACACCCTGCACAAGTGTGTCCACATCCAGTGTTTGAGAGCGAGTCTGGAATGGTTTTGTTGGTGCATAAACAGAAAAACGGTAAAACACGTAATGATTGTAAATATTTTGAAATAATTCACCAATTATAACAAATGAAATGGTCATTTGACATTAAATGTAAAGCAAAATGTGTAAAAGTACAAAGCCCATGTATTTTTTTATCAGCAATTGCTGACTTAGGGTGATCCTTTGTCTTTGATCACTGCTGTGTAAACATTAATATCTCCATGATAGCTTAGAACTCCTCCAAGGTTTCATTGGTGTTTCTTAAGGATTATTAGTTGTTTAACCTCAATCATCACGTCTGCCGTTTATCATCTTCATAAAATAAGTATTTGGTAAAACAGTGCTGTATAATTGCAGCATCATGAAGGAGAAGATGGTACGGTTGACAAAGGGCATAATATAGAAGTACATTAAAAATCACTTTTACTTGGGCATCTAATGTTTACCTTTGTAAAGGTCAGTTTGTGCTAAATATTTCTTTGAATTTAATTCCGAGTTGTTAAGGTGGCACCTAGAAGTCAACAGTCAGACTGTAGGGGTGGTTATTGTCACTTCAGGGGGCAATATTGCATTGCTTTGCATCACATTGTATAGTATGTAAGGGTTTGCCGGCCTTAATAAAAAAAAAAAAAAGGGGGGGGGGGCTCCATCAAAGTACTGAGTTCTAGTCCCGTTACCTTTCCCCAGCTTTGAAGCATGGTCGTAGTGGTATTATGGTTTTGCTGCATGTGAGCCAGGTGAACTGCATCATCTAAAACAAAATGTCAGAAAATTACCTGCCCCACAACAGCAAGTGTGTTACACAAGAGGACCACACCTTAAACACACCAGCTTTTGGTAATGCACCGCTAGGTGGCAGCAAACAGTAGTAGCTCTGTGTTAACTGTTGTGATGTTTCATGATTTTTGTAATATAGGCGTCTTTTTTTAAGACATCAGCTTCAGTTTGGGTCGTTGAAGAAGACTTTTCATGCTGGTAGAAGTTGTGCTGCACGGGAGTCTCTCTGTGTATCTTTTTTTCTGCTCTTTCACAACTTGTTATTAGAGTCTCCATGGCAATGAGACTTGTTTACCACCGGGATTTACTGATAATGCTCCAAATTCAAGATTATATAGGCTATTTTGATGAATTGGCTCAAATAAGATGTGAAACGCCCTGAGATGACACTGTCATGAAGTGGCGCTATATAAATAAAGTTGAATTGAATTGAATTGAATTATGGAGACTGTTAAAACCTGGTCTAACGATGCTGAGGATGCTGAGGATGCTCTGAGATGGTGCTTCCAGACAGCAGACTGGAGTGTCTTCATGGAGAGGACATCAACAGCTTGACTGAGTGTGTGACGGATTATATAGACTCCTGTGTGGACGGCACCATCCCAACAAGTACAGTGAAGACCATTCATTAGCTATTTTTTGTTTTAAAAGATTTAAAAGACTACAACGGTTAATTTCCCTCTGGGATCAATAAAGTATTTTTCATTTAATTTTGTAGCTCTTCAAATATAGAGCTATATAGATACCTTTGTGAAGTCTTATTAAAACAAGACCAATAAAATCAGTTAAAACATTAAAACAGATACAAAAGACATCATTAATCTTGAGAGTAGCATCTGCAGACTTCATTTACGTGGGCTCCTAATAAAGCATTACATTGACCCAAAGATACCAAGCTAGCTGAGCTAAATACCTCATGTAAAACCCATTGGTATCCTTTCTTTTTCACAGCCCACTAGCATATAAGGCTACTTATAGAAACATTTAAATGCAAAAGCTAGTTTTGTCCATTCAAGTAAAATGATGTATGTATAAAAACAATATGGATCATTTTTAGGTATAAAAAAACAATTTTGAGGACAGACGATTAAATATTTCAGTGCACAAAATACTCCCCTCCTAGCCAGCCAGGACTGATGGGTTGCTACAGCAACCCATTTCTTTTCCAACTCGCTGCATTCTGTTTGTGTTTACTCCCCTAAACTCAGTATTTACAGCTCTACTGTACATTTTCAAATATAATGTGTATCTGCAGTCTATACAAAACTGACTGGCATTGTTTACTCTTTTGTCTGAATGCAGTTTGTTGCATGAAAGACAAACAGCTCATCCACACAAACACACACTTCTAAACTACTTGAACCCTGAGGCAGAATGCCAAAGAGCTGGAGGAATGTGACCCGGTGACCTTGGCTTGCAGACTTCCACATGGAGACCGGACACAAGGATGGCGTGCATCGGAAGAAGAGGCCAGAATAGCTCCGGTGTCTGGTAACGGTTGGGCAGACTGTGTTTGTAAACCACGGCCATATGACACACACACACACACACACACACAAATACAGCCTGTATTATTTGCACAGGTGATAGAAACACATGCTCTCAAGTCCAGAAGTTAAGCGACGCACAGTGATGGGTAAGGTGAGAGGTAGGAGGAAATGGTTCTCCCTTTGAGATCAGTGTGTTGCTATCTTCGGTACAACACTGGGTTAACCTTGCAGCAACACATTTTTGTGTTGTCATAAATCCTGACTTTCCTGTTTGACGTTTCTAGTTTTATTTTTTTTAAATACTCTCAGCAAAGGGCCAAATTTACCTCACTCAGTAGATCTTCTGTACTCTGAATTTGCACTTGACATAAATGTAAAACATCTTATACTTGAGGAAATGAAGACTTATATACACATATATACAATCATTTTACACAGTGCTTTTGTTGCAGACAGTTACTTACATGACCTGACGCACGCAGCAATCTCTGTGCCAAGTTGTTGCACAATATGCTGACCTGTTTTTCTTTTTTTTCCTTTAACAAGAACATGCTGGATACAAGCAATGCTTCAAAGATGGAGAGGATAATGTGCACAGCAATACCAGAAATGTGACTTTTATATACTGTATTATTCAAGCAGAACATTAGCTTAAGTCTGAAACACAATAATATAAAAAGAAGCCAGTGTCTCCACTTTCTCTGATTAAACAACATTTACATATAATCTAATAAAATGGATCTTTATCTATGTTTACTTTCTGAAGGACAGAGTAATAAAGTTGTAAATGTGAAACTATATGGACACAGATGTTCAGTGTAAATATACATATTATATTTACCACTCTGTGTTTAGACAGGCCAGGGGTAAACCCCACCCTCTGTGCTTAACAAGAGGACAGAGATACATGTGACAGATCAGGTCCAACCAGTCACAGATGACAAACCCTCAGAGTTTGCCCATGATGATCTGACTATTGGTTGAGCTTGCTCCAAAAGTAATTCTCTGAAACACTGTGATTTCTTGATAAGACGAGTAAAATGTTCTATGCATTGTTTGATATTTTTAGATTAATTTATGACAAGTCTATTAAGAAATTCTACTGTATTACATATGAAAACCAGTCATTTTTTGTATTTACTTTTCTGTTAGAAGATTAGTGCATGTACTATAGTTTCATATTCTCTGTATATTTATGGAGGACATGAAAGTACTTGGGTGACAAAGAAGACAGTCAGCATTTAGAGCCTGTCTCCAGATCTGTGTGTCACTTGTGTTTTAACCCTATTGGTATCACTGAGCACACAGGTGCAGGTCCTACCTGCAGGCAGACGGTCTGGTGCCAAAGGGTTGTAAAACAATCAGACAGCAGTAATATACCTTTCTACCTATCAAATAGCTAACAGACTAAGAATGGAACAGCCTGCTAATCCTGAAAAAAACACCATTCAAGCCCAACCTCTTTCCATCAGGCCCCACATGACTTGTTTTGGTTCTTCTTCCATCATTATCACTCCAGAAACTGAGTCTTAGGGCCACATACAAATTACTTTATACTGGGAATGGTCCCACTCTAATGTTTAATGTTAAGTGTCTAATTTTGACATTAACTGACAGTAAATCCTTTATTTAATTGCCAGAACATTTTTCTACCTTGTCAGACTATGACATGTCTGAACCATATTTATTCTTGTGTGTCTAGAAGACATTATGTGAATCAAGCTTTGCATAAGACTGTCGCGTTAGCATCTTTTCAGGTCAGCTGTTGAAAGATGCCACTATCACCAAGGCAACAAGTAAAACAAACAATGTGTGGGTTTTGTATGTGTATGAAATACCAGCCTCTAACCAGTCACCCGCACTAAATGGAGCTAGTGAGAGCAGAAAAAGGCCTGCACCCAATTCAAGCTGTAGAGTCAACCACATATTGCCTTCATGAAATAGTGTGGGTGGTGGGTGTTTAAAAGCCGGCAGACTTTTTTTTTTTTAAATCCATGTTTACCACAATGGGAAGTTCTGTAAACAATGGGTATGCCACAACATTACTCCAACAAGCCAGTGTTTTAAATCCATAGCTTGCTGATGTTTTTCCAGTGTGGAGGGGATTTGACTCTGGTATGAGCTGGCATTCAGTTGTTTAACTTTTCCCAGGCTTTTGGCAGCTTTGTAGCACGGAACGCTAGCATCACATTATAACTACAGGACATCATTTGTTTGACTTGCAGGACTTTCAAACGTTGCTTTGCTATAGGTAGGCTACTCAGCGTGAAATGTAACAAAGTAGTGTACACGTCTGGTCTATTTTTATTATTCTCCAAAGTGACAAATAAAAAAGTTGGTTCCTCCTCAGAGTTTCATAAAGTGATGACACACACAACTCAGCTCTGTGCAGATAAGTATTCATGCCATTGCTTGCACTCCAGGAAAGATTTTAGATTGTGTGTCACCGAGTGGCTGCTTAGCACGAAACATTTCATCATATTAAATTAGGAAACTCCCTTAAGCCTTGGTAGAGTTAGACCAGATAGTTTTTACACACACATGTGTGCTGAGCCACCATCTATTCTACCTGTTGTAAACAGCAGCTCTTATCTCTGTCTATAGGAGGGAGGGTTTTATCAGTTTGAAAATACAAATCTCAGGAAGGCAAAATGTACACAGAGTGACCAAGCATGGACACGGTGACAAAAAAACAGGAAATGAAGCCTAGTGTTAAAACACAACATTGTGGTAAATGATCATTTCTTCTCATATATATCGATCGGGAATCGGGAATTCTCAGAAAACACGTTGCAACACAGGCAGTTTTTAATCCTGTGAAAAAAAGCTATATTCTTTTCAGAGGAATGCTTGTCTCTTGTTTTTACCACTGCAAAAATGAATGACCCTGTTGTGTAACATGAATATGAGAGACTGGAGGAAAGTAAGTACACAATGTGCCAACCAGGCAACGGTGCTGATCAGACTTATTTAAGCAATGAGTTGTGAGAACATGAATGGGAGGAGGTCAAGAGGTCAAACTCCTATATTTAAAGATAAAATGTTATTAAAAATAAATTGGGATCTTTTATTTAAATAGCAGCTGTAATGAAACATATGTGCAAATATAAATGCATCAATTATCAGGTACTCTTTCTATGTCCATAATATCACTATTTCAGTAGTTTGTAATGTAATAGTAATAGTAATATAGATACAATGCAACGATGTGTAAAGAAGTGAGTCAGGATTTACAAGACAGTGTTGTACAAGAAGAGCAAACAAATTTCCTGCAGGGTTTGCACTCTGTTATTCCGGATGTGAACCAGTGTAATGAAGTCATTTGGTTCCTTTCCTGGTCAAAATAAATGAGAACTGGTGTGTCGATAAAGCTGATGGCTAAAAGTAAGGTTTACATTAGTTAGTTAGTTTATTATCCCTTATGGAAAATTTGTTTTCACAGAACTGTACAGTTATATTATGCTTTCAACATCAGACAGTTAACATGTGACATGTGACAACAACAACAACAACAACAAAGCAGCAGGTCCTGATACTGTGTGTTCATGTGTGGTTCAGTGCAGTTATGGCTGAGG
>JBAMHV010000003.1:16882178-16894314 GCA_037177535.1 Pseudomugil gertrudae | reverse complement strand
AATACGAAAACATGAATTTTTGACGATTTTGTCAAACTTGTGAAAAATGTTTCCTGCTTGTGAGCTGTGTGGGGGGGTGGCGCCCTAGCGCCCTCTATTGGCCAGCCGCCCCTGGGTGAGGTGTCTTTTTTTGTATGCCTGAGTGTCGGTAAATGTAACGAGGGGGGGGATTTACATTGTTGTTAACCATAAAGCAGAGAACAATCAGAAAATATCTAAATATACAGTTTAGACAGGCAAAGACTTGTGATGCTTAGCACTATCGTTTAACTGTAAGTATGTTTATGGGTTATATGGTGGTCTGACTGTCGGACTTCCTTCTCTGAAACGCTTGGCCACTTGGTGTTTCTGTAGCTTCCATGCATGTGGGTGCATGGTTTGTCCTGAATGTTTCTGTGATTGTACATATCTAGAGTTTATTCTCTGCACCTTACTCTATACATATATAAACTCTACAATCAGGCATGTAGGAAAGTAAAATCTAGCATCAACCAACCGAACAGTGACAAATATTTATCTGATGTGTTCCTGTTGCATTGATGTTGCCTAAAACTGACAGAGTTTTATCAAAAAGTAAGTTTGAGGAGCCCAAGAAGAAAAAATTACAAAACCACTTTTTAGGCCATTGAAATGATCAGTAATGAAGAGGATTTCATGGTTGATACAGCCATTTATTACTAAATTATGTATATGGAATGTATGGATGTAAGAACAGATGATTTCTTTATTCTTATACTGTCTTGCACACAAAAGGAAGGGACTTAAAGATGTTACATTAAGATCCTGAAAGGATCAGGTATTTAATTACTTTGTTTATTTAAAATGGGACAATGCATATTACACATATAAATATTAGGTGGCATTAGGATGAAGCATTGTCAGTAAAAATTATGCAACGATTCCAATAACAAAGCTGAACCTTGGTTTAAAAACAAGGATCTAACTCAGGATGTTGACATCCACCGATTTCCATGATGGGTAAAAATTTTAATAAAAATTGGGTGATATTAAAGTAATCTGTGAGTATTTAGCATATACTCTATATTCTGCTCTGTGGGACATCACTAATATAACACAACAACATTAATGATTAATCATTTGAACAATTTTGGCTAATTTGAAGGGAATGTTAATTATTTTTTAAATTCACAGATATTCACATACTAGACATTATCTAGTGATTAATTCTTCATTTGTTAATATTTTTGTGGCAGTATGTAAAAGCTACATGTCGTAAAGTTTTACTACATTTTTCTCATGAGATAAAGGAAAAAATCATTACTTTATGCACAAGAACATCTTTCTAACTGACTTGACCAAATTGTGAATCATTAATTTAGTCTTGCAGATGTGTCGACTGCAATTTATTTTAACATTTTACATGGTAAACATGAAAAATTGTAAAGACTAAGTGCTTTAATTTCAAGAATGAGAATTACTTAATGGTATTTCAAACAAATCTAATTCAGTCTCACACGTCTTTAATACGAAAGAATAACAAGATTACAAGCGCATTAGTTTAAAAAGATTTGAACATTTTGTTAGTCTGGTTTGTCACAGGAATAATTCCAGCAATCAGATGAAGAAAGGCAGCACTGAACACTTTCTTCTCAAAAACCAGGCCTGGAATTTCAAGAGGAAAGCATCATTACTGAGCTGACCATGTTTTTTCTGTGGAAAAATCTGAAAATGAATAGAGGCTTTACACAGTTAGGCAGCAAACAAAATGCATCTTACATGGTAAATCGGTGATGCATGATTATCTGAACGGTGACATTGATTCTAGTTGTGGCTCGGTCTCTCGTGAGGACCTCATGCTCTTTGGGATACCAAGACGAGTTGTTCCTCCTCTAATCATCTGTGACAGTTCAGTTAGAGACGCTCAGATGACCAGATATTTTACTTGGAAAAAGGGAAAAGAAATTTGCTTTAAATGACAAAGGCTCAAAACATTTTAGTCAAACTTGCCTGAATTTAATTTGATTATGTGGAGGATGTTTCTAGCACTTTCTAAATACTGAACTCGCTCTGACATTTTCTGCTGTTTTAGTATCGAGCTTTACTATAGTTTTTATCTTATGGGTTTTTATATAAATTTATAGAAAGATTTTAGGTTGATTCATACTTTCTTTCAAGTAAGTAAACACAAGCCTTTTGTCATACATCTACCTGCAAGGAGAATCTTACATTCGGTTTGTTTTGAGTAAATTAGCGGATACTAGCGCTTCTAAGATAATTATTAGAACCAACGGGATAAATGCAGTAATGAGTCGTACTGACTTTGTTCAGTGGTGTAAAGGAAAAATAACTTGCTGCAGATATCTGTCATGAAGATACTACAACACTGCTGAAAATCAAAAGAAAATGTGATATTTCACATGTATTAATCTCTTATTTATTGTCAATTTGTAGACAAATAGCATTATAGATCAGTCCATGAGGCCTTCTCCAACTCTTTTGTTTGTTTATCATATTCTGCAGAGTAAAATCTTTGAAGGATTCTGGCAAATTTTCCGGGAAGTGAAAATGGTGTAAAGTTCATGGTTTGCTAATGCATCACTCCTGTTCCTCACTCCAGTAAAACCAACAGTGCAAAAGTTAACACCTTGAGTCATGCCATTCCTTAGGTTGTATTGATTTTATTTAAGCTTATTTAAGCTGAATTTCAACAGCTTTGGAAATACAGTTATTTCCTTTTTGGCAAAGAATTAAAAGACACCGTTTTCCTGAATGTTTTTAATGCGCAAAATCTAACACGGAAACTGTTTCATAAATGCCAAACTCCTTCAAAAGATGTTAGCATGTGACTGCATGAAGTCTACCATAGTGCCTCATGAACTAATCTCAACCAGTGAAGAGCCCCAACTGGAGCCAGTCTCTGTAGATGTCACATGCAAAGCTTGCTGCCAGCACAAGAAGCCGATTTCTCTAAACTTAAAAAAAAAGAAGAAGTTTTTGCCACAAACAGATAGTGTGTCGCCTGCTTGGCTGGGTACTGATATGATTATTATCTTGCAAATGTTCAGTATTATCCCGTATTGGCTAAAACTTAGGCCTAGCTTTAATAAAATGCTATTTTATCTCACTTATATAATATGCATCCAAGCGTATGTATAGATTTAAGACAGAAACAAGCTGGTAGCGTATCGCTGTCACCATGGGCTAGCTAGCTACACCCTTCTTTAATGAATAAAGCCTTATGTACATCTTTGCAACAAATTGAATTGGTCAAATCTGTAGATGTTTGTTTAAATGTTCCAGGAGGTCCTGAGGAGCATCATGTGTTATTAAAACTCACATTTGTTTTACAATGTTCTGCAAGATTGGCCTGATTTGGGTTTTACAAGGATTTTATTTTATTTTATTTTTTATCTTTCCTTGTTACAAACGGTGCTCCTTGGTGCATGCCAGTCTATAAAATAGGGGAACATGCGTCTGTCTATTAAACACTCATGTGAACTATCAGCACTCGTGGCAGTTACGGGAAACAGATGAATCTATTAACAGAGAAAAGCTCTTTTCTCTCTTTAAAAACATGAATGTCAGAGCTTTTAAATATTGTTTAACCAAAGAACAGCATATGTCTTTTTACCAGTTATAAAAAAGCATTTTATATGCATTATTTTGTCAGGTTTTCCAGTCTTATCGAAAACAAAACCTCAGCTCACTGACAGAAGTAATTCTGGTTCAGACTGTGGAGCTCTCATTTCTATTGATGAAGGTCCTGGTGGAATAAAATAATTTTTAAGCCTTTTTGAAAACTTGATTTCAAACAGGGTAAATGGTTTAAAAATCACACTTATGGGAATTAAACTACCTCTTTGTAAACTACTTTTTACCATTTGTCTGAAAATAAAACCAGCACCATTTCGTCACACCTCAATGAAACAATAAACTCGTGGCCCAACTTCTGAGTCCATTATGTCTGACCAAGATGAGCAACAGAGTCATTAACTATTAAATTAGCACGTTTGACCCTGAACTGAAAGTATATCTTGTTTGAACATAAAAAATGTTAAGCTAGTATCCAGATATCCCTTTTTTGTACCTCTTAATCCAATGAAGGGTCGCCGCTAGCTGGAGCTTATCTCAGCAGTCATTGGGCGAGAGGCGGGGTACACGCTGGACAGGTTATATTTTTTTTAAAAGAACTGTAAAATGTGGCTCATAATTTTTTTTTGTCTGCTTTAATGTTTTGAGGTTTTTGGAAGTGGAAGGAAATATAGAAGATACAGAGACACCTTACCGGCTTATAAAACTATATTAACAATCACTTTTACAGTTTGAGTTGTTATTGATGCTCCCATTGAGTTGCTTGCCTTTAAAATGTGGGATGAAGTCATATGAGTGCTCATAAGAAAACCTCATGCTCACTGGTGAGCATTCAAAGATGAACATGAGATACTGCAAATAAAGCAGGGAAATGTCCAGAACTCTGACTCTGAGACATTTCTATGAATAAGAAATAAAAACACTGCGGTGGTGATATTTCTAATGTCCTATCTATTACAAGATCGAGTATCCCAAAAATGACCACAACTGATATTAACCAAACATGTACTAAAAGCGCCATGCATCTTCCATTTCCATCGTCTTGCTGAATTAAACCAATACTTCACTCCAATATTGCATTTTATCAAAAAACAAACAAACTAGATAAATAAGAATGATAGTCCATCTAAATGGATTTACTTTCATGTTGCAAACTTTGGATCCCCTCTTGAAAGGCACCCTAAAGAAAGAGTGCATGTAAATCATTATCAAGGATGGTATTTTAGACTTGGAAACTTCTCGACCACATGGCAGCTTTATGTTGTTTTAAGTTTGTTTTTGAAAGCAGCAGCATATTTATAAGATTCTTCAGCTTGGTTAGTCTGAATAATGGACCTTTTCAATCACAGGCGCCGTGTGACTTCTACACTGTCAGCTCTTTGTGATGCCCTCTTCTTTTTTAAGCATCTGTGTCCAGCATGAGTAGAGATAGATGTTATGGTTGCAGAGAGCACCTAATGGGAAGATGGGATTTGGTCACAGATGGAGGGTCAAGTGATCTCCTTTTTCTGGAAGGATCTTTCAGATGGTTGTGGTGAGACTAATTGTGATAGCATGCAAAATGGAGCCATTACTTTTATCTGCATTAACAAAGAGACTTTTTCTTTTTCTGTTTTTTTTTTTTTTTCTCTAACATTTGTCAACTCTTGTAGCCATTGATTAAGGCAAAGATGCTCTGTGTTCTTTGGAATTGAGAGGCATGTGCTTGCTTGCCTCAGTCGATAAAGCAGTGAATATTGCAGAGAAAAACACAACTCATTGTATATTAAGAAATAGTCGACAATCCAGAAATTTGCTGTGACTTTCATTATACAATCCATTTTTCAATAGGACCTCTTTAAAGCTCGACTTTCCATTTTTTACATGTAGCACAAAGCAATCGCACCAACATTGCAGATGTAATGAATGAATCACTTCTGACTGGATTTACTGGAACATGTCTTGCATTGAATAAAAAGCTTTAGAACTATTTTATTGGAGTCACATATATATGCACAGTTGGCTTATTGAGCTGAAGTTTTAAACAACATTTTTCATCCTTTTTTGGCTCAGTTGATTTCTCCACTGTCAGTGGGAGAAAAAAAAGAACCCACCCTAAAAAAACTGTCTTGTGACTGTAGAAAAAAAACAAGAAAAGTCATATAAAGAAAGATTTTAATCATAGCTCACAGTCAGTGAGAAAACAAGTATTTTTTTGCCACGACAGATTTAGTATAAAGGCAGCAAGCAGCTGTATCAGTGTCCAGGCGTGATCTAAATGAGTAATATATGAAAGACCAAATGTGTTTCAGAAACTGTAATAAACTGTCTAACAGCTTCAAATGTGTATCTGAATCTACTCTATATGAAATATTTCTTCAGCTCGGACTTGTCTTACTGTTATTTTTCCTGCTCATCATAATTGCGGCTTGTTGTGTTTTCTTTAAAAAAAAACTGACCAGGCCAAATTGACTTGATGTAGAAAAGGAGCATGAGCAAATGTGCAAATTTGGGTGATTATGTGGTCAGAAAAGGGGAATAAAATGACACACATGGCATCTTCAGAGTGCTTTGCTAGTGTAACAATATATTTGACAGCATATGAAAAAGAAATAAAGACCATTAAAGAATTATAAAACAAAAATCTCCTTGTATTTTGATTCTAGGTGATTGATTTGATCTCATAAAAATGCCTTGTGATGGACTGGCGACCTGTGCAGGGTGTACCCGCTTCTCACCCACTGATTGCTGGGACAGGGTCCAGCTACCCACAACTCTGTTTGGGACCAAGCAGTAAAAAAAGAATAAATGATTAGAAATGTAATCCAGGTTTAATTAGCTGTAAGCACATTCACAGAGCCTTCTTCCACCAAGACCATTGTGTGCTCGAGTCCCTTTAAATCCTGACCAGCAACAAAAAAAAATCTCATTTACATATGTCCACTGTGTTTCATTACATTTTTTCTTTTGCATAATCTGCTTGTTGATGAACTAACTGCTAAGCATACCTACTCCTCTGCACTTGGTTTTGCCAAGAAACCAGAAAGGGCAATTAGACATCACAGGTTCCCTTCAACAGAGTCAAATGATGCACCACTCTCTGATATGCTATGTACTCTTTGCTACCATGTTGTTGCTTCTATTTCGGTTTCATTTATTACCCCTTTAAATCATAAGTTTGCGTCTTACCACACCCACTGTATGTGATTTTAGGTGGAAATGAGGTTTTATCTACAGCAGATCTGTACGTGTGAACAGAGAATAACTGAAGCCATTTTAACCCATGAAAAGAAGTAAGTAATAAAAAGTAAATAAAAACTTTTTAACAGTAAATGCATGGATACTTGACAAATGTAGCTGGTTTTAGGAAACATTTAGTTGAATTCATCCAGCGCATCTCATTGTAATTGCTGCAATAAGAGGTCATAACCTCTTCCTGTGCCGCTGCTCCAGCCAGACCTCTGTTGGCAGAGCTGAACCGACAGAGCCACATCAGTAGGTTGTGTGAGAGGACAAGCGGATTTGGCATGCACATCAGAGCGTGATACCCAAGCATTTTGGTCACGTCACATGCCACACACACACACACACACCAATACAACACATACGCAGAGAATTTCTGGTTGTGTAAAATGGATTGTAACACTGGCCACTGAACTGAAATGATGCCAGCATCCTTCAGTATTCCTCTACAGATGAAGAAAAAAAGGCACTTTGATTGTCCAGCGTTATTAAAACGAAGCGGTTTTACTTACATGTTGTTATCGTTACTTTTTAAAAAAAAACATGAGTCTGTTTGGACTGCCTGTCTGCTTTTTCCTTATGTGGACAGAACACAAATGAATTTGTATTTGATAAATGCGTTTAGTTTAATTAGCTCAGTAAACATTTTAATCACTAGAAAAACCCTCCTGGTTGTGTTCTAGTCAAAGCTTTGAAGGGATTTTCAGGCTAGTAACGGATATCATCAAGGAGAAATTCTTCCAAAATGATAGTTGACTGATTTAGTTTCATGCTTGAGGGAAATCTGTTCATCTGTGATCTTTCACATTTAGGTGTTCATGTAACCTGCTTGTTCAACAGCCAGTAGCAACACGCAGATTTCTTAGTGCGTAACTGTAAAAATGCCCTTCTCGGAGGATACTGACACTAAACCTAGAGCAGCCTTATCTCAGGGACGTTGTAGGCGGCCATGACAAGTTATACACCATTTAAAATGTTGTATTATCCTCATGCGTATGTGTTGGTCTGAGGCAAATCATCAAAGACATGAAATCAGCAGTTGGCTATGATATGGTACCTTGTTTATGCACAACTAAGGCAAGTAGGCATCGCATTAAACTCTCACGTCATCCTTATGTAAACAAATGTGCAACAAACTGGTGTATTTGCAGCAGAAGTGTGATTCCATGTGACAGTGGAGCAGAAAGAAGAGCTTTTTTGGTGTTGGGTTGCGTTAAACAGGAAAGGGCAAGTGAGCTCTGCTGCAGGGTGATAAGCGCTTCAGGATATCCAGACAACAGGTTTCTTAGCATTTTGTTTTAAGGGGATAAAAAAAGTACTGCACTTCCTGAGACACGGAGGGGACAACAGTCTTTAACATGCGCCTTGTATTTTCCACTTTTTTGCTCGCTGACTTCAAAGTGTGGGATCGCTCTCATTTGGAGACACAAGAGTGTCTGTTTGTCGTGCAGTGGCGAGTTCACCATCACCCATTTTGGAATCTGTCTCTTCCCTCTCCAGTCTTCTATCTACAGTATCATGTCACGAGTTTGCACCACTTCTGCCAAGAGAAGGTGCTATTCGGGATAAACAAAATTCACACTATAATGAGCGATGACAGGATGTCACCCATTCTGACACAGATCAACCCCCAGCTACCACCTTGCTGCCACCCTTTTACCCACCTGCATCCATCCAGCTGAGTCTGTCTGTCTGCGTGATGTCACCCTCAAACCTTATTCTGGTTGATGCTACTGCAACAAAAAGACAATAAACAACTTTACATCTCTTTTTCTTGCTCAAATATGTCTATACCAAACTTTTAACCTCCTTATTATTTCGTGTGCCCCTTTCCAGCTTTATATTCCCCTTGGAAACCCAGAGCTACCATCCCTAAATGGCTTGTTGCCGTGTTTGATCACTGGTTGGGTTATAGATTTCTCCACGACTCATAACTCAGACACCAGACTCAGCTGTCAACTTAACATGTGTTGTTTTTCTTCTACCCCACGTTGTGTGTGAGCAGTGTGCACGATGCTGGAATGATCAAGTTTGTTTGCTTTGAAGAATTGTCTCACAAATATTTTAGCTTTGAATGCTGACTTTGGAGTTGTGGGTAAATCAATCAGAGTGATTTATATTCTTGTATAGCATCACACTGATGCTAAGTGATACTTTGTGAGAAGTGGGTCAAGCGGTGATGGTCCTGATAAAAGTGCATTTATATAAAATTTGGGTAACGTACGAGCTGACTTACAGGTTGATAAGGCACAAAGCAAGTTTATTTGTATAGCACAATACAGGGTGATTCAAAGTGCTTTACAGAAACATTAAAACATAAAAAGGCATTATTTAAAATGAAAACAACAAAGAAAAGAAAACATTAATAAAAAATAATTAAAAAGAAGATCAAATATTTCCAGCTTAAAGAAACATGAGGAAATAAAAAAAGAGGTGAGTCTTTATTCTGGATTGAAATAATCTGAGTGTTTCAGCTGATGTTGTTTCAGACATGTGGAGCATAGAAGCTGAATGTAGCTTCTCCATGTTTGGGTCGGACTCTGGGAACATTATAAAAGGCCGAACACACTTTTACACGTTGGGAGGTAAAGATGGAGTTTGTGCAGCAGGCTGAAGGGAACCAAAAGAACCAAAACAAATGACTTTTCCTGCACATCACAGTAACTTTATGTTTTCTTTTAATCATATCATATACTCCCACAATATAATCTTTCTCTGCATTGATGATGTTCCATGTAAATACATTTTGTTTCAAATGTGTCAAAAGGTGTGTTGTGTTGTGGGACAGAAGATATCTGAAGTTGTGTGTGTGTGTGTGTTTTAATGCTAGATGGACAAAAAATAACTTACATAGGAACACAGTGTTGTATTATTTTTTTGTTTTTTTTATGAAACTCTCACAGAATTAGTATCTATTTGGATCTCAGGTTGTGTTACTGTTAATGTCTCCATTGGGAGTTATTCTGTGGTCCCACAGAGAGCTTTAATTAATTTTAAAATCTGTTTCCCTTTACTCACTGTGTTTTGTTTTTACATTAACTGTCTATTTGGTATTTTGGGGCAGTAAAATAACAGTATGAAAGTTAAGAAAAGGTCATGTCTTCATCAGGTGACAGGTACCAAACCATCTACGACAACACAAAGGGTGTGCAGATGTTAAAGAAACCTCCATCCATATATTTTAAAAGTCAATAAGCTAATTTTCTGTTGCTGTGAACAAAGACAGTGATGTTTTGTTACTTATTTGTTGCACAACTTACCATGAGACCAAACTGGATGTTAGAGTTTTAGTTTCTAGCAACATAAATCAGTAGCTTGTCTCCTCTCATCCGATTGGTTTTTAATGTCAAGGATTGTTTTTTATTTGTAGCTTTATAAATGAAAGTGTTTAATTTTTTACAGAAAATACTTATTAGTGTTACTTAAATCCTGTTGCTGTCAAAGTTGTTTATGTTGAAGGGATCATTGAAAACCCAGCCTGCAGTTCTGAGAGGCCTGTTGGGTCTTTGTGAAGATTTTTTATGGCTGTATGCGTTCTTCTGTTCTCTTGAGACTTTCTAACATTTTCCAAACAAACTATCTTCACCTGTCTCCATTTTACTTTGACTGTGTGTTTCCTACACATGTATGGAGCCAGCTATGATGCAGACTGAACAGTGAGATGTCAGGCAAGGTTCACATGTCCGCTAACTTGTTCCAAATGAGTCGGAGGAATTTCTGCCTCCTCGCTTTTCCCTATTAACCAAACATTACCTTGTCAGACCCTGCATGCCTGTTCGGAGCTCCTCCTCTACCACACATAATGTGATGAGTATCTCCAATCAGCTTTAATTACAGTTACAACACAAAGTAAGCTTTTCACCAGTCTCCTCATAGAGCACATTTTATACGCTCGCTCTCCATCATGATAAAAATAATTCCCATAAGGAGGTGATTATACATTTGGATAATTCTGAGCAGATGTGAAAACGTCTTAACATGTTAACAAGGCGTTGGGCGGAAGTGCAGACTTTGTCGCTGCTGGAACAGCATGAAACATCCTCTGCAGGTTGAAGCACAGCATTTGAAGTGAAAAGGGAAAAGGTGCAGGATGAAAGAAGAAATATGGTCACTGTTTTTTTGTCTTCATGCACTAAATAACTTCCTTCTCGAAATCTTTGCATTACAGTTTATCATAGTGACATCTGTTTTATATGCGTACAGATTCAGCATGAAATACTTTAAAGTGCAACACCAGGGAGAGAAGCTATCAGTGCAAAGAAAGGCAGCTGATTGATCTACTGACTACTTTCACAGATTTAAGATTACTTTTAGAAACATCTGCTATTTTCAACAAAGGAACACAACAGAATGCCCAGAGTATTAAAACGCCTGCAAAATGAGGGAAAAAGCCTCGTGAAGTTTATTCGTTCATACTTACGGGTCTAATTCTGCTTTTATTGCAGTTCAGTCCTGCAGGCTTCAGGAGAAAGTCTCTATTGTATTTAAGGGTTTGTTCAGGATCTGAATAAATAACAAAACTTGTGTGACAGTTTTGACTCCTGAGTTTTACAGATTTCACTCTCAGGATATAATGTTATCCTGCATGAACAGCATGAACAGAATATCTCAGACAGACATTTAGGTATTAAAATCATGTATTACAGTCTGCACAACAGAAAGAAAAGACAAAACAAAACACAATCTGGATTCTCTTTAGTTGCATTCAACACCCATCTAGTGGAGTACTGAAAGAATTGTTGAAACTTTTCACAACGTTCTGCTTGTACGTATTAATTCTTTCACATCTTCCTGTTGTTGATCTGAGAAGAATAATAAATAAAAAAAAAAAACAAAGAAAAAGACAGACCCGAAATGGTGATGCATCTCACCAGAGGACTTTTTTTCTTTTGTCTCCAAGCGTATGAATAACTAAAAAGAGCACATAAAGAAATAGTGATATGGGGAGAGGGGGAAGAGAAATGTTCACCTACAAGCAAGAAAGAAACTTTGGTAATTGCCATAACACAAATAATGAGAGGCTATGTAGGGAAGTGTTTGAAGAGTGGTCCTGATCAAGATAAGATTGCAGACAGTATCATGAGAGAAAGGAAGTGTTTTTCTGTCTGCTGCAGCAGGAAACTTCAGTGACACAGTTACTTATATGAGCCAGACACTGAGCTGAACCCTGCAGAAACAAACAGGCTAAATGGTGTTCAGGGTGTGAAGAGCATGAGTCAAATGCTGTTTCAGATGCTAAATATGACTTGAAACCAGTTGTTTAAATAACATTATGTCCTTTGAAATGTCCTTTGTTCTTTTTGACGCTGCTGTAAAACAACAATTGCCAACCAGTGGCTGTAATATACATACATATATATAT
>JBAMHV010000003.1:16837910-16868117 GCA_037177535.1 Pseudomugil gertrudae | reverse complement strand
TATATATAAACCCTATTCTCACCATTATCAAGTTTTCTCTGTGGGAAATATGGAATATTATCTCTTGTTCAATTGAATTTTCTGCCTGTCTGAGTAAAAAATTTAAGATGAACATTGCAATAGCAAGCAAGACATTTGTAAGAAATAGATCATTGTCTTTGCGATAAAGCCATTCTGATTGTGCTAAACAATAACGGATCACGAAACGGGTTTTACAGTAGATCGGGACATCTTTGTTATGTCTATGTTAAATTGTGCGACGGATGAGCGGGTCAGAGCCACGTAATTTATTGAAAGAAATGTAGTTTCCTCCGATTCGCCTTGCCAGCTAAGGTTGTCAAACTCTGACAGCTGGCACTGATCAGGACAGTGTGTTGCATTATGGTCGTCCGCTGGTTACCATGGAGCTGCATTAGAAAAGACAAAAAGCATTTCTGGCTAATTTTATTACAATACAGGAATAGCCCACATAATGTGCAACAGTAATTATGTTTAGCACACTGCGCCTGCACCCTCCCTCAGTGATGAATGAGGAACATTGACCATGGTCTGCTAGTTTAAAAATCGCCATTAGTCTATGCTACTTAGGGCCAGAACATTTCACATTTTATGCTCTTTATGTGCTGCACCGCTGAAATATTCATTTGTTTTTAATTATGTGCTTGTTTTATTTTTTTTATTACCACAAAGACAATAAACATGTTCCCTAAGTGTTGCAAATCAGAAATGTGTTTTTCTCCTACCAAGTTAAAATGTGAAAGCGCTTGTCCAAACAGTGGGGTGGAGCTCCTGTCCTCGCTGACAAAATAACAACCTCAAATGTTGTCCTCTCTTTTCAACTAATGGGCTTATTTCTGCATCGTCAGTCATTCTCTCCTTGGGGAATATGTAGTCTCTGTATAAAAAGCTTTTCTACTGTGCACATTACAAGCCCTCAATATGGAGCACTCACAGAAATTAATGCCACTGTAAGCTTGACTGTGCCCAGAAAAGAGCTCTTTATAGGAAATGTTCATTTGATTGTTAAATGTAAAGAAGCCCTTTGGTAGCTGTTTGTTTATTTACTCAAAAGTGTCTGCGAAATATTAAAGAGGGTTATATGCTCTGGAAATGTGAGGTTTTCACTCATTTATTGAGGATTAGCAACATTTGAAGTTTAAAAAGGCTTCGTGATAAAGATGATTCAGTGTTAGACTGCAGAAACAGCAGAGGATTATCTTGTGAATCAAAAGCCAAAAAAAGGGAAACTTTCCTTCATATTATTCATCAGAGGGAAAAAAAAGGAAATGAGTGCTTTTATTTATTGATACAATGATTTGTGATCTGTTCTTGTCCATTATTGTGTTTTTGGTAAAGTTTCCACCATTTTTCCTTCACCAACTCCTCTTTCCCTCCCAGTGTTCTTCATATCTCTAACTTTTCCACAATGTTTGCTGCCCATCCTTGTCCAGAAAATTAGGAAACGTCCCTTGGGCAAATAAAATTGTCCAGTGTGCATTCCTATACACTGCCCAGTAATCTCTGCTTGGCTTTGTCGAGAAAATGATTTGTTCCTCCAGGAGACCTCGGCTCACAGCCCTGAGACGTAGCTGTTTGATTTCCTGCGTAGGTTTTTAGAGCTTTTTATTGCTGGGGGACCAGGCTCTGGCTCTAGTGCCATTTGGCACAGACCCCATGGGCTCCTCTTTACTTTCTTCTGCTCTCTTAATTTCATTACTTTCACTGTGACCTCAATTAGCAAAGACTTGGGCTCAGGCAGTGACATTATGCTCAAAAGAAGAGGAAACCTGGTGTGAAGTGGGGAAGTAAGAGGTGGCAACAAGGTTCACATTTTGTATCCTCTGAAGTCTTAAAGGATTCACGTGATGCTTCTAGATCCCTTGTAATCTGGCTTTGTTCTTCAGCACTGACATTGTTAGAGAAGTTTTTATTAATTCATCAGATAAATTCATACTTGAATAATGAAAACTGGCATATTTGCTGTGTTTAAATAATATTTCTCCATGCTTCAAAGGACATCATATAAAAAGTAGTTTACATTTAAAAAGCATGTAAACAATGCGCTGGAGACAGACTACATTGCCTTATTCACTGAGGATGTCTCAAAGTCAAAAGCAAACATTTATATTGTTACTAATATCCTACTTTTAACCAGTAATATATTAAAGAAAAAGAATCCCACCCTCCAAGCCCTTCACGCTTTCAAACTTGGGCAGTGCAGAGGCATGGGGAGTCAATATGTCAGCGTTTATGGATGCCCTGCAGAGCTGCACAGGGCTGTCAGGGCCCTATTCATGCTCTAATGGCCCCCTGAGGAGCTCGTCTCTTCGGGCTGAAAAGGCCGGGAGGCCCAGTGGACGCCCTGTTGTTGAAGGTGAGCGTGCGCTCTCATGGACGCGCTGCGCCTTCATCCACATGACAGGAACGATAAAAGAGCATCGCTCCTGCTGCATCTCCTCTGCTTTCTCCTGCGCCCCACTCCCACTTCTCCCCCATCTCCACTTTCTCCCCACCTCAAACGGAGAGAAGGGGGCTAATTGTTTGTTGTGAGAGCCAAAGATTATAGAGCCTCCCATCTTCCTTTTTCCTCCTTCTTTTTTTCAATCCCCCTACTCCTTTTTCTAAAGGCTGGGATTCTGTCAGAGAGACAAGGGAAGAAAAGTGTTGGAATTTTTCTAAGGAATGTCGACGTAAGTGAGCATTAAGATCCCGCTCTTCTAGTTTCTTCACACTGTTGTTGAGAATTCCTTGTGTTCGTATTTAGTTAACTATTTGTGAACACTGCAAAAAATCCCAAAATAACCCTCATCATTCTTACTTTCTTTTCTAACTTTAACTCTAAATGAATTTTGGCACAAATGTCCTTGGTCCGCTGCCACCATAAACCCATAATTGACATGATAAGCATGAGATAAAGCTGAAACTACTGACATCTGTCCACAAAGGTGAGCTGAGAATGATTTTATTTTAGATAGGCTGTGGATTTTTAATGTCCTTATGTACACTTACACATCTCATCCAGATTCAATTTCAGCTAAATGTCAAATTACGACCAAGAGAAGGTCACTGACAACCAGAGGAAATTGATGATGCATTTTGGCTTGTTACCAAACCAAGTAAACAGCTAATTTGATTTTACCACATTTAGTATGTTGATTCAAATATTTTAATCCAATATTCATAAATAAAATTCTTGCTGTGCTGACGCTGGGCTCACTTTTAGAGATTTAAATGTATTTTCCTCTTACATGGAGATATCCACAGTGAAAGATTAATCAGAGACAATCATTCTTCAAACTGCTTTGATTATCACTATCGTCTATCTTGTATTCCCATAAGGGTCCTATCTCGTACATCCTTTGGTAAATGCCTTGAATCAAATGCCTGCTTTTACTTGGCAACCCCTTTAGGATGAACAGGCAAGTGTGTTAAACAGAGATGCCACACCATTCTCAGAAAAATGCAAATTGGGAAGTTGTTAGCTATTTGATGTTGCTGCACGATCCCCCCCGCCCCCGAAACATCCCTCCACTCCAGTGTTGGTGGTTGAATTGCATGCAGTCCTGGGGACAGGCAAGGCTGTTTATATGCAGGCCTGGAGCAGAGAAGACAGCACAGAGACAGATGCATGTCAGAGATAGCAGATCCCATCTGAGGCAGATGCCTCTTATCACAGGCCTGTTTGCATAATTAGGCCTTTTGATATTCACCCCCTCTGACTGACAAAAAGTATAATTGCAGTATCAAGTACGACAAAAGGTAGGCACAAAATAAACAAGTCAACATAAATAGGGAGAAAAGATGTGGTGTTATTTTTGTCCTGTGGGAAAAAAAGAGGGAGGAAAAAACAACATTTTTAACTAAATCTGCTGTCAGTCACAGTCAACTGGTGTGACTTGGTGCTCAGAGGCTGGTCCTGTGAATGCCTGCAAAACACAGAGCGTGAGGCCTGATTGTAATTATGCTGGAACTAATATGCTTTTCAAAATGAGCCATTATGAGCTAATGCTGCACTGCCAAAGCCCTGTCTGTTTTTGTCCCTGTGTCTTGGATAGTTTGCAAAGGTATCGCTGATATTGAGGCCATGGGTTATGAATATGATATATCACAGAAAGACAAGGCTGAATTCTTTTTTACTTCAGGTTTTTGCTGCTTGCAGGGGATTTACAAATGAGGGATTCAAAGCTTACTTAATGCTCCAAAACATGAATTTATTTGACTTTCCAAATATTTAAGAATGCCTTTTCTTTTCTTACACATGTGTCTTTTTGTGTCATATGTCACATGTCTTTTTAAGTCCATTAAAAAGCACCGAGTCTCAAAGATTTTAATGCTTCATCAAGCACACTTAGAGCTTTAGTAAGTAACCAATGCATCAATTTAGACAACATATTTCAACAGCCTGGTCAACATGAAGTTTATTGGTGTTGTTATGTTTCATAAACTTGTAGCCTTACAGATGATCTGGTTAATTACCACACTGAGTGGACAGCTGTCCATTTAATTAGCATTACCTCAGCATCTCAGGGGCAAAGGTGGAGGGAGGCCTGGAGGAGTCAGAGGGTTTGGAGGGGGCAGATGAGGAGCCCTGGAGAAGCATAGTGGGAAGGTGGACCCGGAGTGGGTTGATGTGAGAAGTGGTTTTGAGGAGGTGATGGTGATGAGGATCCCATCTGCCTGTGGTCTGTCTGCGAGGTCAGAAGAGGAGCATCAGGGGGAGAGGACAGGCTTTAAACCTCACAGTAACCCTAAAACTATTAACTAGCAGCTCAGGTCTTTCAAGAGCGGGAAGTAAGTTTAATCTAACAGGTCTGGTCAGAATTAAAGCATCATTAAAGCAAAGTCACTGCAGGCTGAAAAGAACTAATGTGCCTCTTCACATCTGCAGAGTTCATTTGTGCAATGGAGTTCTCCCACAGTAAATAAACACAGCCAACCAGCTGTCAGTGAAATAACTGTGGATCATTGTCTGTGATGTAATAGCTGATATAAAAACTGACTGTATTCAATTTTTTGTTTGCTTGTTTTATTGTTGAAAAAGCACATGTAATAGATCTCTCTCTGACTGCAGTCAGAGTCCTTCATATTGACCCAAGATGGATGAACTACTGTTCTATTTTAAAGAATTTAATCTCTGTGACCCATGATAATCACTGCTGCGAGTATCATGAAATCCAGATTAGTATTTTCTGTGTAACCAGATGGACAAACAGGCAGGTGTAGAAATGGAAAAGTAAAAGAAAAAAGTTCAAACATCTCAGAGATTTGCATTGGGCTTTGCTTTCTTGCAGATATAATTTCCTCAGATTATTAATTGCCTAAAATGCTCTACTATTGATCAACTAAATCCTTTGGCTCCTCTGCATTGGAAGCATCTGTCAGAAGCCGTGAAAGGTATTAAAATGGGGTTTAAGGTAGCGTTTACTTAACTTGCCCCTGGTGCTATTTTAATCTTAATCAAGCATTTACCTTGACAAAGCCGAGTGTAAACCTCATTAATTCCTATTTATAATGGATACAATTTTAAATCAATATTGAGGTAAAAACCTTTGAGGGGCCCTGGAGGAGAGTACACAGCACTAATCGTGCCCACTGGATTGCACATAATGAGATTCTAATTGGGCAATAACTAATGAGACAAGGCATGAGTGGTTTATCAATATCCTATGAACCTCTGAATGGAAATTACAGCAGTCGTATAATATAAAGGTCTAATCAGAGAATACATTTTGTGCCTGGTAAGCCATTTAAGAATTGACCTTAACAGCCCTGCAGGGATTTTATTCAATCTGACTTTGTCTTTCTTTATTTAGGATTTATTTAGCAGGAAACAGCTTGAAAGGTGTTTTTTTTTTCCGTATTCTCACTTGTGTTCACTGATGTGTATTCAGACTATGTCTGTCTTGGATCAGGAGGAAGAGCAGCCATGTGTTTCAAGGCATTTTATTCCCTCCACTATCCCAATATAGTCTGCATTTAGATGAATTTAACATCCAGCCTCAGTTCCATTTGGCTCCATACAGCATGTGCTGTGTTCCATTTTTCCTTACTCATTACAGGCACGGCTGTTGACCTTGCTTCTAGTTCATGTACAAGAGCAGATGTGTTGGCTCTGTGGGCTTAATGACGAGCGGCACTGCGAGCCATTGTCTGTTGAGTTTTATCAGTCATTAGACTGGTAGCATGCTAAATTTGACACAGATTGTCACAGAGGTTTACTCGCAGCATAAAGTCGGCGCAAGCGGCACAAACAAAGGAAAGGACATTAAAAAAAAATTTAAGGAGGAGAAGAGTTTGGTGTCTCTCTCCGAAGCCCTTTGAGCATATGCAGACTGTGACCCCAACATCTCCCTGTAGGGACTCAAAGGTGACTTTGGAAAGTGATCTGCAGACTGCCGGGCTGGTCTCAAGTGTCGTCATGGCGAGTTACTGGGCAAATGGATATACACATCCTCATGAAAACCAACAAAGGGATATGTAGTGTATGTACATATTCAACTTTGTATGTTCAAGGGTGTTCTGCAGCAGAGTGAGCTTGTGCTTCAAGAATCAATCTTTATTAAAACGGATAAGACTGAAGAATTGATTTAATGAATGCGGCCTCATGTCCTGCAGCCACATGTAATCCGCAGAGAATCATTGAGCACGAGCTCAGGGGGGACAAAAAATGTTCGTAGAAGACACACAGAGTAGCCTGTAATGATAGTCTCCATATAATCCCATAATTCCTTGTTTAATTAAACTCTGGAGCTGGCCTTGAGATTTCGCCAGCTCTGTTGCTCTTTTGTTCTTTCATTTGTTATTTGGAGACAAGGTTTGAGTATTCTTTTGTCCACTTGTTCTAAAAGATTCGACTAGAGTGAGTTGCAAACAAATCCGAGCTATTAAACAAAGATTTAAACTCAAGTGAGACACTCAGGTGAGCATCTGCATTTGAGCTGGATGGCAAAGGGCCTCTGTCAGAAGCAGAAATCTCTTCATGCACCCTTTTCTTCAATATCTGCTTTTATTTTCTCTCTCCCACACTTTCTGGACTGTGCATGATGCAATCCAACAAGGCCTGGAGCAACACTGGCACATCACTGCGCCTTGTCAATGTCTCAATGAGGAAATTATGAAAATAAGAATTTTATGACATGAAATGAAAAGGGCCATGTAGTTTGAATAGACATGCAGAGGAGGTGAAATGATGCAATTTTCTAAATTCAGTTATAATGGTAATGTGCAATGGTAATACGTATTTGCTGTCAAAAATTTCCCTGTCGGCCTGGATTGTACAGATTTGTGCTGTATCTATGTTCCTCGAGCAAAAATTCAGCTTAGTTGAATGCCTAAAAAGTAATGTAAAATATGCTCTAATTCATTTAATGACAGCAGGTGGAAACACATGGGACTGAATGGTTTTGGTGTGATATTGTGCTCTATTTTATACACTTTGGCTGAGCTGTGTATGAGCAGTGTGCCCTGGGCCAATGACAGAGAAAAGCAGGGTGAGGAGCAGCAAGGTGGCCTGTGCAGATTAACCCCTCTACCCACCAGCAGCACACTCCCCCTCAGCTCTCAGCCTTCACAGCCTCTGGGGCCCCTCTCACAGGCAGGATTGTATATCAGGGCCTCTTCTATATTAAATAAATATCCACAGATTAAGATAATATTCTCCCAGTTGTGCATTGAGAGAAGAGTAGTTGTCATTTGAATCCCCTCGGATGCCCGCCCTTCTCTCTTGAACAACAAAAGAGGCCCCTTTTTAGAATACAGATAAAGCAGTTATTTTCCATAAACACCCTTCAGTTAACTCACACAAAAGACCTCTTAACTCAATTTTTGTTACATGATCACACAGATGTCCCTTTCTGTTCACCTCAGGTAACCGCACAGACGATGGGTCAGACGTAGATTCGGAGCCCGACCTGCCGCTGAAGAGAAAGCAGAGGCGCAGCCGCACCACTTTCACCGCCGAGCAGCTGGAGGAACTGGAGAAGGCTTTCGAAAGAACACATTACCCTGACATCTACACCAGAGAGGAGCTGGCTCAGAGAACGAAACTCACGGAGGCGAGAGTACAGGTTAGACAAACATCAGTAGAACTCAAATTAATAAGTTGGATGGTAGCAAGTCTGTGTGAAAGCACAGGCTTATCTCTTGGTGTAGCATGTCAGGTAATACTGATTTCCTTTGTGTCAGCCAAAAGAGAGAAATTAGCACCTATTACCCATGCTTTCATAAGGAAATTCAGCATGCTACTGTGGATAACTCCCATAATAATATGCTGTTCCTACAGGGAATATTGTAAAATACAGCAGTAGTTGCAGGAATATAACTATTGCAAAAATGAACCGTAATAAACAGTTTTTTTTTTATCTCTTCACAACTGAAGTGCATTAACCCCTCAGTTGATTTCCTAAGTCTCAAAGCTTCTGTGTAGCACTGAAAAGGAGGCAAAAAATCACAACTCTGAAGCAAAGGGCAACATCTTTCTCTGAATACGTAACATTTCCCTTCTTTTAACCATGGCAATGATGAATTCATCCATCAGGGTCATGTTTCCCTATTTATCATAATTCACAGTGACATGTAAGGGAGTTTGCTGCCCACTGTTATCCTTCATGTTCAAGTACTTTGACAGAAATACTTCCTTCCTTCACACCCCAGACTGGAGGAGCCTGCTCTGACAGCCGGAGTGCCCTACACTTGTAGATTGTAAGATTGAAGGAAGATGTGTACAGTGGAGTTACAACAACAGCTGTTCTTCCAAAGATGGAGAGGGAAAGAGAAAAAGGAGAGGAGAGAAAGGGAATGCATTCCTGATGGATTTCTCATATCGGCCTTTGGCCAGAATCTCATCCCATCACTTTCAAGCTTGCCGCTGCTTGTAAAACCCTCCACATATCACACAGGGTTCTTCATCCTCTCTAGGGACCCCATGCCCCGACAACAACATTAATCAACCGCTAGTACAAAAAAAAAAAAGAAAGACAGAAAGAAAGTCTGGGGCACCCTCTCTACTACAGCTCCTAACATTGACGCTAAAACCGCCCCTAAACTCCTCACCGCATGCTAACTGTTCATCACACTACAAACACGTAGTTTTGGTAACTGATTCCACACATGTCTTTGTCCATCTTGAAACCTCCCAACACGCAAGGGTGTCCAATATGTCTGAGTGTTTAATGCCTCACTCAGGGTTGCAGAAATTTATCTCACAGCTGTTTGTTTTCTCTTTGGATTAAGTGCACAAGATTTAAATACAGACAAGAGGAGGAAAACTGAAAGTTTCATTAGTGGTTTTATTGAAAGTGCGCACTAACACATTTTGATTATACTGATTTAGAAGTTAAATTAAATTTAACATTTTGAAGATTGAGTTGAAACAGTCATCACATCATAAAAATAGCTGTAGAAATGAACAAGCTAAATGTTTTGCCTCATAGTTAGAATTATAATAAATGTCAGGGAAACAAATGGATTGGTTTTGTGCTAATCATCACAGAGGGCAGCAACACCTCATTTAAAGTAATAATTCATGCCCATATTAACGCCTGAGTATTTATGGAGCCGCGTGCTGAACGTTCATTAAGTAACATCCCAGAAGTTGCTGAACATGAGAGCAAAAGAAGAAAGAAATCTGAGTGACTGCTGTCTCTTTGCAGTTAGATAATAGACTTAAATAATGTCATGTGAAAACCTGAGGAATTTGAGTCATGGCTGTAATTTGTTAATTCTGTTTTCCTCATAATCTAATTCTTTGAAGCTTTGAAAGTTTCTAAAGGTCAACTCAAACCTAATTTTCTCAGAAGGTTACACAGAAAAGAGTTCTGGCAGCCAAAACAAATAATCCACCCAAAGTGGTGCCACAGCTTGTATGTTTCATAGAATATGTGGTTTTATAATGGCAGCCTTAGTAGAGGTCTGATTGTTTTTTTCTTTTTACAGATAAACTTCACGTTTTTTAATAGATTTTTTTGTATCTGGGTAACCCTGTGAACACGTTAAATTGTTTTGTGAACACCTGTACGATCAATGTAATATCCGCTGTGGAAAAATGTTCCCGTAATGTGAATTTGCTGGTGTGCACGTGAGAAGCTGTCCACCAGCTGGGCTTCCACATAGATGCCCAAATGGACCATCGCAGGCCAGGAGATCAGAGACCCTTTGGCCCTTGCGCAAAGCTTCTCCAGCACAGCTGCAATGACGCATCTTCCAGATGTCTCCGCAGACTAACCACAGTTTTGTGGCAGAGGGCTGTGGAGGGCTCTCACACTCATATTCTCGCTTGAATATGTGCAAGCTGTCATGGTTCACTGTTATCCATTTGTCATTAAGCATGGTGATAATGTGGAAAGCAGTTTTTAGGTCGAGTGCAGAGTTAAACTGTGGGGAGCGCCTCAGTAAACATGGCCGCCCTGGTGCTCAAAGCTGTCCTGTGAATTAAATGGCTGGGTTGTGGTGGAAGTGACGAGTGTTTGGCTTAGCACTGACTCACAACCTAAACTCATAAACACAGCTAACTCCCCTGTGTCTGCCCCTGCCTGCCATTTTAAGACTCTCTCACCATCTATCTTGATCAACCCTGCGCCCCTTTTCAGCAGAGGTACCGGAGCTCCTTTACCACCAGCAGCCCTGCAATGGTTTATCACCCTGGCTGACAAATTGTGGGATGTGATCCATATCTCTCAGCAATTAGTTCCAGGCTGTCTCAGTTGGAAGGGACGCTGCCAAGTCTACCTTCACTATATCCTCCGCAGATGCAGTGTGCTCTGCCACTTTCGATCTGATAACCCCTCAGTTTTAACAAGAGTAGGCAGCGAAGTCGCTCCAGGAGAGCATTGTTCACGTTCGCTTCCCCTGACATGTGGACCAGGTGGGGGTTGGGGTGGTTTACACTGAGGATGGGAGATGTACAGGCAATAGGCAGCAGGTCGCTGTAAATCAACTCTTGCAGATGAAGCAAATTACATTCTCCTCCTATTTAGACTGAAGTTTATAAAGGACTGGCTCCTGGAACCTGGCTGAAGCGCTTTAACTCAGCATGCTGCTGTCGGCTCGCTTTACCAAATCTGTCACATAGGTCCTCTTTCATTACCAATAAACATTCTGCCTGTATCTATTATAGTTAGTGGAATCTAATAAGGCATAAGCATTGCTTTTTACGAAGCATGCAAATCAATTTGGTAAAAAGTTTCTTCCTTTATCTGTGGCTTGTGCTAGCCTTGATAAGAGTGCAGGAAAAAAGTCTGTGTGGAGCCTATGTGTTTGGTACAGAGTTGGATATCTGAGTTCAACCTCATCCAGATGCAGGTTTTCTACACAGCTTGTGAACAAATAATGAAATAAGGATGCTTCCTAATTGTCTTAGCATCAGTTGTACTTCTCTGAGAAGAGACAAATTCACAATAGAGCCATCTGGTAGCAACCAAACCCAACAGGCAACTGTATTCCCGCCAGTGCGGGTTTACTTTTCATAAAGGAATAAATAGGATTTGTGTAGATTGTAGAGGAGAAATTGTTGCAATGCATCAGTATGAATGTTCTAACACTTTCTTATTATTAGAATTTAAATGACTTTGGTACAGTGCTTCTGTACTCCTGATACTTATCAAGCTAATCCCACTCTCCTCACAAATTCACACTCCTAGCTACTTTAATTAGCATAGTGCCAGACTGGAAGGCAAGCAGGGAGGGAATCAGAGGGGAAAGAAGAGGGGAAGAAGAGAGGAGGAGGTGTGAGGCAAAGGAGGAAGAGAATGAAGAGGAGGAAGAGGAGGGGTGTATTGCGTGGTATGAGACAGAAAAGGATTTGTATATTGAAGCTGGTTGCATCATCCCTTTGCGTTTATATCGGTATGAAGTCAGCAGCACATTTTGTTTTGTCATTATCTCTCGGCTCTCAGTATTCATCTACCCAATGTTGCGAATTGGCTCCTGAAAGGCGTCACACATTCAGGACTTGTCTTTGGCAAAATAATTCATGGAGGATCGGATAAATGGGCAATTCTCAAATGTGAGTGATCCTATTTAAGAGAAACAACACAGAAGGCTTTTCTCTGCAGTGCAGTGTCGCGTCTTTACAATGTTAGTATGAGTATGTATTATCACTGATCAGCAAAAAGAAAAAGGCCCTTTATCTCAGGGAATCGATTCTTTTGACTGACGGTGAATAGAAGATTTAAAAAGATAAGCCATGTATGCAACCAAACATGAATCAACCACTAAAAATGTCACTATTTCTATCCAGTCCCACCTCTGAGGTTTGTTTCTACAGCCAATGCTCTGGATGTGCTTTAAACCAGACCATTCGCCTCCTTTCGTCTCCCTTCCTCAGGGTTAGGCTTGACTTTCAATGGATTGCAGCCCTTTTTTCTTCTTTCTGCTGCAAAACTTTCCCCAAAAGGATCCAGAGAAGCAAACCTGTCTTAGCGCACTAGATGCAGGGATCCTTGTAGTCTGTGAAAACAAGACAAAGTGAGCCATATGAATTCAGCCACACACTTGTAGGTAGATAGTGAGACATGGAAGAAGCTCTCTGTGCTGCAGAGAATTAAACCGGATTGGGAGAGCAGAGAAGAATCTCTGGTCCAAGGTGACTTTGTGATCAGGTTCCAGAGTGCAGCCTCAAATCCTCAGCTTCAGGCTGTGTTCAGCAGTGTGAGAGTAGATGTGTGCCTGTACAAGACTGTGCAAGTAATATATGCATGCGCGTGATAGCATATGGGCACATGTGAACCGCCACTTGAGCGCATGTTTATCCCTGTCTGTGCTGAGAACCAGATGACTGCTGGAGTAAGCCACTCAGTCTGTGCCACATGGTCCTCTCCTTTCCCATTTATTAGGGGAGGGATGCACTTTATCCACTGTTTGTACATGCTGGCTTGATAATGCCACTCCCTGTTTGGTAGATATAGTTCATTTAGTAAAAGTAACATTGCTTAATGCCAAGTCATAACCAAATATTGAAATAGCTTATGGATGTACTGTAGACTTTCATTTTCTAGATTTCCCTTATTTGATGTTGTCTGGCAGCTAGAGTAATATAAAATGACAGTCACATGTTACACATGTTAGCATCAACCCAACAGGAAATATATTGTAAATAAAACATTGTATTTAATATTTATTTACCACTTTATAATAAAATCAAAAGATCAAAGGCTGGTTAGACAATCACAGTAAATTTTAAAGTCCTGCTTTATTGTTTAAAATTGACAAGTTACATTAAAAATCTTTAGATGGAGCTCACAGAGATAAGAACTCAAATGCAACATAGGAAAGGAAACTCACGAAAGCTGAAAGATGCTTCAATATTTAAGAGATTATTTGTGTCAGCCATGATGGAGCACCTCCTTCCTAAGATCAGATGACAAAAGAAGAAGGAAGTTAAAGTGAGCATGAAAGAGGGGTGGGGTGAGTAGATGAGGTCGGAGGTGAAGTGGCACTGCGGGGTGGGGTGATTGGGAGTGTGTGGAAAGAAGGGATGAGCCCCCACTCTCCATTCCCTCCGTCAGTGCCCCTCCCCTGGGCCAGGCAGCTGTTTGTCTGGCCCAGTTGGAGCTTAGTTCAGACCTCGGACCACGCTCCACTACATCCCAATAGCAGAAATTTCACCGGAGTCACACACCACATTTGTTTTAAAACTGTTGATTGAGGGATTCAGACTTGGTCTTTGGGAGCAATTGAGCTTGAGATAAAGATTTCCTGTCGGTTTTCTGGCTTCACTCGAGGACCGACACAGTCATAGCCTGTTGCATCTCATTTTTCCTCTTTGTAAAGTGAACTATATGCAAAAAAAAGTGTCTTTGTGGAGGCAGTGAAGGTGCAAAAAAAAAGAGAGCAACATTAGAATTAAGATTTCATAGAATTAAGATCCCTTGTAGGCCAATACAAGTTTATATGTATGTTTGTGTGTAGGGGAAAAAAGGCAGCATCAAAAAGCAGAGGACGTCGCTGTGTAAGTCCCCTTGAAAGTGTCCCCTCTTTAAGACCTGTTTAAAAGGGACGCCCCCTCTTTGTGTCCACTGTTCTCTGTGGCGTATGGAGGGGCTTTTGTCCCCTTCTTTCATGTGCTCTCACAATAGCCCTGGCCGTTTGAAACACAACAGTAGATGAACTGCGCTGACAGTGTATTAAACTCTGATGAATTGCCTGTGCGAGGCATAGATCAATGTCCTTCAACCCCGAGCACACAGTGAAGCCTGGGCGTTGTCTTGGTTAAATGGAACAGGTTGCTGGCTCCTTTCAGAAAGGCCTGATTATATTCATGTTTTGTTGAAGCAGAATCCTTTTTAAAATGTGTAAATCTTTGCCATTCTAAGGACTCCTATTTTGTCCCCTTTTATTCGGTGAATTGACATTGTGTCTTGGCACTTTTGCTGCTGCTCATTTTGTGAGCTAGTTGCGAGAACTTGTCTCTGCTCTGAAGCTGAGATACTTCTTCCTTCTCGAGATGACTTTATAGCTTTGAAACCAGCCATATAAAACAACAGAACAGCAGTGTAACATACATTCCTTGTATCTCTGAGGAATAAAAAGTCCTCTCTTAAAGCCTTAGGTGCTTTACAAACATGAAGATTGTAGTGCACAGGCTACCGGTCTGTCTCTGACCTTTTAGGTTCTGTTTCCCTGTGAAGAGGAAAGCCTGTTCACACAGATCACAGCCTTAATCAACAACAGGGACAAACTGTTGGACTCCTATGGTGGCTGTAAACTCACAGTTATCAACAACTACCAGCAGATTAATTATAGGTGGCAAGATGCTGTGGTTCTAGACTCAAACAAGAATGAATAGAGCTTCAAAGTCTTCAGAGACAAAAATGGAGAAAAAATTAATTTTGAATGATGTTTTTTACGTATGCCATAGGTGTGGTTTAGCAACAGACGAGCTCGGTGGCGTAAGCAGGCTGGAGCCAATCAGCTAGCAGCGTTCAACCACCTGCTTCCTGGAGGATTCCCACCAACAGGGATGCCAACTTTACCTACATACCAGCTGCCAGAGTCCAGCTACCCCAGCACCACGCTATCACAGGGTAAACTGACATATCCTGCCATCTGACTTCCAAAACATACAGCGTGCTGTGTTATGAGTTTAATCTAATTTAGGTAAAGATTACATTAGTCCTGTTTATTTGTGGTATGCCATCCATATTTTATGTACATGCTAATGAAGTTGTATGAATCATGTGCTGCATATAAGAACCATGCAGCAAGTAGTTATCTTTACAATCACATCTTTGTCGTGGTGGAAAAAAAGCAAGTCTAACATTATGGAAAGAGGTCATGTCAGTTTTTTACTGTTTTCATGAATAAACATATTTGTACTTTCTAAAGAATTTTCAGGAAAGACATTTAATGTATGACTTATGACTGAGTTTTAAGTTTGAGGCCTGTGTTTTGAGTTTGAAAGTTTGATGTTTTTGTTTTTGTCTCAGAGGGCAGCACATTGCACAGACCCCAGCCTCTGCCCCCATCTTCCATGCACCAGGGAGGTCTGAGTGCTGACAGCAGCTCTGCTTACGGTCTGTCATCCAATCGCCACAGCTTCTCCAGCTACTCCGATACATTCATGAGCCCCTCAGCATCCAGCAACCACATGAACCCTGTCGGCAATGGGCTCTCTCCACAGGTCAGTCCCCCTAATGTGTGTGTACTGCAATATGTAACGCCCCCTCCAAAGGTGCTGTTAAAAGTCTGTGGTCTGCTACTATCTTCTTCCACTTCATTTTCCTTTTCTCGCTGTTCTAATTGTATTTAACTGAAATTAAAATTCAGAAACAGCATGTTCAGCAAAATAACTGCCAGTGTGGGCTTTTATGTTCGCCTTTCCAAAGCCCTGGATTTATTTTAGCTATTTCAAATTGCTACATTTGTAAAACAATTGGATTAACATCAACAAATTAAAATTCATCTTGATAGCACTGCAAGTACTCAAGCTGCTCCAAACAGCGGTTTCGACTTTCCTGGGACATGTAAATCCTGCACAGCGCAGTGAGAACACATGCAGATGAAATAATTAGCTAAAGCTTATAAATGTAGACCCATAATCTTCTTCACGTAATTGTCTGCAGCTGGAAGACTCCAGTGCTATGTGTGATTTTGCTCATATCATTTACAGCACAATTTCCAGGCAGCTCTGCATGCACAGTGACAGAAGCTCTCTGCATGAGAGGTTTATCCTGCTGGTCACTTCACCTGCTCTTGTGCTCACTTAATACCTGTACAATTTGACCCCAACCCACTGTTCTCTGGCCATGTCATAGCATGGAACTCATTGAGCAGGTTTCTTGCCATAGAAATGCACTGAATTCAGTTGTTAACCTCTTCTAGACACCTTCATCAGTGAGCGCTTTAATGTGACTATGGTAAGGGTTGAGCTTTAAGTACCACAGAATGAAAAATGATTGTATTGATGCAAATCGTGTGTACGGAGTGAATTATACACAATTACCCATCAATACTGGCCAGTCTTGCCCACCCTCACCAACAAGATGTGGTTAACAGGCAGAAAATAAGATTGAAATGGTGTGTAAAGAGTTGAAAATGAATTTCAATGCTGCATTTGTCCACAATTACCCCGTCGTTCACACGTGTTTTATTGGGAGTTTTTTTTTTCTTCTTGAAATATTTCTCAAAGCAGATTGGAAACATTCTTGGTATTACCCTCTTTCTTCACAGAAGAAAGAATTAAGGATTTTGTGACAAAAAAGAGATTTTCTCTCCTGCTGGAGCGACGGAGGATAACATGGAGGCTCACAGCGTGTTTGATTGTTAATCGTGGCACAGGGGTTTTAACTGCTAATGCTCTCACTGCAAACCTGCAGAAAAACACCAGGAACATGGACTTATTTTTTCTCCTTTTTTCCCCTTATTTTATTAATGGGTCTTTCTAATACTGGCATGGGGTGCAATGTCGCTTTCTTTCCTTCTCTTCACAGGCGTTTAGGAATGTTTTGGGATATTAAACATTTCCTGTCATACTGGGGGATTAGGACTAGAGCCTTTGGGCAACTGTACAGCATGGATTCAATTACTCTATCAAAGTGATTGATGGAAACCTTTTTAAAGTTCAACTTACTTTATTTGTTTTGGGTTATTTTTGTTTTGTTTTTTTGTTTGTTTGAGATTTTTGGCTATCTTAAGGTAGAAATTTGGATTTAGCGTGTGCATTTGATGTTTGGACTCCACAGTAACTCATGCTGCACTGAAATGAAATGCTTTGAATGCATACAAAATGCTGTGTGGCATTCCTATCAGTCTCTCAGCGTGGAGATGGATGTTCCCACTGACAGCAGAATCAGAGTTCTCTCTCTGCTGCAGGATCCTGCTGTGTTGGGCAGACCTTCTCACTTCACAAGCACGCGGCTATCCACATAAACCTCGTAACAGAGAAAACTCTCAATAAACACAAGTTAACTTCCGACCCTACTTTGTTTTTTTGTGAATTTAACCCTGTATCCAATGAGAGGCAAATGTAGTAGCAGTTGTTTAAATTGTCTAACATTTAACACCTCGAGTCATGATTTTTTTTCTTTCACTGTAATGGAAAAAAAACAACATAAAGAGACTTTCTATCGAGATGGAAATGAGAATTTGATATTGTAAGTTATAGACGACATCTGTTTGCAGGAGATATGCTTGTGCATTGGTATGTGCAAGCTATTTCTTCAAGTATCTGGCATCGATGGCTTTGCAGTTGCTGTAAAGATTGACAAAAAAATCTGTGATTTGCAGTAAATGGGCTGCGATGGTGAGGTGCCAAGGCTGTAATGGAATCCTGCAGTGTTCAGCAGTCCCAACAGGAGTTCGTGTCCATCCCAATCCCATAACCTATCCCAACAGCACACATTTTCCCATTACAGGCAGTGGAAAAGCTATCCACACTACAAAATGTTTGCTTTATTGTGGGATATACAGCGTGTTTGACTGGTTAAAGGAAGGTAGTATATTAAGGGGTCATGACAGTGAAGCTGTGGCTGGCTGGGTGAAAGGTATGAAACCAGAAGTGTATTTTGCTGTTTGTCTTGTTTCATTTAGAGGCACTGCAGGTGTTGGAAAAAGGGAAAAGCAAGGGCATGAAGGACAGGCTTCGAATATTTCTCAGCCATCCTTAGCCGAAGAGTTTAAGTTCAATCTCTCTCAGGCTGTCGGCTCACTTCCATAATACCTTCAATTTTGAGTTCTGCAGCATAAAAAACAAAGCTTTCTTCTCACTCCTGCTTGAACAGACTATATTCAGTCATCTCTCAAGAAAAAGAGCTTATTTCCAACAAAGCCAAGTAATATAAAGCTGCAGGGAGACCTCTGGATACTTTTTAATGATTTTTCTGAAGCAGGCTTCATGGGTGCTGCATTTGTGTGAAAACATTATTGCATGACAGGGACACCTGCTGGGAGAGAAAAGAAAACAACTGCACTGGTTGGAAAGCTGCAAGAGGAGATGAGTGGCATGGCTGGGTTTTCATCCCTTTAAATCAGGAAATACAATTAGCAGGAAGTGTTTGCAAAGAAAAAGTGCTTGATTAGGAGGCACGATTACTCAAGTATGTCTGTGAGCTGGAAAAGTGTGGTGAAGTGAGACTTTACTGCTGGTTTGATAAAGGAAGTTCACAAAGTTTCACAAGGAACTTTTCTTTTCCATGTTGCCGTTCTGTGGACGAGTTATGTGTTTTGGAATGACAAGGAATTGTGTTTATTCATCTCAGAAAGGCCTTTGGGCCGTGTGAGTAAATGAGCCTACATACACATGCACGCATGGGTGGCATATATTTATATATATATACATATATACATATATATATATATATATATATAATATTATATATATACACACACTCGCGCACACGCACATACATACATATACACAACACGTACATGGTATCAGAGGCAGAGCGGCTCTTACCCCTGCCTCCCTTTGATCTGTGTCCCCAGGCCTGCCTGCCCGCGCAGCACTGCACCGTACCACGCACGCTGACACCATGCTCACCAGCGACTCCCCACAACTGTCTGAGAGAGATAAGCCAGGGGAGACTCCAAACTGTGCTGCTGCTCTTCCATTAGCTAGCGCAGACGCTTCTTTTAAAAATGGGATGAATTATTTTTAAGAAACAAACTCTGCCGTTGCCAAAAGAGAGAGAGAGAGAGACAGAGCGAGAGAGAGAGAGAGAGAGGGGAAGAGAAAATGGAGGAGAAAATATTCGGAACAATCTGGAGCTCTGGCTACATTACGCCTCCTTCCTTGACTTCTAACAAGACATCCTGCACCTGAATACCAATGAGAGGGGGAGATTCATGTAGTCCCCCACATTATTAAAACTTGGGCATTAAGCCTCTCACCGGGCACTGTGTCAGCTGGCAGGCTCCACTGACAACAAATCAAAGGGGATGAGCACATAGCCTGCATTCATAGCTCAGCCACTCGCAGAGCAAGTGGGGGAATACATACTGGTTAATTAGAACTCCCATTAAAACAAATACTGTTTCAATTTGGCAAGTATAAAAAAAGATGTAAGAGGCTTTCAGAAAAAAGAGACCTGCTGTTGGCGGTTGCCAAGAAAATCCAGGGACTGTAAATCATATCCACTGGCTATACTGTTTCTGAACAGATTATTAGTGTTTTCTGTTGTTTTGCAACACTCTTCAACTCTGAGAAAATATTTTCTGCTCATACGTTTCCTTTTGCATGTGCTGTAAGGTGTCTTGGGTTGGCCTTTGTTGCATGTTGCTCTTGCTTTAGTAGCTTTTAGACGTACAGATTATGACTAATAATGTAGTTCCCAGTCTAAAGTGAAAGCTACAGGACACTTTTAGACATAAAAAGCCCCGTTCATACAGCATGTCATGATCAGAGCTGCAGAGTCTCGTGGTGCTGAAGCTTTCTAGCTCCTGCACACCTGAGCTATTTGTTGCTCACTCCATTTTTTAAGTCTCTCGAGCAGCAGAGTACTGCCATTTTCTTTTCATTCCAAAATATTTCTGGTTGGCTCTCAGTGTATTCATAATCTATTTTTCACCTACCAACCTTGCTTCCCTCTACTTGGCTTTTTGTCATTCAATGATGCCTTGCCAATAGTGCTTTTGCATTCTCTCCCTCTCCCCACCTTCTTCTCCAGCTCTCTCCCCTGGAGAGCCAGCTCTTCTCCCTACGCCCAGATGAAAGGCTATGGCGGACAATAAAAATGCTATTTAAATGCAAGGGTGTTTGTGTGCGGGTGAGAGATATTTCCTGCTGAAAGTGAGCTGCTGCATCCTGATAAATAGTAAATATAAGGGAATGTGATTTACATTTATCTTGCAGAGGCAGCCAATATGAATTTCAGTAAATCCTAGAAGATGGGGATTTAAGGAGGAAAATGACTGAGACTGATTCACATGCTGTGTGTCCCACGCAGCTGAAATGCCTATAAGGTGGAGAGTGGCACTGCTTTTATTAAAGTATAGTCACAGACATCGATCCTATCTAAAACACTTATTACACACGCACACATATACAGGCGAACACACGTTCACAGGGGAGATTTCCTGCTTCATGTATGTACAATGTGAGAGTGACCTGCTCAATAATAATAATAATAATAATAATAATAATAATAATAAGTTATGTAAATTGTGTGTGGTAATGTGCTGCTGGACAGGTGAGGTGTCTCTGTCACAGATCCTGGGTGACTCATCTCCTCAGGGACTGGGGTCAGGGTGCAGAGGCTTATGGAATGGCTAGGGAAGGAGAGCTCGTCTGCTGTGAACCTGTTCTGCTAGCCTGAGGTTTGGGATGTTGTCTAGCCACATGTGGTTCCTGTTAGTTCCAGATGCCACTCTGACAGGTGCATAGCTGTGATTAATACTCCCTGACTCTTTTTCTCACTCATCCTGTCCCTCCTTCATTCTGTTTCTTTCTACATGTCCTTCATTAGGTTTTTTCTGTACGGTGCTCACTTACTTTCTCAGTCTCATGCAATATCTCAAAGTTTATTCAAGGCAAAGCTGATTTTTTTTGCCTATTTTAATTCTTTTGTTTGTTTAAAGTATAGCAAGTTGAATACTACCGGCAAGCCTCATCGCTCTTGTCTCCTACTTGACAATAAGATGGGAGGATGTTGGGTCCTCAGCTGGTTGTCTTATGCAGCATCTCTCCTCTCAGTCTCCAGCTGAGAGCTATTTCACTATTTATTTACATGTAATTATTGCTATGAGGTGCAGATATTAACACTGTCAAGAACAATTTGACCTGACATTTTTCACTAGACCTGGCCCCTGCTGTTTTCAGCAAACAGCCTCCACCTCCTCCTCGTCTTCCTCCCTCCCTTCTTTTCTCCCTCACTTTCTCGATCCGCCTCGCCTTCCTCCTGGAGCCGTTTCCTCGCGCACACACACAGTCCCTGCCTCGCTGAAAACCACTCTCCTGGAATCAGAAAATCTGCCGTTTAATTTAGAAAAGGCGTCTGTGCAAGGTGCGAAGAGTTGAAGTTTGTGTGTGTGTGCATGTGTGTGTGTGTGTGTGCACTGAGAAAGGGGGGATGGGAGGGGGGCTCTCTTGTTCCCAGTGGCTGAATCCATCCCATAGTTACTCAAGCATATCACTAGCAGAGAATAGAGGATTGCTCCCCACACGTTCTTCAATTGCAGCCCAATAGACGGCATATTAACCTCTGGTTAGTGCAGGGCCAAGTTTATAGCTTTGGGGGTGACGGGGTGGGCTTCCTCTAGCTAGAACAGCTGTGCTTTCCTTGACAGTGAGGCTAACATGAGTAAATGTTGACTAAAAAAAGATTTAGCTTGATGAAAATTTGCAAGGAGACAGGAGAGGAAGTGGCCAAACCTAAATATGGAATCTGCTGCACTTCCACTTGTTTAAGCTGCTTTTGTATGCATGAACAACTTCATGGAGCTCAGACAGAAGAGACAGAGGCGCAGATTGGCTAACGGGTTGTGAGGAGTGACAGCTTGTTCCAGTGCCCACTAATCGTCCTCATCTGTGCCTGACTTGTCAATGCCCAGAGTCTGTCAGTGCCAATCAGCCACTTAATTGAACACAATTAGCACCCCACCTCAACCCCCCCTTGCATTACATTCTTCAAAGCCCCATTTTTCTCCCTCCAGCTCCACCGTCACCCCACTCCCCCCCAGTCCACCTCTCACTCTGGCTCTTTTTCCTGTGCCTCTGGTTGAGGACACTTTTCAGTTTTTATTAATGTGCCGCAGCCAATTAACGCAGTGGCATGCAGGCCAGAGTCCGTCATCTGCTGCCTGCCACCATCCCGGCTGTCTGCTGCGGCCCCACACCACCCCTCGCGCCACCTCCACCGTGACCAAAACGCTTTAATTCAATTTATGCAATCACTGTTATTTTTAAATAGTCATTTTGTCTGCTCAGATGAGGGGCCTTACTGCCCGCTGGGCCGGCCCTCTCATGTGAGGCATGGGGGAAGGGCGAGACGCAATGGAAGAGTAGTGGAAGAGTTGACTGACTTTGGGGACGAGGCGGGGTCCCTGATATTTTTATTTATTATTTGCATCAGTTAGTTCTTCTCTCAGGTTAGTAAGGGTTCGATTGAGATTTTTAAGATGATTTTGGAAAACTGTGCAATGCATTTTCAATATAAGATTGTGAGTTAATATGAAAAATTCAATAAGTCAGACACTTTCCAGACTTTGGATCTGAGTCACTTGTGGGTCAAAGAATTAAATACGCTTCTATTCCTGTAATCACACCCTCAGGACTGGCCTTCAAATATTGATCTGAAATTCAGTGTCATCACTGTGGATCTTTAATCGTTCCCTGGCAGTGTGAGTATCAGCCAGACAGATCTGCTAAGGTGCACAATGCTATTCTGCACCACTCAGATAACTTACGGACATTTGGAGTGCTCATTTTTTCCTCGCTGCCCCGGTGACCTCTGCCTAACTTAAAGGTACATCTTGGGGGCATTTTGATTTGGGCAAAGCGGGGAGGTATCAGTGACAGAGGAACTAATCCAGTATTGCGAAGATTAAGAGTATTTGTGGAGTGGGGTGTGTTGGCGCTGGCGCTGGGAATGGAACAGAAGGGGTTCCTATCAGCTCTCCAGGCAGGCTGGCCCTCAGGCCAACGCAGTCCTACAGGAGTCTTTGTACTTCCTAAAGCCGCCACTTTCCTCTCACTCACTGTATATCACTCTCTCCTCTGCCCCCTTTGCATTCTTTTTATAGTCTGCAGCTATCACATCCTCAGCGATCCAATTCCTGTCTCTGCACTTTATGAATGTGTTGTTTTAATTCAGTGTATAAATGCACATATATGTGTAAATATGTGCGACTATCACATCTAATATGTTTAACACACGTCTAACACATTTTTTGATTGAAGATTTATTTTAGATGTAAGCTGCTAAAGTTGATTGAAATCAAATGTTGAGCAGAGCATTTGCATCTGTCACTATCAGCTTTTCTTGTTCTCTAATTCTGCATATCTCATGTAAAACTCAAATTTCTTTTTTCAGCTGTCTCGTGTCACATTGTTTTAGTCTAGGGGAAAAAAATTCCAACAAAGAACAACGAGTCAAACATTCACACAAACAAAAAAAAATGTAATTTGACTGTTGAAGAAATTAGGGAGGTAAGAAAGGGCCTCTTTTTGTCTCAAGTGTGCTATTTATTTATCTGAAAGGATGCACATTGTATCAATTTGCACTTCCCCGCTCACTTTGCCACAGGCTTCAGGGCTTAGAAGTTGAGAGAATTAATTACTTTTTTATTATTATTTATAAAGTAATCTATCTGTCGAGAGTGTGAGCAGAAAAAGGGGAAGGAGAGGGTGAGGGGAGGGGAGGAAAGGGGGTTTGAGAGAGAGGCAGGGAACGCCCTGGAGCATTGTCCTTTAAACTAGGTCCTGGCTCACATTATCTCCCAAACCAGCACTCACACAACGTCAAACAACAAACGAACTCCGGGCTGCTGAGGACGCTTCACACAAGGAGGGAAAGGGGGGGGGGGAAGAGAGGAAAAAGAAACAGAAAGCAGACACTATTCTACAAAAATAAAATAGCATTTATATATCAACTGATGTTTTCTTTCCTCCAAAGTTTTGTATTAACTTAAACTCCATAATGCTCTATCTGTCTGATGCTGCATCAGTTAATTGGTTAAATGATGCCTGCTTGAAAATGGCAACTTTTAAACCAAATCCAGGAGGAATATTTTACAATGTGGTACGATTTTATATCTATGAAGTTGGTTTTATGTAGCACGCAGTAACATAATATGGGAAAGTATCCAGGGACATTGTATTTTATGAGCTTATGTGATGAATTTATATTCCAGCAGAAAACCTCTGAATTGGAAAATGAAAGCAGGAAAGACCCTCCAATTAAAACTCACCTCATGGATCGCAAAGATAATCTGTAGATATGGGTGAAAGGAGACAACTTGGATAAGTTCATCACTATCGCTGCCTTTATCAGACTTAGAATCCAGTGGTGACTATTGATTTTTATTTAGCGGTGTGAACACATAACAAATCAGAATCCAACTGCTCCAGCAAAAAGTTTCTTTTCCCCTCAAGGAAAAAATAAATCATTAACACCCATTCCTTATTTTCCTGAGGACGTCTGAAGGGTATATCCTCACACACATCAACACTTGTCACACTCTGAAAGTGGCCGACCCATCGTAATGTGCTAAAATGGAAAAACTGCAATATGTTCATGATAAGAAGTCATCTTCTTTTGAAGAACTTTTACCAGCGTGAAGAATAATACAGTCAATTGTTGGCTATTCTGTTTCTTAAAGAAGCGATGTAATCAAGCTTCAATTAATCAATGACTAAAATGGACTTTTACCCTCTAGCTGTCTCTCTCAGGATGCTTTAATTCCTCGCCCTTCCCTTTAAGCAACCCATCAGAACACTCGCTCCTCTTCCTCTGCTGTGTTCTGCTCAGCTCCATATGTGAGGCAGCCTAACATGTGTCCAGCATTGAAGAGGGTCATGAATCTCTCTCTTATGGATAAATGTCACATGCTCTGTCCACAGAATTGGAGGGTACGATGGGGGTTTCCTCTGATAGAATTAACATGTGGAAATGACTAACCAGCCTTTATGTTTCTGAGTGCTTCGTATTTCCAGGGAGGCCCTTCCTAAAGATATGATTAATTTGCAGAATGTGGTAAATTTCCCCTCTGTGGGATGCTCCTGGCTTAGCACGTCATTTGCAGACCATTTATCTTGTCCCTGCAAGAGTGTTTGAGCGTGCATGTGTACGTTTGTGCATGCATGCTTGCAAACATATGTCTGTCTGTGTATCACCCCCTGTTTAACCACCACCATGATGGCCTAATTGGTTTAGCAGCCAAGGGGCCAAAGGCCAGTGTAGCATAGCAAAGCTCAACATGAACCTGATGTTGAAGAGAAGGCTTCCCTTCTATAGGTGGGAAGCATGTGTGAGGCATTTCCCTTTTTACCACACCCTCTTTCTCTTTATCACGCCACTTTGCATTTTTCAATTTCAAGAAATTTACAGCATGCAAAAACAAAATTCTTCACAACATCCTGAGCTTCCGATTGCAGCAGCAATAAAAGTAATCCTTCCTATTTAATATATTTTGAGGCCTTCTTCTGACAAATGTCTCTTGCTGTTACATTAATCTACTATACTGAATTGGCAGCTTTTATGCATTATGAATAATATACACAGTATGTTTAGGCAAGCCTGAACCTGCAGTATCAGCGGCCCCCTCACTTTGGTTTGTGGAGTCTACTTTGTGTAGGGATCTGAGGGGATCATTTACCAGTTCCAACTCCATTACTATTCATGAGATGGGTAAGCTAGGGGCGAGGGATTAGGGACTCCCTTGGTGCTTGTTGTGCCGTAGGCTGGAGCTCAGGCCTCAGGCTCTGGGACAGGGGCTGTCTGGCAAGTATGGTGGGTCTATTATCACCCTGGGACCCTTCTGTCCCACAGCAGAACACTTATTGGCAGTGCCAACTAATGGAAACTGTGTCTCTTGTTCCTTTTCTCCTCTTTTTTGACCTCCTCCACTTACTCTGAAAAAAATAGGGGGAAAGTTTTTTCCTTTCCCCATTTCAAACTTGAAATGGTACATTTCTGCTGGCATCTTCACCGTGAAGAGACAGGATGGGCCTATACTCGCAGAAAAAAAAATACTTTCCCTCAACCCAGTCAGTGCTTTGATCCTCACTTTTCCAAGTTTCTAACATCTTTCTCTCCCCGTTCTCCCTCCAGGTGATGAGCATCCTGAGTAACCCCAGTGCCGTACCCTCTCAGCCCCAGCACGACTTTTCCATTTCCCCCCTGCACAGCAGCCTGGAGAGCTCCAACCCCATCTCAGCCAGCTGCAGCCAGCGCTCGGACACCATCAAGAGTGTAGACAGCCTGGCTTCCTCTCAGTCATACTGCCCTCCCACCTACAGCGCCACGAGCTACAGCGTGGACCCCGTCACTGCAGGCTACCAGTACAGCCAGTATGGCCAGAGTAAGTAAATCCTCCTTCCTTTATTCAGTTCTTGTGACTATGCTCCACTAAAGTTGACTAAACTTAAAAAAGCCAAAATAATGGCCAACTCTCAGGCTAGAGAGCCTCCTGACCTTTGCATCCTGGATGGTGAAGACACGTGCTCTTGATAAAGACCCCCCCACCCCCCTTATTCCACCACCTTGATACTGGTACAGAGCTGCCTTAGTCACACCCCACTCCACTTGGATGGGAAAGAGAAGAGGGTCACTTCAAAGACCAGCACACCCTCAGGGGCCACAGTGTCCTCTTGCCCACCTCTCTTTCTCTTGTTTCCATCACACACACATACACACACCCTCAGGGCAGGAAAGACTTTGCTTTATTAGATTAGCATAATTGACTGATGCTGTCACAGCCATTCATAAGAGGTAAAATTAAGCACATTTCCCCAACAAACCAACCAGCATGAGCTAGCTGACATTTGTTTGTATTTATGAGTAAGTTGTAGCAGGGCTTGTTTGTGCATCTGGTGATTCTCTCCTTTCAAATGCATTTCAGTTGCACATGAGTGCAAGTGAACGTGTGCCAGTCTGCTGTGTTTCGGGTGTGCGCTCCAGCATTTTGTCAGCAGCAAGAAACTGATGGGAGTGCGGATGTGAGCTGATGTGAGGTTAATTAAGATGGTGATTGAGCACAGTAGATGGGTAATGAATGGAGGAGAGAGGAGAGAGCTGCTGTCTGAGGATGAAAATGATCGGCCATGTGGAGTGTGGAGGGCATGAAATCAGAGATGCCAGTAGTAATGAAGACTGGCACACAGAACACACACGGGGATCCTTGTGAGTGACAGCATGGAGACTTTACCAGGATGCGAATGCTCTCTGCCAGCTGCATGCCAACCTCAGACAAGGAGGGTTTTTTTATCTTTTGCCGTCATTGTGTGGTTTTTATTTTTTTATGTGATTCATTCTTTTCTGCCACAACTTATTTAAGCATTTATCAGAGGAATGCGATGAGATTGGTGAGCACATATGTCTCATGTGTTTATTTCTGTCTTGTGTTTCAGCTGCTGTAGACTACCTGGCTAAGAACGTGAGTCTGTCCACCCAAAGGAGGATGAAACTTGGGGACCATTCGGCTGTGCTAGGGCTGCTGCAGGTAGAGACAGGACAGGCCTACTAAAGCAACCCTGAACCTCCTTTTCTCTGTTTCACTCTCTGCCACCATCCTCCACGCTCCATCAAGTCTGGACTCCAGCTCGTCACTCTGCTGCTCGCTTCACAGCTCGGCCATGACATCAGAGACACCAGTGGGTGTGACGAGTCGCTCTGGAGGAATGGAGCTAAACTTATTCAAATGCTTTCAATGACCATTCATCGGGCACATTTGCCTGCAACTCGTGCTTCTGTCCAAACCCACAAAACGCTGTTTATTTTACTCACAGGGCCAGACAGAACTCCAAGGATGGCGGTCTGCATTGGTCCGGACTCCTCGATGTCATGGCTGCAGTCCAGGACACATTTAGAGCACTCAACAACATGTACTTTGACCTTGCTGTTCATAGTAGTTAACAAAGCCAATACCATTCAAATGATTCTTATCCTTGTTCCTTTTTGATATTGTTAAGGTTATCGTTGCTGTTATATAATTATGGTTAATGTGATTTTTGTTGTTCTTTGATTCCATTCGTATCTCTTTTCTCTGTTAAATGTCAGTGTTTAAAAACACAGCAGATGACTGAGACGATCTGGGAGGGAGTGTCTGTTGCGTGTGCATGCTTGCGTGTTGGCACATTCACACAGGAGCGGATGATTGTTTTTCAAGCTGCTGTTCCCCGAGCTGTTCATGAGCGATTTGACCTTCCCACTTTCATATTTCTCTTGACATTCCTAAAGAACTTGGCCACTCTGTGGGAAGTCTGGCTGGATGGATTCTGCTGGGAATTTAAGTAGTGTTTTGGTGGCCAACAGCTTTCCCTTTGTAACCTCCATCTCATTCTTAGCTGTGGCCCATAGGGAGGGGAGGGGACATTGTGTGAAAGAACGGGATTGGGGAAATTAATGTATCTTGAAATATGGACCTTGCCAAGGAGGGCTAACTCAATCCCACCTTCAAATCCCATCTGCCAGGGAATCCTGTTTGACTTAAACAGCATTAAGCAGATTAAATCTCACAACTATAATGTTGAAGCTAAATCACAGTGACCCTTCCCATCACACATTTCAGTTACATTGCATCCATAGCACATTTTGTAAATGCACCTTTTGCTTTGTTTCCATTTTCCATCTAAACAGACATTCCTTCAAAACATTCCTCAGACTCCATCCACAAAGAAACTGTAAGCAATCCAGCAGTTTGTGGTGAGATTAAAAAATTGAGAAGCTGTGCCATTCACACGCACTCTGAAAAAACACAGAATCCAATCAGTTGTGGAAAGCTACAGGTAGGACCACTGATTGGCCCCCTGACTATGGTTTGGATCATAGCCCCGTCTAATCTTTTGCTTTGACATATTCACCTAATTGTACAAAAAAAAAAATTTTAATGAAAGTAATAGTGACTATGCGACTTGTGTAGCAATCATAGTTGACTTTTAACATGATCCAGGCCCAGCTGTTCCTTTGAAGTGAATGTGACTTCTTTTTTAAAGGACATCAACTCAAGACAGAATTTGGTCCTATGTTGAATTAAAAACAAAAAAAATGTACAGTAGCTGAAGCAGAGTATGTATTGTTTCTTTATAAAGAGTATGTTTTATACTAAAACAAAACTACTTGAGTGGGCAGTATAAGCAGGGGATCTGTGGAAGTAAATGTTCATTTGAGTTTTTTGGCTTGTTTTCTATTATTTTGTTTAATTTTATTCAACTGATTTCCTTGTTGCAGCTAAAGAATTTTGGTTTAGACCCATGTGAGAATGAATTGGTTTAAATTAGTCAAATATCAATGCAACTAAAAGCTGAGTTTAGGAGGATCGAAACTGAGCTCGAAAGGAAAACGGGACCTTGGTGACATGGATGGATTCCCTGGATTCGCGTGGTGTATTTGAAAAATGGCTGGAAGAGGCATCATCAGCTGTCAGAAGATTTTAAACACCTGGTTTACAGACTGTTTAGTAGCACAGACCGGCTCTGACAGGACCACGGACTTTGCAGCCTTTCTGTTGTCGCACTGGCGATCGCTGGAGCATGGCTGTGATGGTGATGCAGACAGTCACAGTATCCTCTTGCTGTAAAAAAAAAAAACTGACCAGTCACGTCTAATTTGTGGACCAATAAGACTTGAGGAGAACAAAGTAATGCTGACTCAGCACTGAATTACAGCCACTGCAGCTGCTCCACTTAGGCGCCTCACTTGTGTATATTTTAAAAAGGAAGAATTTTAGAATCGTCTTTAGTGTATCGAACCCATTTCTAACACTTGCGTCGATAAACATTTGGATATTTAAGACATACAGCTCTTTCCCCCTCCTCCTGTCCGTTTGACCCTTAACCTGTTTAGTTGCTTTCTGACATCTGTGCTTTGCTTTACTCTTTTTTCTGTTCCGCATGTGTGTATATTATCATGGTATAATTTATTCTGCTGTATGAAGTATTAGAGTAGTGGGAAACTTGTATTGGTATTTACTACCTTCAACCTGTTGGTGTGTTTACTGTAACACTGGCGTAACTGTTATCAATTAAAGATCCAAAACTGACTCTGCCATTTGTCCATATTTTATTGTGTTCTTTCTTCTAAATTAGTTTCAGTTTTTATTGCTCTTAGTTTCCTTAAA
>JBAMHV010000003.1:16813268-16837810 GCA_037177535.1 Pseudomugil gertrudae | reverse complement strand
TCTGCCATTTGTCCATATTTTATTGTGTTCTTTCTTCTAAATTAGTTTCAGTTTTTATTGCTCTTAGTTTCCTTAAATATATTTAGTTCACATATTTATTTAGTGGTTTTGCAACTATCTATGTTGCCGTGTTGTCCCATTGCTAAATATAGCAGTTTCACTCCAAAAACATATCTATAAAATGGATACACTTTTTAGAAATATTGTTTTATACTTATAAAACTATTGCATGCTTATAATATATTTTATATTATTTAAAAGTGCCATTGCAGTGAGATGCACATACGAATTAAGCTATGGTTACAGCTCCATCAGGTGATTTAAATGGGCCGCTGTCCTTGTCCCAGAATACATCCACTAGCGGATTGAGTTACTCAAAAGTGTGTCTGAAGCCAAAACGCGTAGACAGTGTGAAAAAATGCTAAACAATCCTGCCACTTCTATTTCACTGGGGATCATCATACATGTAAGTATAAGCACATTCACAGCACAAATGAATCTTTAAGCTACTTGAATTTGATTTTGTGAGATGTCACTGCAGTTTTAAAGTCCGGATTTTATGAGAAAACAGTCTGAGAATTTATTATGTAACTGTAAGTTAACATGCTTAACTGGCTGCCTTTCAGTCACAATTTCCTTTTTTATCTATCTGACAAAAACACCAGGAAAATGATGACAGGAATTTGGCTGCTTTGATATGTGCATACACTTTACTGTTATTTGGAAAAATGTCCACAAAAAGGCAAAAATATGCATTTTTATAGCAAGTGCAGCACAATCAGGCACACTAGGGTTAGTTCAGCATGTACATGCAGGAGTTATTGAGCCTCTATCTGCATCATCTGTCTCTGGTTGTTCGGGTTTTTATAGCCTTCATTTTATGTGATTTTGGTGGGACAATGTGTTTTAAAAGTCTAGTTTTAGCTGGACTTAAAGAATGGTTTGTTTTTATGTTTTGTTTTGTTTTCCTTGCATCATGCAAACCTAAATAACATCCTCAAAAATGTTAAATGATAACATTTGCAAGACTACAAACACATTTCAAGTTTAGATTTTGTTTTGCTTACTGTAATATGCTCCTGCTTTGCATTCTGTGAAACTGTCTCAAATGAGAAGCTGCAGAAATAATGAATGTTAAAAAAAAAAAGCTTAGAAGGAGTTCGGGAGGTGGACGTTGACATTGTAGCGTGAACTATGACATAAAGGAAACTTTGAGTCCATTTTTTTATTTTTGCGATCATTCAGGGTTGATTCAGATCAGGAATAAAAATATATATGTGTAGTATCGCTGTATAACTTTGCATTATATAACTTAAACACGTAGTGGTACAAAGTAATATGCAGGCAAAAACATTTTTAGCTCAGAATTTCTGTATTTTTCTTGAGATACTAAAACATTCCAGGTTTAGGTTTCTTGACAAATTATTTTCAACTGATTATTGGATAACTAAGAAAGAATGACATTTACTGTGATGAGCCTTTTAAATATGAGGATTTATATCTTTCAGTCCTATTTAAATATTTGTAAAGTGAACATGTATTGTGTGATTTGGTACATTAAAATATCTGAGGGAAATACTATTTTACCTTTTTATAATATTTTATAATATCCTTGCTATGAAACATGCAACAAATCTTCATACTTTATTTATTTGATTTGTGATATTTAATATATTTAATTTGTTACACTAGATTTTTACAGAGGAAAATATGGTTGTACCACTGAGCTAATTTCCTAAAACACATCCATCCATTATTTGAACCAGTTATTCCACAGAAAGGGTTGCACCTATCCCAGCAACCTTTGGACGAAATGTGAGATACTAGTCTAGACAGGTCGCCAGTCCACCACAGGACAAAATAATTATTAAAAAATAACACAAAAGACATATTAATATATCAGTAAAAAGTTACATTTAACAGGTAAATTTGCATTATAACACTGTGCTTGTATAATTGTCTTTCCACTTTGCTTGTTTGAATGCATTTTGAGGTCACTGGGCCACTGACAGTTCCAGCACTGGTGATGTGATTAGCGAGTGATGAGAGCTCAGACATCCAAAGACTGAGAGACACAGACAGAGTGTGTCAAAGCTGCAGCTGTAGGAAGTAATTCATTCTGTCCGCTGACCAGCAGCACTCGCCTCTGCCATCGCTGGCTGGGGAATGTTTCCTGCAAATCTCTGTGGTATGGTGTGAATGTGGGGAACTAACCAGTACTGTATGGCAGCATCCGCTGTGTTTTATATTACATGTCAGAACAGTGAGGCTCATTCACTCTCTACCAGCAGCGCTGCTGGAGTTGTGTCCAACACGCCTTAGGTATGTTCTTAGTCCTGATGGAGAATATTTTCAACGAGCTGGATGTGTCTGCAGTCACAGCAGCTATAAAATGCTGATACATAATCTTGTGTAAATTATCACGGATGGCAAATTGTGCCATGTTGCATAGTGTGAGGTGTATTTAGAGTTTATATATCATAAAACCAGAATCAGTAGTGTTTATCTGCACTTAAGCAGAACATATTAAAGGCATCATCATTATAAGTATTATTAACATCAAATTGCATCAGAATATCAACCAGATGTTAAAAGAAGTCTGCTCTTATCTGAAAATATTCAGGTTGTGTTATCATGGGATAAATGTTATTTCATTTCTGAAAGTGAGAATAAACAGATGGTGAATATTTGGTATTCAGTTGTAGATTTATAGATTTGAATCAGCGACAATCATCTTATCAACACTTTTTTACATCAAGGCACATTTAGATTTATGCAAATTAGAATTTTATTCTTTGTCTTTATACAAAATACTAATGGGTAATCAGGAATCAGGAATGACTGAAAGATTTCAGTGGACTTCTCTAAACATTAAATATGTACTGCTGGGAGGTTCTTTGCCTGCTGTGTGTCATTCCTCATATATTTCTCTGAAGGTTTGTGTTCTGGTTGTCCAGATTAGACCTTGGCATGTGTTATGGTTGTCCCCTTTGCTCCTGCCTGTTTCCAGAGGTGCCAGCTCGGGAGTTTTGTCTCCCCCCCGGTCTGCTGTCACTCGAACTGGACAAAGTGGCAGCTCAGGCTCTGGTGTGTGGGAGAGCTTTGTGACACTTCCCTCATCTCCTCTTTGATCCCCTAATTGATTGACTACAGGAGCAGAGGATAAACAGAGCCCACAAGAGCCGATTCCACTCGCCTCTCTGGAGTGGTTTAGATAAAGTGTAGAGGCCCGAGCTCTCCGTTCCTCCACTTCTTCTTCTATATGGTCATATGGCCATTGAAGGTGGCTCTGTGCCATGGTGGCTTAGCTGTAGGCTGCATCCTCAGGCCCTGGGCTTGCGTACTGCCCCTGAGAATAAATAGCTGGCGGTAATGGGTTTGTTTAGATCACAGGGATGGAAATGAAACTCCTGAGCCTTGCTGTAGAGACCAAGAGGCCCTATCGCTCAGGAAGGAGCCACACAGCCTCAGTCTGGTCATACTTACTTTTACAATGAGCCATGGAATAGGGGCTGTGATACAGATCTCATTTAAGACCAGGCTCCTGAACCTGAGCATGCTGTGATGAATAACCTGCTGCTGAAGAGTGAGAACAGCCACAAAGAGGAAGGAGGTGAAACACAAGTAACCAACTAGTGGGGAAAAAAATCAGGCCAAAAACGTCTTCATTTTTAAAAGGAAAACTGCATTTGAAAACAACTTTAGAACGATTTAAACCAGATGCGATAATTATATTCCAATTTTTCAAATTTGTCTTCAGAAAGAGTTCAGAGCCGTGTGCAGGTATGCTAAGAAATGATTAAGAGATGCTCTGGGGGTCCTGGTTTTATTCTTTGAGATTATGTGTCACAGGGAGTAAAAAGCTCCCAGCTGTCGCCATGAAAGTACTTACAGTATAATAATCCTCCAAATCCTGTAATTATGCCAGCATACGCTGTGTACCTGAGCCTCAGCTTTGTGCTCGTCACCTTAAGGATCCCCCTGACACTGACACAGACGCACAGCTTTCTGTGCATATATCTCCTTCACAACTATGTATTTTGCACTTGGAGGGATCTTATTTTCAGAATATTTCAGGTATTTTAAATTTCATGGTTGCCCCTCTCTGGTATTATAGACAGATGATCAGTCATATGTTAGTGAAAAGCAGGCGCTCAAATAAGCATTGTCCTAGATTGAAGTCTTCTGATTTACCAGACATCAGTGTGTCCCAGTCGTAAAATCCTTCACCTGTGTTATATCCAATCAGTTAACTGATACCAGTCTAGACTTTTCTACCCAATGCAGCAAAAGCATATCTCTACACCTCCCTTTAAGCCATTTTTTTAAAAGACAAAAAGAAGCAGAAAAAAGTCAAAGTAAAGTTGTAAATCTAAGAAATCGACGCCAGATAAAAATCACTGTGAAGCTGAGCTCGATTTACATTTAAAATCTGAGCTGCGTTCTCAAACTAATTAATATTAATAACAAAAATGGAAATGAGTGTAGTGGCAGCCCTAAGTGAAGAACAAGCTGGGTGCATTCAGTCAGGAGATTCATATACAAGCCCTTTCTCAGGAGAAGTAGGCTCTAAACAGGCGTGACGGCAGGGCATAGACTGCCATACACAGAGACAATTTTTCTAGATAATAGCCTATCACGCAGGATACAATTTAAATTAAAAAATGCAATTTTCACCTTGAAATGAACAAATGATTACAATTTCTATACAAATTAAGGCATCCAGGCTGTGCCTCAGTACTGTGCCAAGGCCATGAAACCTGACATAATTACCATGAAATACATTTTCAAATATTTGTATTTTGTCCATCGCTTTAAAACATGCCACTCTGCCTTCTGTGGGCTTGTGATCTCACCTTCTGGGGGAAATACATAAGAAAAAAAAGAGAGAAAATCATCAGAGATGAAAAGCCCTTCAACAGGAGAGATAAAAATGTGGGAAAAAAAACAACCTCCCATACACACAGTAAATCAGCGCAGCTCCGCACAGCGGCCCCCAGAGCTATCTCTAAAAGCCAAATTACTGCTCCTTATCTAAGGAATCATATCTAGCAGTTATCTGCTCCTGAGATAGGCTCCTCTCTCTCTCTTGTGCCTTGTGCTCATCGCCAGAAAAGCTATTTATTTGTGATTACAGACACCCTTTGAATAAAAGATGTTTGTGTTTGAGATCCAAAGTTTCGACGGATTCTGAACTTCAGATTCTTCAGAGGGGAGAGCATTGAAGGCAGAACACCTTATTTGGGCAAGGTTGCTGGGGGTGGTCTGCTGCAGAGAGAGGGATGAAAGTGTAGCCGATGGGAAATATGAGACAAGACCTCAAACTTCTCTGACGCTTTATATCACATATGCTTTCAGAGGGGATTCACACTGAGATGAGGTGTCGAATTGACTTTAAATGCTCAACTTTGTGTTTGAGACACACGGAGACAGGAAGTTCTGCCGTGTATTTTGTAGAAAGCTGCCAAAAGCTGTAAAGTTTAAAGCAAAGTAAAGAGTTATTTTAGAGTTTCTTTATATCTGTGGCTTTAAATGCAAAGGAACATATATGAGTCAAATATGATTTTCTGCGTAATAGATGGATTTTGAAAGTGCCTCTAAGAACGGTTTGTAATAAAAAGATACAAGCAAATAATCACCTTTACTTTCTTTTAAATTCAAATTCATGAGTAAATTTTCTTTTGACTTACCTTATATTCACATAAATAAAAAAAATATTCCAACCATTATCTATTTTTTGTCGTTACACACATTTTTCATGGTCTTAACTTATTTTAATCGAAGGAGCCATCATGGACAACTTGTTAATCTTAAGCGCCTCATTTCGCCCTCCGTTTACCTCCCCTCTCTTTCCCTCCATCTGTTGAAGTCTCTCAGTCAGAGAGGCGCACATCAGATTTCAATAGTTGACCTCTTAATGCTGAGGTCAGTGCTGCACCGGCAGCGATTTCACACTCAAGATGAAAGGGAAATGAACACTGAGGACGCTGGGAGTGACATGGGGCCCTGACCACGCCAGTCATTGCCACTCTAACCGCTTCACTGCACCAGCCAGTCTGAGGTGAGCCCAAGAGGAGGTGCTAAGATTGAGGCTTGGTTAAAGTCACTGAACTACAGCAAATACACAATGCCTGGCACGATGCATTTCAAATGTAGTAGGTGACTAAACAACCACTGGGGGTACACGTGGTCACGGGGGGTGTTTAACCCATGTTTGGTGGAAGTTTTGAGATTGAAGATGTTGATTTTTAAAACCTTTTTTAAACACCAGTAAATGCATCCCGCACTGGTCAGTCATATCAGAGACATCTCTGTTGTGAGAAAAAGAGAGAAAAAAATAACAAGAGCAAATGTTAATTTGGTAACACTGAGACGAAGAGGGGTTGCCTATGTGGTCAGCTTGAGATGGTGCTAAATTATAAATTCAAGGGTGTAAAAAGTTTTGCACAAACACAATTAGTGTCTAAAGATACCAAATATGATGGTATCACCTTCATAAAGTGTTTAAAACAGCAGAGTTTGCTGTTTACTGCTAACAGGATCTCTGACATTTATCATTTGTAATTCACTTAACAAGAAAAATTCAAAAACAGTGAAAACATGCAAACATTATTTTAAACATCAGAAATTATTCATAAAACTTATTATAATAATTGGTATCACATTCATGTATCCATTTGCTTCTCACAACTTTAAACAGTGCACTCTCTGATGGTTATCACGATGAGTTACTGTTCTCTTTAAAGTATTTGATTTTGGATGTGGTAACATCATTTGACCATCATCAGTTGACCTTGTAAAATAAGAGTGAACATGACTATATCTGACGATTTGGTTATATAAGAATGCAGGTTGAGAAGCAAAGAGTGCTCCTAAAGAAACCTGAAAATCAGCCTGTGCTCTAGTTAAACATGAGAGTTGAGCGTGCATCCTCATTGTAAGTTTGTAGAGTGCAGATATTGATCAGCACCATATTAATTTACACCTCAGGTGCAAATTTCAGTCAAACATCTTTGGAGATGTGAGAGTCAGTAAAGGTGTAATGACAACTATTTTACAATTAATGACAATTTAAATGTCTACATTTTTATTATGTTGAGACAGGAGCAAATTTATCAGGCACAAGTTTGACGCATACACCTTTTATTAAGAACTATGTCTATTTTGTCATGTTGAAGCCTAAAGAAACAAGTAAGGAAGAGGAAAAAGTGGTGCTGCAGAAATTACACTGTTTAGGGTGAACCATTAATCAATTTTCCAATATCAAATTAAGCCCACTGTGTTGCATCTAAATGGATATTTTAAACCATTCAAGCGCTTTTAAATACAGTTCTAATCAAGATTTGTAAGTGTATCTCGTAATATTTTATAAGGAACAATCCCAGCTGCATCATACGTTTCAATTCACTGTAAAATAGTTTAATCTCATTTCTCTCCAAAGTGGGATCCGGTAATAATGCACAGAACACGTCACCTGAGCCACTCCATTCATGGATTACATCCACTGCAATATGAATGTCAGTAAACACGCGTGTTTGATTGGCAGATTAAAGAGGCAGCTGAATTTAAATAAGAGCAGCAATATTTTAAAAAACATTAAAAAAATATGCACTCATGTTCTCAGAATTTTTTTACTATATTTGATGGTGTGAAACATGCAGAAAGAGGTCTGTTTGGCAAAGTGAAAACAAATAAAGAAGCAAAGCAAGTCTGTTATAACTGTAAGTCATTAAAATAACATTCATTTATGTCCATTAAATGCAATTAATTACTTAGTGATGATCAAACCAAATACATTTTGCTGCGCTACTGATTAAAGACACAGGAAGTAGAGAAGCCAGTAGCAGCAGTCACACAACCCTTCCAACATCTGCAGGTCTGAGCAGCTTTAGGTGTCACAGCCATTCAAGTTACTGAACCCTGACAGATTATTCTTTTCCACCAATGAGCTGGGGCCATTTTAAAAGTGCCCTGATGCTCGGCGTCTGCCTGCCCACTTACAACCTGCTCATTACTTGTGCATTTCTCAGTGGCCATTATTGAATGAACAGTGAGACAAGGCTCGCAGTGAATGGACAGTTTGGTTACACCGCCATGAGGCTTGAGCTCCTCAGAGTAATGTACCGCTTAAGTACCTGTCAGCTTTATAAAGGAGGGAGTAGACTGTGTAAATGTGTGTAAATAGAGTGTCAGATCAGGACCCCAGGGAGTGGAGGTGGGGAGCGTCGTACACGTGTGTGTATGTGTGTGTTTGTATGCCCGTTTGTTCACTGATACCTATGTGAGTGCATGTGTGTGTGTTAGAGAGCGTGCAAGTAAGAGGGTCACAATAATGATCGTTTAACCCTGCTCAGCATTCCCCAGGGCTCCTCGTCCCCCTTTTCGACTTCACAGTGCTGCAGGCTCTCTGCGTCCCTGCCTCTTCTGTCTGCTTCTCACGGCTGGGCACAGTTGGAGAGCACCTCCTTATTCATTCATGAGAGAAGCACCGGATAAATAAAAAGGTTCATTACTGTGCTAAAGTGTTACTAATGACATGTACCTGCCACTGAGCACCTCCGAAAATCTAATGTGACACACTAGAATGGAAAATCTATTCTGCTTCACCAAGGCCTCCAATGGTGATAGCACATACTCTATGGAAATTTCTCTCCGCTTGCCCTCCAATTGTGTCTCTCTAAAACCAATATTTACAATCCCATAGCCATTATGTCCTACTACGCCCTCTGCGCCTGCTGTTGCGACCTCCATATTAGCTGAAAATTGGACTTTGCAAACTTAGCAGGGGCAAGCAGACTCTTCTCACAGATGACGGGTGGGGTGGTGGTGGGGGGAAGGAAAGGGGGTGGGCTACCACCAGGGGACTTAGTATGAGGTATTGGGTGCTTCTCAACTCCCTCCTGCCCTAACCCCAAACTGACAACACCCACAAAATCCCAGGCAAACATGCAAAAGATCTCACCCTGCTGCACTCCGTAATCTGGTCTCCTGAATTTAAAGCATGTACTAACTAAATACTTACAAAAACATTAATCAAGTCTCCAAATATTCATCCTCACTGCTGTAGTTGTGGCCTTAAATTGTTTGTGATATGAGTTCTCTTTTGCTCCTAAGATATGTCACTTGATCACATATATTTAGCCACTGGTTTATGCAAATAAGCTTGACAGCACTTAACCAGTAACTAGAAAGAAGGCTTTTGTAATCATCTGATTGATAGAGCCAAATGGAGACACAAAGCTTGACTGACGGGAGATGGGCTGGATGAAGAAGCCTCTAATGCTTCCACAGTAACACTTCATGTTTTTGATGACACACTTCAGTAGTCCTGCTGCTCAAAGCAACACCAATCAATTTCACTGAAATCCTGACTGTTTCATTATGTTATACTATTTAAATCAGATGCTTATATGGTTCTCATTGGCAAAAGAACAAGATGAGTCCTTGATTATTTTGCAAGAATTGCATTTCAGCTGTTATTGTTGTTCTGTAGAGTCAGATCTGAAATGTGAGATGGATGGATGGAGCAGAGAAGATTTTTGTTATGGCAGGCATGTATATTTTGTCCATAATGTAATTTCACAAGTTGCAGTTGCAATTACAAATATTTCCCATCAGAAAAAATGTTGTTGGATTACCTAAAATAACCACAATTTTGCATAAGATAGATTTTGCAGATTTGTATTGTATAAAAATACAAGAGAATAATCTGTTGCCAGTGACACCCACTAAGCTTTATTCTGAGCAGAAACAGCTGCCATTTTGAGGCTAGGTAGATGTTATTGGGTATAAAGATATAATTATACCCACAGTAAAATACTTCCATTTTTCCTAATATTTATTCCAACCCGATTTCTCATGTAGTATAAGTGTGTTAAACATAGATGAAGTGTGTTCACAGCCTATATCAAGCAAGTCTTAAGCACAGCAGAAGAAAGATTTAGGTACATCTTAAATATTTTTTTAAAAAGGAGAAAAATATTTACACACTTATTTGCACATTAAATCTTTCCTAAATCAGCCCTAATTCATCACTGTTGTTGCCAGTCAATCAGCTGCATTGTTGTGTTTGCTGTCTTCCCTCTTGAGCTACAATACTTGTTGCATCTTTAGGAGCTCTCAGTATCTAATTGAATCACGGCTCCCATCAGTGTCTCAGCAGAGTCTTCAAATGACTGTTTGCTCAACATGTCTGCCCATTTTCACTGATTAATTCATTCGAAGCCAAACGAAATGTTCTGCCTTGTTCGTCATGTCACAGCCAAACCCTGCGGTCCTCCTGCGGGCAGGTCCTCATCAGAATGAACACAATTCACATGCAAGTCAAATACAACAGAGATTCAGAAGCAGAACTCAACATTCACTCGGTGAGCTGTTTGATTTCAAGGAAATACTGGTTACATTTTGATTTGTCAATTAATTGTCTGGTTTTCTTTTTTTTTCTTATTTATTTTTGCCCTTTGAGACATAATTGTGAGGAATTATGGGTACCTGAATCTGTAAGACATAAAAGTCTACAACAACAAAAAAAAGAAAACATATAGGTGACAGATTGTTGCTTAAGACAACTGTATAAACCATGATAATATTTCTTTTAATAAAAAATAATTTTTCATACTGTCAGATTGTTCACTGTCATGTTTATTGGTGTTTTGTGGAGCATTGCCATGTTTTCTAAAATGTTCTGGTATCTCTGTTATATTAAATGCTAGTTTGTTGTTGTTGTTTTTTTGTTTGTTTGTTTTCTTGTGAGCAGTCTACACCTTTTATTTGTTAACGTTTTATTTTATGCAATGGAAGATTTTTTTAATGCCAGTCTGATTTATGTTTTTGTGAAATGTATGTTAAAATGATTTTAGTTACTTTTCTGTTTTGTTGCTGTTTTTGTTTTGTTTTTAGTTCTGTTCGGTTTGGTTTTGTTGTTTTGTGAGTTTTTTTATTTCTAAATGTTTTGTTTTGTAAAATGTGCTTATCCTGGTGTTGATATCTTCATTTAATTTATGAGCTTTATTCTTAACTTTTGATTTTTTGTGTTTTGTCTCTTGTGTAATTAACTTATAATTTGTAATTATATTTTGCTTGTACATAATCTGGGTTTATGGGTTTGTTTGCTCTTCAGAACTAGCTGTTTAATGTGTAAAACAGCAGTATACGTAGACAACACAAAGGCTACCCACAGATGGATGTCAGTACAGTACACAAAGCCATTACTTCACACACTGTGGTCTAAAGTTGTACAACAAATTAACAAATCTCAAAAGGTAAAATACGTCACCTATAAACACTAAGCATCACTTACATAAACATAAACAACATAAATCATGTTGTAAAGTACATGCAATGGAACCGTCCTGTTAATCTGATGCAAGAACAGTTTCTATGTAGATCCTATGGGCAATATCGCAAGTAAGCAAGATCATTTGTCTAAATGCCTAAAACAAATGGTCATATTAGGGATGAATACTTATAGAACATTTCCATTTTAGAAGTTAAACATTATAATGTGTAAGCCCGGCCATGTTTATTTATGGCACCTGTATAATTTTAGCTTTAATCACCAAACTGTGCATTTGTGGTAAAGAATTTACCAAAAAAGTTGAAAAATGATTGAAATATTAAAGGAAAATTGGGCAAATATTTCCTGATGCATTTGTAGCAGTTGTGCATATGAAACAGGGCGTTTTTGGGTAGTAACTGTGGGTAGAATACACTCACACGGCAGCTGAACAATGAATACAATGAGAATTTGGTTGAATGTTGAACAGGCAAAGCACAAAAAGTGTGTGCAGTAACTTGTAATTTGGTTGGTTGTAAATGTGGTGCTTCTGTAAACAGTAAAAAAAGCATTTAAGAACAAGACATTTCAGTTAATGAGTCATTTCCTCTGAATTTAAAGGTAGAGTCTGTAAGAACTACTGACATTTCACAGGAAAGATGAGCACAGAAATTACTTCAAATGTCAATAACAGTTGTCAAAAGACGGTGGCCGTCAATGGGCAAAATTCTTCCAGAAATAAATATGGTTTTATTCGAGGGTAGGTCCAGTGGCTTCATGCACTGTAATTACTGAACTTCACGTTACTACTTTAAAATTCTCTACCAGCTCCTGCACCTTTAAAGACATTTATTATCCCAAACAGTGCTCTAACTTCTATCAAAAAAGCCAGTGTTACAGTTTTAAAGCTCAAAGCGTTCTCACATCACACATGTAGTTGTTTCTCCATTCAGTGACACGATCGTAAAAAACAAACACAGCAACTTTCACGCAAACAGACTTATGTCAAGTAGATATCATTTGTTCATTCTAAGAGAATAAAGTACAACATAACAGTTATTTTAATAAAATGAATTGACACAAATACTAATGATGTTTTTACTCACTGCACCTTTAAGTCAAACGAACACAGTTCATAGTTTTCAAAATGGCAGGGTAATCTAAATAAATTTGTATATATTGTAGAAATATATATACTACATTTGCAACTATACCAGAGAGCTTTGATTCATCACCAAACATGGCTGAAGATCTTCAACTGTACAGAAAATGTGTCACAGCTAAAATGTAGCATCAGTTGTACTTGTAACTATTTTGAAATGCTTTTCTTAAGATGGATATTAATCAGCTACATAGTTTGGCTGCAACTATGTGTAAATGAAGTGTGTTTTTATGCTAAAAGAATATGATTTAGTTTATAACAGAACAGAAACTGGGAGATCATTTGTCCCATAGATCATTGTAGGGGTTAAATACTCATGTGTTGTTATATCACTGTCCTTGTGACAACCCCTGTAATTATCTTCCCTTCAAATGTTTCCCAAGGGTCCCATAAACTACATTAGACACTGCAGCCAGACAGATCCTCCAGACTCCTGTGAGGCCTTCACCTCTCAGCATCACCAAATCAACCCACCAAAGCAGCAACAGCCAGGATTTGACACAGATGTAAATATTCAAATATGATGATTTCATTATGGTGTGCCCTCAATGCATGAAATTTGCTGGACTTGGTTGTTTTTCTTCATTTTGAAAATTTCAATCAAACTCACCAGAAAGGGCTTACCATTTCACATTCTGAAAAATCTGAAAATCAGGCCTTGACTGCGTGTACATTTGTTGCTCTGTCTGCTTGAAAAGCTGGCTTGGTTCCTTATTCAGCAACCTCTTCAGTGCGTGATTGACTTCTCCTTCAGCCCCCTGCAGCAGATGAAGGAACAGAGCTTAAACCTGTTACTGTCAGCTTCTCACCTGGATCATAAGAACTCCTGCTCGGAGCATGCAAACCAATATCCCCCTATTCTTTGCACAGCCACCCAGGATTCACAGCAGTCGCTTTTCACAAAGAGCAGGACCGAGCAAGTGCTGTGTTATCTTATTGAGTTACCTGTAGCTAAGCTCTGAGCGAGCGCACACAATGGCAGGCAGTTAATGACAGCGCAGGGCCTAACCCCTTGTCCCCGGCCTTTCCCTGAGCCTCATTTCCGCGCGGTGGCTGCCATTTCACAGCTGTTAGCCACAGACTCTCTTTGTCATGATTAAGGGCAAATTAATAGATGCCTCCTGGTAATCAGCTTTCATTAGGGCTGTCAAACCGTCAGTGGCATTCGCTCAGTGCACTGGACACAGGATGATCACCTCCCAGTTGAGAGACACTGCAGCTGACTGTGTGTGCAGCTTTGGTGCAGCCTCTCAGCTGCTGTAGTGGTGTGCTTGGTGTGGCTAAAGTGTGGGTAACCAGTGCATTAGCACGCTTCTTCGTGGCACAAGTGCTTGTAGTTGGTGCATTAAAAGTGCTCCGTGTGGAGCAGCAAGATGGAGGTCATCGTGGGAATGACATAAAGAGTAGTCTTTCTGCTGGATGTAATTGGCCCCAGCATGCTGAAAATGGACTGTGAAATGCAAGGGGGGGTCAAATAATTGATTTTTCTCCAAATGCAGAATCCAGGGCAGGGCTGTTTAGTGAGTAATTTACAAGAGCAGTTCAGACCAGGCTGACTGGCATATCTGTTGGAAGTTCCCAGGGGTAGGAGAAGAGATAACACACACCTGAGACCCCTGGAGCAGATGGACAGCAGTCACTGTGCTACTCAGAGGGCAGAGAGGATTCACATCAAACTTACCTCCACACATCTATGGATATAAGCGGTGATGGTGGGGACAGCTGCAAGTGCACACACACACACACACATGCATACACTCTTAGCTATTGTATGTAGAAGTCCCTCTCTTCTCTCCCTGTGTCCGTCTCCAGTTCTCTGTCTGCCTGACACCCTCCTTCCCTCTGCAGCATTTCTGGAATTGATGAAATAAACTCATCAGACTTCCAGCAAGTTTGGCATTGTGAGAGAGAGCTGAAGTCATTTCAGTATGTAGATTTCAGACTTAAGCCCATAACCGTGTTGCGTGGTGCATGACCACCCCCACCTGCTGGAGAGAAGGCTGGGGTGTGCATGATGGGATAGGGACGTCTGTAAGAGAGGATACAGCCTGGCCCTGTGCATGTTTAGTGATTTCTTAACACTGAAGCCTAGGGGAATTAAGACAATAGCCTTAATGCAAATGGTTTAATCTAGTGACAAAATGGAATTTTATTTGCTGTGCCAAAATTGAGCTGGAATACATGTGTAAGCTAATTGAGAAAAACCAGCTGCTTAGCAGTCTGCTTGGCGAAAATAGGTTTCGTCTTTGATTTGGAGAATTTCTTCTTAAGGAAAATGATCAGTGATGATTGTCAAGATCCATGATCTCAGTAATTTGGATTTATAGAAAACAATGATCCGCTGATTGTTGTTTTTCACCGGAAAGTCACTGCTGTCAAAGATGAAGATGAGCTTCGCAGAGCTAGCATGTTTTCTTAAGCATCTTTTTAAATTGCACCAAACAGTTTTCAAGATCAATTCCAGCATCAAAAACAATGCACATAAATCCCATTTATTCAACCCATATTGTGTTGGAGAGGGCCCCTGTGTTTGCATGAAGGTAATTACAGCGGGATTTGATGTTGTGGTGTGCCCAGAATTCTCCAGCTTTAGATCAGGCTCAGGGTGCTCCACCCCATTAATACTCCATATGGGAAACCCAGCTGTGATCAGAATTGGACGAGCGGGAGGGGAAATCGATTTCATTTGCAGGATTATTGATGTAACCGAGATGCTGTTTGTATGAAACATAAAGTCTCATTTCAGAGGTTATGGATAAAACTGGATTGAGGGGCTGACTGTTTGTTTTGTTCAATGAAACATTACAGAAACAGAGGAGTGAGTGCACACACTGATGTACAGTCTGTGCCCGCATTGCACCACATTAATACTCAGGAACAAGTTTTTTTATTATTATTATTGTTTTCTGTCCTTCTCATCTTTTCTATATGTTCAAAAAGTTACACAAACTGCTGAATGCCACAAACAAAGACAACATGGTGGAGAGGTTGTTCTGAAGAGGAAAAAAACTTTTAAAAGACTGTGGGAAAATTAGGAAGATAAAAAGTGATTTACTGCACTGGAAGGGACAAAAACTAGGTTCAAAGTACCACATAATGTTGGCAATAAGGAGTGACCTGGCACTCAGCCTTTTTTCACCCTTTGCCAAAGTTCCTCCCTCCACCTGTTCCTGCTTTGTAAGTCAGGCTGATGTGCTGGCGAGGTGATCACACATACATTAAAAACAGTATCAGACTTTCCCAGGGTTCAGATGGCCTAACAGCTGGATCTTTCAACTGGATCTGTCCCTCTTCTCCTTTCTGCCCAGTGGAAACCATTGTAGTTCCCACTCATATAACAGCAGCAGTTGGACTGGTGGCAAACCAGATGCTGGAAAAACATCTTTTTATTTTGTTTTCTGGGTTTGCAAAACTCACTGATTACAACAGCTGGGTTGAGATAAGATGAAGTCCACGTTCATCTCATCATCTGCTCCGGGAGAACGGTTCCCTCGTGTTTTTTATAACAAGCAACAGGAGTATTTTAAACTATGCAAGAAGCCATTGTGAAGAAGTTTGCTATTCCATCAAAGAAAACTTTTAACAACTGGTCCTGCTTGTCAGTTAACACATGGGGGCCTCTGAGGGCGGTCTCCACCCGCGACTTACTGTCCTCAGTTGCAGCAGATGTACTTGTGTCAGTGATGGGCAGTGTAAAAGCAAGCTTACACATGTTCATGTCACCATATCACTACAACTGGAGTAGGAAGTTATGTCATCTAGCCAGCTGGCTCTAATATTTGATGCGGCATTGTGTGAAAGAATATGGAGCAGAGGTGGAGCCAAACTCAAAGTTGGCTGAGCTGCTTTCAATATCTTTTGCTTTGAGTTTAGGGTGCAGACAGACAAAAGGCATCCGCAACAGAGTTAGTACAAGCTGTCGGAGTACGTCATTAATTTTACAGTCTATTCATGAACATACAAGCCTACTGTCGGTACTCCCTGAGCAGTTTTGTTTTCAGCAGTAATAATTGTGGGTTTAAAAGTTGAAAAATTGGCTTGTTGCAGTTGATAAAGGAAATTGCATTGCATTTTGACAGGGAGAAATCTGAGCCAAGTTAACGTGAAAAAAGAGCTAGAGAGCGAGCGAGCGAGAGAGAGAGAGAGAGAGAAAGAGCACAGAGTTTTCGCAGGGCATGTCTGTGAGGGGCAGTTGTTTTGATATGGGCCTGTTTGGAGTGAGAAGGGAAAGAGGGCCCCTGTCTGGGAGATGGGGCCGAAGCTCTGTTATGGAGTTTAGGTCTCCATCTAGCCTAATAAAAAACACTTAAGCCAAACAACCCCCTCTTGCTCTCCATGTGTCTGATCCTGGGAGCTACCTGCAGGCCTTCCAAAGAGCACATTTAATAATGCCTCCCTATCCCTCCCCTCCTCTCCAACGCAATGATCAGTCCACACAACACTGAAGATCAGAGCAGCAGCATGGTATTCTAGGCCAGCAGAACGGTGTAAAGGCTTGGGGTCCCTGCTGTTGTTTGTAACCTCTCTGTAGCATTGTCGGTAATGATATTTTGGGCATTTTTCCAGACTTTGTTAAATTTAACTCCACTTCAACCAACACATTTTATGTTTATTCTTCTTTTCTTTAAGGCAATGCTCTTTGAAGGTGTTTATGAAAGCAGTTTGAAGAGGTTTTCCTTCGCCACCATAATCCTTGTTTTCTACACAGCCCTTGGTGTAAAACGAGCAGGAACATAATAAAAGACTTGTGCTCTTGACAGTGTTAAACCTGAATAAAAAGTGGCATTTTTTATTTGTTTTGCCTTGTGTTTGATTCTTGGTAATGCACACAATCAACAGGGTAGAGGAGTTAAGTGCATTATAAATTACCGAGAGGGAGCCACCTCGCTCTTGGAGCTCATCCTGATGCTGCTGCTGCCACTTTGGGTTATGTGAGGAGTAAAGTACTTTAGCAAAGACCGTGGAGCTGCTCCACAGCGCTCCTTTGCATATCAAATAAACAGCAAAGCATGATGGCAGTGCCAACCCAGACGGCTATGTGCATGCTGATGCACATGCACATGTCTGTAAAGGTGCCACCGAAGTCTATTGAATATCTCCAACGGTGCAGGTCATGGTGACACACTGTCTGAGGATGAAGTGTTTGTATGTGGAGCGTTTCAAGTTCTGAGGAGGTGTCTCAAACGCTGCGCTTTACCTACACGATGTGACATCTTTGATTTGAAATATCACAGGTAAATATAGTAATTAAAAGCAAGGCATTCACTGGGAATATAATTAGGAATTTTACACATGGGAGATTTCATATGAACATTAACTGGTTTCATGTTTTTAAATTCATAAATAGGTGTATTTGAATGGTGCATGGCTTCATTGACTGTAAAAATAAATGTTTCCAGATTTTCATGCGGAAATCCTCATGTTTATAGTCCCCTCTTCTGTGTCCTCAATCCACAAGGTAAAGATCCATGACTCGCATTTTCATAACAAAGCTTTTGGGGGTCCAGCAAACAAACTGTTTTATGGATGTACTATTGATTTCACATTCACACGTCCAGACTTAAAGGGACTATGGGATTGCCCGTGAATCCCAAAATCTGTGTGCTACTCACAGTCTGTCAAGTTGACATCCACTCTCTTCTGTAAACTGGCAAGATTATTCACTCAACAGGATCTCTCTCTGCCTTTCATCCTGCAAACTACAGGCCAATCCGGCCGCTGACAGCCAAGTGATAGCATACAGATGGAAATGAAGGCGAGCGGGGGGAATGGTGCTGTGTGTCAAATACTGAAGAGAGCTTCTGGGTTCAGGGAGTTGCACCGATCTGGGCCCTCTGACTTTACTTAGTGTGAGGTTTCAGCACAGGAAATATTCTACTAGCCATCATGCAAGCTGTATGAAGGCTGCACAAAAAACTTAATCTGATACAATTATGGCTAGATGAAGCTTGTGACATGTAGCTGCTTCACTGTGTGTGCATGTGCAGTTAAATGCACCAGAATTTATTTTTCCTGTTGCTGCATTATAAACAATCTATTCTGAGGCATTATTTAAAAAAAAGTCGCTGAAAAGTTCCTGTTCATCTCAGCTACTTGTGGAAGTAAATAACTCACAGGCACTGCCTTGAAAATAATCATATGACAACTAAACTGGTCTCAAAAGTTGATGTGAGCAATATCTGCTGTTAAACAAATTCCCTTCTCCTTGGGCAACAGATTCGTCCCTGTAGTCCACAGAGCAACACAAAGAATGTATTCTGCCAGCTCAATCATAACACTGGTATCCACTTGGGAATAGTCATTGTGTTTCATCCCAATTCACAGTTGCTGGAATGAGACCAATTTGAGCTCCTTTCAAGATAATACAAATAAATATCAGCCCTGATTTGCCTGCCCCCCCAAAAAACCACCACCCACCTCCAACTTTTCTCTCTTCCCTCCCTTATCAGCACACAGAGCATTTCTCTCTTTCTTAAGGGTCGAATGAAAGGTCTCTCTTTTCTCGAGAATCAAGGCAGAGGAGATGCCTGGTCCAGGACTGATTCATGTTGCACACACTGGTGGGATGTTATGCATGGATAATTGATTGTCGAAGCAGCATGGCCACTGTTGGATCTTGATGGTGCTGCCGAAATGTCACCTTACTGATGTTACAGCGGCGCCGATATTAAAAAGGCTGGTCTCAAAGACTTCCATCTGAGCACAGTCCTCTCCCACTGTGTCTGAGAGAGACAGCACTGTTTGTCAGGCTTCTATTTCAGAGAGACAGATCTTGCATTTGCAACCTTATCTGCACAGGACAGTGCACCCATTTCCAGAAGTGCATTGAACATTTCCAATCATAGGGATATATCACTCTCCTTTTAAAGTGGAAATCAAATGTTTGGGAAAGTGAGAAAGAAAAAAGAGAAAAACATAATTGAGATCTCATGGGACTTATTTATAGGTGGCTTGTCTTTTCCAAAACCAAGAAGAATTGCACCTCCTTGCAGTAAGCACCTCCTTTAACACAATAAAGAATCCATCATTTTGGTAGCAATGTTTTCATACCAATTCCAGGGAATTTTAATGGAAAATTGTTGGAAAGGTCTGCAGATAATGTGGCAAGCATTTAACTAAAAAGTAAGGGATTAAGTGGGTGGAATCCAGTTTAATTTCAGATTTAGGATAGTATACTGAAAGCTGAGCTGGGCTGGTAAAATGTGTTAATCTATAAAGGCTTACACAGGTAAAATTAAACTGCACCTGCTTGCCTTTTACCACCATAATGCTTTGCAAAGAGAAGCTATTGAGTAGCTATTTCTCATATGAAGGATAATAAGAACTTAAGAGTGCAGTTGGGATCCATTCAGAGGCCAGAACTGGTAAAAAAAAACATATTAAAAATATTTTGTGGAATCTGTTGAACTTAAAATTAACGTTGAGTTACAAATGCGTCAATTAACTTTTCAATAACTAGTTTCAACATATTGTGAAATCATACCTTAAAATCATACATGCATGTTTATTTTTCCTGCAAAATTACTTCCTTTGCAATGTTTAGACTCAGTTTCCATTGTGCTGCAGCATTTTTGTTAGTCGTTGAACCCGCATTGCAGATTTTTTGTTTCCTCCTGCTCCTTACTCTTCTTTCTCTGACATACTGAAACAATTCAGAACTCAGGGTTTCCCCACTAATCAAGTGTGAATGAACATGTAAACTTAGCCAAGTATTAACAGAACTTGGCCTTTCCTCCTTACACAGTGGTTTATGCTGCTGTGCGGATCCTGGTTGGCGTGACAAACGTAAAAGGCAACCAGCCTGAGGAGTAAAGAGGACCTAAAACCAGACATGCAGGAGCACACCACACTGTTGGGCAGCAACACAAAAAACGGAGAGAAAGGAGCATTAATATACACCATATGTCTGCATATTCTGGAGTCTCCAGTATAAATTTCATTACCCAACGCACAAAATGGACCATCTAAAAGACGTGTGTAACGTGGCTGGAGACAGCTACCGTGTGAAAAGCAGACCGTTATGTGTGAGAGTCATGGCCCAATCGGTCACGCTTGGGTTTTTTTAGGGAGAAAACGGGGGGGAGCAGCTGTTTGGTTCACCTGTCCTGTCCTGTACACGGCTCTCCATCAAACCAGAGGCTACTGTCCTCGCAGGCCTGCACCCCCACACGTTCCTCCACAGTAATGACAGATGTAACACTACTATCTAATTTGACGACATTTACAAGACCCCAGCCCCTCTGTTTATCACACTTGTACAATTATATGGTGCTCCATTTGTATAAGCAAAATGGTTGTAGTTGGAGAGATATCCATAAGGCCTTTAGTCGGCCTGTGTGGTGTGTGTTTTCCATTGGATGCTGAGTGGGATAAATCAGCACAGAAAGATGGTGTATTATCCTTGTCTTGGACCATGAGGTTACTGTGTAGGATAAACTACATGATTATGTTTCTTTTTTAAGCACCTACTTGTCAGAAGTTGGAACTTTTTGTCTGACTTTACAGTTGTTGGGCAAAAATGTCTCCATAAACAAGTGATTGAATTATATTTAACTGTTTGCACACATGTTCCCTTGTTTAAGGGAGAAAGTTACTACAGCGCTGCTTAAGCCTTGGATTATCTGTCTGTGTCCTCTGCCTCTTTAGCATCAACATGAATTCACCCACTCGGAGTCTATCACACATCCACAGAGCTCCCTGAGAGCGAGCGGACCTTAGGGAAGCCCAAGCAGGGGAGGGGGACCTCAACAGAGCTGAGCAGAGCTGAGCGGGGTTGTGGTAGCGCCCATGGGCATGGCCCTCTCACTCTCTGGCAACCACTTTGTTAGGCACACAACACTAATCCTCCTTGTGTCTTTATTGCCCTCTGTGCAGAGGAGCAGGCCGTGGCTGAGACTGGGGGGAAGCACCGCTGCAGGGCCACTATCATCAGTGCTCCTGTTTGAAGATAGGCCACACTGTACAGCATTAAGACATCTAATAGAGGCAAGCTGAAAGCGAAAGAGACTGATACTCTAAGAGACAGAGAGGAAGAAGAAAGAAAAAGGAGAGTCCTCAAATATACGCCCCCTCTCCTTATCCTCCTCCTTGGGTGGGGGGCATAATTTAAGAAGAGACAGATTATTTGCAAGCAGAAATGACTGTGAGGCAATTCTGGTCCATGTTGTTACATACACTCAATAAGCTAAACAACACATTAATGTGCTGCTTTAATTTATTATACACCCTCTGTGGTTGAAAACAATTTGTCATGGATTGGATTTGCAGGAATCTCATTTTGGATATTCTAAAGCATTTAACACAAATTGTTTAATCAAATAGGACTTTGATTTCATATTATGAAATATTTTTTTCATAAGTGAACGAGTTTTTAAACGGTTGATATTAATTATTTGATAAATCTAACTCAATATTTAGAATATGATGTTAAAATTTATTAAATTGTATGATTAAGGTTAAAATTATTTTCAATTATATAAAAAAACTACAGAGAATATCTTGATATATATAAATAATTTTATTAAAAATTTTAAATGTTAATAAAAATAATTTTTTATAGATTTTAATTTTTGTCTTTCCAATGTTTTAGAAATGTAATTTTGGTCTTTAAAACAAACTTAATATCTCAAATGAAGTTTGTTCAATCCAGATGGACTAAATTTTATGGATTCATTGTCATACAAATTATACGATCATCAACGTTGAATAGTTTATGTATTGCTTTTGTTGATTTTTAAAACTAATTTTCTGACATATCAATACCAATTGATTGACATTAGAAAGTTGTGATGTGAATTTTTAACTTTAAAATTAATATGTTTCGCTCACACAGTTATTTTTTTTTGTTTAGAAATTATTAAAATTAAAATGGGAATAAGAATTTTTGTAATAGAAATCAGGTTTTAAAAAGATCAATTTATGAATTGCCAACTAAGACAGAGTATAAGGACAATTATGTTTCCTCTGGCGCAAAAAAATAATAAACTTTCACATATTTCGTTCATTATTTTGATTTGATATTAGTCTTAAATTAAAGATGATTTTAATTAATAATTTTTTTAAAATTTAAATATTCGTCAATCGATTTAAAAACTGGCAAATAAGGTTCCATAAACGATTGTTGAAATTATTGTCATTTGAAAAATTTAAATAATCTCTTATATTTTGAATTTGCGGTAAATTGCGGGAAAACTAATTTATTTGAAAACTACAACATTTTTTTGAAAAAACCATTTTAAACTTTTGAGTTAACAAGTTTAGTTTGTTGTTTTTTATTTACGCGCTATATTTCAAAATATATTCTTCAATTCATTTTCAGGAATTAAGTTATAATCATTTTAGCTCAAATTGATAATGATGTAACAGTTATACAATATTTTTTCACAAAAAAATTCATTTTATCAACTTAAATATTTTTGAAATGGGTCATTATTTAAGTCGCTTATTTTAAAATAATTTTGATAGAAGAGTTAAACGATATTTATCTTATAAAAAAATTTTAAATTTGTCTTCCAAATGGATTGTATATCGATCCAACAAAAATAAAATTTATGCACTTTATCTGTAGTCATAATAAATATATCACTCTTAAACCATTTTTTAAGGTTTGTATAAACAGTTTTAAATAATTAATAGTTAACTTGACACAATTTTGGTCAGAATTAAAAATGTTATGTTTCAAATAGGTGATTGAAAAATATTTCCTGATAGCTCAACAAAATAAAAAATTAATTGTTGGAGTTGTTAGATCAAAACCTAGAGATATAAATGCAAACAACTATCAAAAAGGTGATAGAAAATAAAATTATGAAACAAAAAGATAAAAGTAAAGAAATCTTTGAGAAAGCATATGAATTTTAAATTTATCGAAACACCTTTTTTATCAGAATTAAATGCATTAAGTTGACGCAATTTATTTTTAAAAAAGAAATATAGAAAAATAATACAATTTTAATTAAGGAAATCTTTTAAAGGCAAAAATTTCAAACCTCTGAATAGATAAATAACATGATAGTAGAGAACGATTGTTAAATTTTTAATAAAATTTTCATTTATCCTTTTAATTTTGTTTCTCAAAATTATAAAAAAATTAGATTATAGAATATTAAAATGGTTCTAATTATTAAAATTAATTAAATGTGGTAGAAAAATCTTAAATATCAAATAGAAACTCAGCTTTCTGTTAGAAAATATCTTTAGATAAGTAAAAATATTTTATTTCATGAAGCTTTATTCTTTACCCTAAAAAATCTTTAATATTTTTAAACTTATTTAAAAATAATTTAAAAATAAATTTTCAATAACTACCTTTAACAGAATTAATAGTTCAAGAAAATTAAAATATTTAAAAAAAGTACTGAAACCTTGTATATTTGTTTTTTTCATATTATTGATTGTGAAATCTTATAATTCATTTATTAAAAAAGATGTATAAAATTTAACGCGAAATTGAGAATTCGTTCCATTTAAACGGTAAAAATAAATATAAATGGAGTCAGGTCCATAACTTGATTTTAATAATATCTAATAAATGACTGAAACAAATTATCATTAATAAAGAATTTTATAAAAATATTTATGTTAGTTTAAAACAAAAATAGTGTCTATAAAATAAATATTTCGTTTGTGGATTGAAGGAATAATAATATATGATAAAATAAACAAAAATATTTATCAGATATCTAAACAAATTAAGATGCAATGAAGAAAATCATTTAAATAATATTTTTCAAGGTGTTAAGAAAACGACGAAAAAAAATTGAGTCACAGAAATTTTTAAATTGTAATTGTCTAAAAAATATAAATATATTTAAAATCAGAAATATTTTCACCTAATAAAATCTTAAAACATATCATTATGTCTGAATAATTGAAAATCTATCATCAGATTTAATGAATTTTATGTTTAACCAAACACTGTATAACCGTCATAACTGTTTTGACATTGTAAATCAGAATAAAGGGAATATAGAGTCAAATAGAACTTTAAATCTTAAAATTTTATCTTAAAAAATATATAAAAAAATAAATTATTTTTTCATTCGAATTATTATAACATGTTGATTCATATTTTTGAAAGAAAATCGACTTAGATAATGTTAAGAA
>JBAMHV010000003.1:16794144-16809205 GCA_037177535.1 Pseudomugil gertrudae | reverse complement strand
GACCTGTAGGTGGCGGTAATGCTCATTACAATAGTTGCCAACCGCCGTTAAACTTCAAAGAAGAAGAAGAAGAAGAAGAAGTCTGGCAACAAGCCTCCTAGTAGGGCATGCCTGCCACTGCCTGAAGTTGCGCTGCTGCGTATCGAAGTTAGCGTCTTTGCACCTGCAGAATCACAAGCTCAACTTAGCCATGGCAGGAAAGAGGGCTTTGGTAATCTTGTCTAAAGGTGCAGAGGAGATGGAAACTGTTATTCCTGTCGACATCATGCGCAGAGCTGGGGTTTGTACCGTCAGCAGGCTTGATGACATGCTATATGCTAGCAGTTAGCAACTTAGCCTGGTACCTTCAGTTAAAATGGGCTAGCCCATTCGTTTGATAACGACACCGTCATCATTTTTCTTTATAATATAAATAATACAATAAAAGTGCATTTAGAACACTGTAATTGGAGACGAATAGAACAATATATGAGTTTACACTGTGCTTTAGTTTCACTTAGTAATAGCATTACCGAACTAACGAGCAATTTAGTTCTAATAACCTGTAGGATAAAAGTTAGTCGCTGTTTGTTCAGAGGTTTGCTAGCTGCAGACGGTCTAATAACCTTTGCAGTGAGTGCAGATAGATGTCAAGTTAAAGGTCAAAGTCCAACGTCGTTTAGTCTTAACACTATTTCTTTTTATATGTGCAGATTGCGGTGACAGTTGCAGGTCTTACGGGAAAAGAGCCAGTCCAGTGCAGCAGAAACGTCGTCATCTGTCCTGATGCTAGTCTGGAGGAAGCCAGCAAACAGGTGGGAGTCCAAATTAACCATAAGCAGTGACACATAAAATCATAACCTCACAAACTGGCGCAATTAAGTTAACACATAGCATTTCTGTAAAGTCAAAGCTTCTGTCTTTGTTTTCAAGGGCCCGTATGATGTGGTGCTTCTGCCTGGAGGAATGCCAGGGGCCCAAAATCTGGCTGAGGTGGGAAATAATTATTACTTATGCTCTTTGTGTTGACAATGCACATATCTAATTAATCTGGGAACTGGTTATGTGAGGGAGGTAAAGGCCTTTTCCCAACACAGTGATGAGTCAGTGTGCCTAAAAAAAATATTTAGAGCAGGGGGGTCAAGATCCAGTCCTCGAGGGCTGGAATCCAGCAAGTTTAGCTGTTTACCTGCACTAACACACCTGATGCAAATAAAATAGATCCAACAGCTTCTTGTCAACCAATTAAGTCATTTCAGTCAGCTGTGTTGGAGCATGGAGACAAAAACCTGCTGGTTACCGGCCCTCGAGGACCTGAGTTTGACACTCCTGATTTTAGAGCAACTTCTCTGAGTAGAACTAACTTATTCCACTTCATGTGGACATTTTAAAATGTAAACTTTTTTCCATACAGAAAATTAGTCGGCATACACAGCTAAAGCACTTCTAGAAAGATGTAATCATTATATTCCTCTATAAGACTACCAGGGTTTTTGTGTCCTTACCTCATTACCCACTTCTTTTTCAAAGCTGTTAACCACTGGACTGACTCAGTGGTAGTAGCTTAGACTGACACGAATGCTAAAAATGAAATCCTGTATCTAATAAGTTTGTTTTGGCTCTTAACAGTCAGTTTTACATGTGTAACTTGCATTCAGCTTAACAGGACGTAAATACCCGAAACCTTAAAATCAGCTCTGCTGAATCATGTATTCATAAACTCTGTGGCTTTAACAGGTAACATAATTACTACAGCATTACAGTGGGATTAGGACATATTGGTCATGTTTACATGAGTTTTAATTCAGAATAAAAGTTAAATCTGCTTTAAAGAAATGAAAATTGCCCATGTACACACAACAGTTTGGAATTAAAGTTAATTTCAAACCTGGTTTATTCTCATTTTATATTCTAATGAATTATTTCCTCTATCATGTAAACCAGGGGTGCCCAAGTCCGGTCCTCAAGATCTACCATCCTGCAACTTTTAGATGCATCCCTTGTCCAACACAGCTGCATCCAATGAATGGCTTGTCAGCAGGCCTCTGTGGGGCAGGATGACATGCAGCACAGGAAATCAGCTATTTGATTCAGGTGTGTTAGAAAGGGTTGCATTTAAAAGTTGCAGGATGGTAGATCTTGACTTGAGCACCCTTGATGTAAACGTTCATTCCGCTCTGAGTTCGGTCATTTTGCCCATGCTTGTTACTTCTTACCAACATCTTCTGCCTCCTGTCTCTGGTACTCTATTTGTCCTTCTGCTCCTCAGCTGCTGAAAAAAGTATAGTAGTATGTTCGTGTTGAGGTGGTGGTACTTAAATCAAAATTGATGCAAAACGGTACTTATTAAGCTGTTTATCATGTCGTAGCCAAAAAGACGAGAAATAGGAAGTGCTTTGTTTATTTCCGATATATGCAAGTACGACACATCCCTGCTAACCGGTGCAAAATGGGAAGGGCTTGTGGACGGTTGCTCTGTGAAAGCTAAAAGTGGATGGCTTCAAAGTAAATTATCCTGAAGGGTGGTTAAAAATTAAAGTATCATTTTAGTAAATTTAATCTACTCCTTTTTTGCTTTTCAAACCCAGGTCTCTTTCCCTTCATATTTCCCTTCTATTGTTTCTTTTAGAGCAGGGGTGTCAAACTCAGGCCCTGGAGGGCCGGTATCCAGCAGGTTTTTGTGTCTCCATGCTCTGATACAGCTGACATAAATTACTTAATAGGTTGACAAGAAGCTGGTGGATCTATTTGATTTGTATCAGGTGTGTTAATGCAGGTAAAGAGCAAAACCTACTGGATTCTGGCCCTCGAGGACTGGATGTTGACACCTCTGTTTTAGAGCAAGTGAAAGTAATGATGTTCATTATTAAAGTATTCAGTAAAAACACATGTGTATATATATGAAATAATGTTGTGCATTACATGCTCTCTTTCTCTTGCTGCTCTTTTATATTGGCTGTGTTAAACACATTGCCAATTTGTTTATGTCAAAATTTTGCAGTAACTCTATGCGCAGTGGAATCACATGGCCTACAAATGACTCGCTGTGCATCTGGTTTTCACGCTCTCTTGCAGTCTCCTGCTGTGAAGGAGGTGTTGAAGGATCAAGATGGTAGAAAAGGTCTGATTGCAGCCATCTGTGCAGGTACAGTTTGTGAAAACAAACCGCTGCTAATTAATACAGGCCCAGTTTCTGATAGTGATGTCTTCATATTGAATCCAGCCTGAATAATATGATCCTTTAGCTGAACATCTTGTATATATGTATAATTTTATTTAAAAACATATAATAAAACAATAAATGTGGACTTGAAGAACAAATCTTTAGCTTTATTTGAAGGTAATTGCGTCCAAATTTCTGGAGAAGGTTACACGTTGTAGCTTTCATATAGGATTTCTGTTTTCTAGGGCTCAAATGTAGTTTAACTCAAAAATTATTTTGTTGAATATATTTGTAAATGAAGGTAGTTCAAACCTGAACAAGGTCCAAGTGTGAAATTGGCATTTCAGAGTAACTGTTAGTCACGTGTGTATTAGAAAGGGGAAACATGGTGAAAGAAAGCAAAATACTCAATTTGAAAAATCCATTTCAAACATGAACCGTTTTTACTAAAGGAAGGAAAAAAAAGGCAAAAACATTGATGGTAATGTAAGTCAGTGTAGAGAACAGTGGTGAATAAATACACTGTGTAGTTCTTTCTATAAAACTGACTGAGAAAAAGCCATTTTCAACATCCTGTTAAGCATACAACACTGTCCAGGGGGTTGCCATTTTATGATCCCAGTTAAGCAAAAGAAAATGCTTAGCAGGGGCAAAGTTAGAGGACCTCAAATCACTTGCATGGATCAAAAGCAATGAAGGCAGCCAATGAATGATGTGTGGTGTGTACAGGAGTGCACTTTCTGCCCAGACTCAGCCAAAAACTATAACGATGACTGTACAGATGGACGAAAACTCAGAACGCAGCGAGAAGGCAACCCAGAAGGTTGTTTTGTACTGGTGGTTGATCATTCTGAACATGTTTATCACAAACTCTAAAGAGGCTAAACATGACTTGGTGACCTTAAAACGCTGCATATCTGACATTTATTACATATATTTCTGGTGCTGTCACTGTTGAGCAGTGTCCCAAGGCTGAGAAACCACAGGGCAGATACAGACACATCAGCTGTTTTGAATGCACAGCAGGACTGAGTCAGTAAAGAAACATAAGATGACATTATCGGAGGAAACGAAAGGACAGAGAAGAGATCAGACAAGAGCCAACACAGGACTGACTTTGACTGACTGGCGAGAGGTTGTTACAGGGCAGCTTGCATATGACTGACTGACTGAATTAGCTGTTTGTGGACACGTCACTGAGAAAATCTGCCAAAACGCCATACTGTCTCTTTTACCACATTTTAAAAATAAAGTCAATTTGTGTATGGTAATTTGTGTCACTTGTCCCTGATTTGAAAGATGGTTTATGTATTTGAAAAAAACTCTGAAGCACTTACGATGGATTTGATTTGACAGGTTCCAAAAGTGGAGAAAGGACATGAGAAGGACGGGTTGAATAGGGACAGGGAAACCACTGCAGCAAGGTGGATTGAAGAGTGTCCTAGAACTGGAGTCCTCAGAGGAATATACAATTTAATGAACCTCCACACACAAGGGCCTAATGCAAGAGCTTTCTGCCATAACATGAATTTTATCATCTTGGCTGATGAAATAAAATGACTAAAAAAGAATTAAAATGCTAAAAATGTCTTCAGGTGATAGAAAAAATAGCCATCCCTTCTTTATTTCTGTGCATCTACCCCTGTCCCTTGTCGACTGGCGGCTTCTGGGTGGGGACTTGTAACAGGAGTAGCTTGGCCTTAACCGGCAGTCTGCTGTTCTGCCAGGGAAAAGTGCAATCTTTAGACTGCATGGGAAGACAGCCAAAGGAGCATAATCAATAACTTTCTATTTATTAACAGATTTTGGATGAGCTCACTGCAGTGCTAGGACATTACCAAAGTTAATGCAGCAGCAGTTAACGTCCTCAGCCTCCCCCCACCCCCACTTCTTTCAATCTGCTGCAGTCTTCGGTGAGAAAGTGAAACGGCATACTGCACAAGTGTATTCTTAGAAACAATGCCAGGGTTGAGGACAACTTTATGACACAGCGTTATCAGATATTTTATACATGTCATTCATTTATTATTCATTTAAATCCATTATGAAAAGTGCTGCATTTGCTATATTTTTGTTATTTGCTGTATAAGTTCTGTGTAGGACTTAAAGGAGTGGTTCCAGTATGCAGTCTTCTGGTTTAACTTATGCTTGACAGCTGCATAAAGATGAAAACCAGAACTGACATGAGCAACAAGGCATGCTCTTCAGTGTACCTTAACTACAGGAAGGTATTAAACAGACATTGAATAGCTTTGCATCTCTGCAGGTCCTACTGCTCTTCTTGCACATGGCATTGGCTACGGCAGCACAGTCACCACACATCCTGCCATGAAGGACAAGATGATGACTGGAGGTAAACTAATAATGATAAAAAAAAGACTATGTAAAGCATGTGTGTGTTTTTTTATACACAGTTGTAATAATTTGTAAAATGCAGTAGATGGAGCTGCACTAGCTCCTTGTCTGCCTGTAGGTAATACTGCTACTCTGCAGTAAGCACAGCACACCACTCAGAGGTGAAAAGAGATGCAGGAATTTGACAGAACGTGCTAGAACTGGGTCAATTGAAATGTCGATGGATAATTTGTGCATGTGCTTGCTGTACTCTCTCATATGGCTCCTAGTGTGTATCTTTAAACTGTTAAATTGTCATTATTTTTATGGTATGTTCTCTGTCTTTTTTTAGATCACTATAAATATTCAGAGGCTAGAGTACAGAAGGATGGACATTACATCACCAGCCGTGGGCCAGGAACCAGTTTCGAGTTTGCCCTGACAATTGTAGAAGAACTTATGGGGGCTGACGTTGCAGCTCAAGTCAAGGCTCCACTCATTATGAAAGACTGACTGTTGCAATGTTTACAATCCAGCAAACTGCAATTCTGCCCACTTCAGATTTTTGGATTCATGGGGAACTTGCTCTCAGAGCTTGAACAAAGAGTATAAGTAATATATTTCAGTGAACGTTACTCAGCTCATGTACTATCAGATTACAGTCTCCCTTTGTTTTTGTTGCTCAGAAATTTAAATATAATATGGATAATTGGAACACAACTCTTTCACAATAAATGTTTATTCTTGCTTCTTTGAGTTATCACAATTGCCTCATTGTTTTGATTGCTTTGCTTGCCTGTTAAAAATAAATATGAGTAATCTGTTTTACAATACATTAATTCGGGAGGTCACACTGACAGCTTTTTTTCATAGGTTTTGTTGACGCCTAAATATAGGCTGCAATTGTAATGTGTTATGAAGCGCTACTCAGAAAGCGGGAATCAAAATACAAATAGATTGGCATGTAGACTGGCCAATCAGAAGCCTCTGCTTGGCTGCAGTCGTGTTCTAACCAACCAATAGGGGCTCGATTATGGTCAGTAGGCAGGGCCAAGGTGCGGCGCGTGGTAGCTGTGTCGGAGCAACAAAATCCGGAGGGGGTCTTCACTACAGTTAAGAAGGAAGAGGAGGATTTCGTCAAAGGTAAGCGCATTGGGCTTTCTTCGTTTATTAGAAATCAGTGGAGCGTGGCTCATTTAGACTTTCGTTAACGATTGAGATCTTCCTGAAATAATATAACTGCGCCGGAGTATTTGTTAAAGACTGTCACTTAATATTAACGCAAGCTTAATCACGGCAAGTAGCCACTTATCGCTACAAAATTCACAATATTGGGACCATCACAATACAACGACAATCTGGACAGGAATTATATGAGTAAAATAGTAGGTGTTTGCAACTGGAACTCATTGTATTAGCCGTGATTAGCTTGCTAAGGGAGCTGAGTGGCGAGCCCCAAGTTCTCTGCAATCCGTGGGCACAATGAATTGACATCAGCGTCTGAAATTGTCTGGGCAGAGTAATATTAGCTCCGAGGTAACATTTACTACACGCTCAAGAGACGTGTTCACACAGAGGGCACAGGAGCGAGTGAAACCAGCGAGACGTCGTATGTTACCACTGAGACATGGCTCTGCAGATGTGACCCGACATGGAGACGTCAGTTCCAGAAGCTCTCCATCCTCAGCACAACCCGCAGACTCTGCTGCATACGCTCACTGTGGCTAACACAGTGCGGCACAGGCCAGGTTAAATCCTCCATCAAACCCACATACAAACGTCACAGAAACTCATAATATCAAGATCTAAACATGTTTGATCTAGGGTCTTAATGACTCTGGATATATAAAATAATTTATTCTAAAACGGCCAAATAAGGAATCCCTTCTTGCTGCAGCATTTTGCAAAATGACTTTGCGTCAGTCTCATTGACAGACCTGTGAAGTTGATGCCCACATCTTCACTTTGGCACTTAACACAGGAAGAACTCTGGGTGCTGTTTTCTTCTTTCATTTTACATAAGCAGGAAATATAAACTTCTCATCTGGCACACTGGCCGTTACACTGCTGATAAACTGACTCTTGAACCACTTCCAGTAATTGTTAGTGATCAGATGCAAACAGAAGTAAGCCAAAAATGACAGATGTTTTGTTCCCAGTGTGTTGAATCAAAAGAGGTTTGAACCTTTAAAATGACATGATATCAAATCATGTGCATCAGTATATGACGATTTCTTATAGGTGCAAATTGAAAAAAGAAAATCAACCAAGTTGCATCGCTGTTTATAACAGTGTTTAACATTTTCTGCAGGGTAGCCTACATCATCACATTATCTGTTTGAGCTAAAAACGTACAAACAACATCGCAGAGAGTCTCTTGATGACAATTATATAGCACAGTCCCATTAATGTTGTTTTTCTGTTAGATATTTCTGGAACGCTAACATTTTGCACTGTTGCACATAACATGTAAGATTTATTCTGCTTGAGCAGCTGTACAGTAAAGGGCTTGAGGCCTGACTCCCTATTTCTGGATGGGGCAGGGGAGGGTGATGTGGGGGGTAGGGCGAAGCTGAAGTCTCTGTGACTGAGTCATTGGTTTAGCTAATGATGCAATTAGGCTGCTGCACTTTGCATCTCCTGATTAGATCCCTTATTTGCTTTGGCCTGCAGACACTGAAGATGTTAATTGATGGCCTAAGGATTTTTTTAAAAGCTAGAATTTAAGCTGTAAGTCAGTTTTCAACTAACTATGGTTTCATCAGTTTATGCTTTTCCTGTTATCAGTAACAAATAGATAGATATGACTCAGCACTTAATGTGATATCAATATTTTATATACACAATCTAGATCATAAGACTAATTTATCAATCTTTGGACTTTATGTTGACACAGATTGCATATTTGGAAAGTGTGACAAATGGATTTGCATTACGTTTTTACCAGTAAAAAGACACTGCCCAATTTAGAAATAATTTATATTTGATGTAAATATAGGGACATGCTATCTCCAACTGTTCTTTAAAAGAGCGAAAGTGAGAACCAGTAGACTTTATGGGATGCTGTACTAAACACATATTTAGCAAGATTTTTTGTAGAGGAGCTAAACTGACAAACCTGTCTAATGTAGTGCTTTAACAGTGCATGCTAAATTTAGTTCAACCACAAATGCACTAAACAACTCATGTAATGATAACTGTTACATGGACTTATGTATTTTATGGGTTAAAATTAGGTACATCATTGGGCCAGGGAAATCCATTTACAACATAAGTTAGTGTGCTATGACACAAAAAAATCCAATCTAAAATGAGCTGGCAGATTTACTGTTAGGTGAATGAAAATAATTACAGTAGCACAGTTTGTTAGTAAAATCATACAACTACTAATAGAACTGCTACATACAACAGTAAAAAGGGCTCTGATTGATGAGTAAAATATTCTATTATTCACATACTGGATGATTATATTATTTCTAAATTCTTTTTCTAAATTATATTCTTTTGATTGTTTTAATTAAAGTTGGCATGTTAACACATACTTAAACCTGATACAGATAGATCTTTACAGTTGATAAACCAGACTTCATATTATACAGTATGCTTAAGTGGAACAGAAAGAGGTGTTTTTAGCAGTCATTTCTCCTAGTTAATTACTCTGGGGAACTTTGTTTGCCAGTGACACAGTTTTTAAAGAAAAAACTTCCTCTGCCATGCTCTGCAATATGTAAACTTCAGATGGATGCTCACCATTTTTACAGCTCAATTTGACAAGGTAATTTCACAGAAACTGAACTCTTTTATCTGAAACATTTCTAAATGCAAAGGTTAATGAGAAACACTGAACTCAGCAGTCCAGACTTCTAGTTATCACCTTTTTGTAATTAGTGTTTCTGAGCACTAATAAAGTTTTAACAACTCTATGAGGACATAGAGTTTGCTTATCATGTACCAAAGAGGATCCCGAATGACACAGGGAAACCACTGCTTTAGTCAGCTTGTTTGCTGAATGGAATAACTGTATTTCTTTGTGAGCTGTATGTAAATTCCTGCAAACGCACCCAATAGTGCTAATGCTGTGTAATGAATCATTACTAGTTGTCCATATATTGTTGCAAAATATCCTACATTTTGAAATAATTGTATCATCACTTGATTTACACATTCTGTCATCAGGAAAAACAGTTACATTGAATCTAATATCATTAGATCCTAATTAAATATTATGCTTATTCTGTAAAACAGTACAGTCTCAAAAATTCAACAGTCTTGGCTGTAGTTCCTGATTTATTATTATCTTTAGATACCTGTTAGACAAAAAGACTCAAATTGAAATCTTTACTGGCCTTGTTATTCAGTTATGATTCACTTGTTAATGTCGCAATTCATCACAATACCTTGCAAACTCAAATTAATATGTAACCATTAATTAGTATTTACTGTTATAACTGAGATTCCTTTTGAATGGTCTCTTCTTTTAACAGGACAAATATTGTTTATAAAATCTCTTCAGCATCAGTTACTACCTGCACCATAAATATGTTACAAAAATATGACTCCATTGCCAGAGGAGTCCATATGTCATGGTAACCTGACAAGTTATATGGGTGTGGTTTGGTTGTAGTAATCTCTTTAAAAGCTGTGATGGCAATTTTTATTGTAGTTTCAAAGGCTCAAGTCTTAAACCAAGGGTTCTCTAAGATCAAATTGTTTTGCCAATTTCTCTTCTCTCCGAGTTAGACGGGAATGTTGACTGTGCAGCATTAATTCTTGGCTCATTAGTCAGTCTGACGGTGTTCCTTCAGGCTCCAAGCACACGGGTCAGTGTGAGGAAGGCTAAAGTGGTTTCTCATACCAGTTTTTGTATTTGTAAAGAATTACAATTTGCACAATAGAATTTACATACGCTATTCATTTTTTCCCCAATTTTTACTCGGGTTAGTTAAAAATTGTCCAGACAAACTACAAATTGTGCTTCAATGGTAAAAAGACTGAAGATGGTAAAAGTGGAAGAAATAGTATCTAATTTTTTGGTTTTGCAGTAGATCTGTTCAGACATTTTCCTATTATACCTACCTGATATCAGAAAGCCAGTTCTGTTGTGTTTATGATGAAAACCTACTTGGTTACCATAAGCTGTAACTGTAGCTAAATAAAAAAGATGTATTTGCCATGAAATAGAAGCGATGATGTTAAATTGGCTCATCATAGTTGGAAAACAGAATTTATTTGGACCGAGTCCTGCATGGGTCCAGTCAGTTTGTTCCAACCTAAACCCATACACACCTGTTATGGAAATTACTATACAATCTGTTCCTGTTGGTTGCCTACCAGCCAAATCTCGATCAAACACACTGATTACCACTGACCCAAACTGTGGCCACAGATTGCAGTAATAATCTTTGGAGGTGGTTTATTATTAGCAGTATGTGTGTTTTTACGTACTTTATAACTTTGATCTTATAGCACTGAGTCATGTTGGCTGTGTCTCATTACCATAGTGCACTTAAATGTAGTGTGTAGTGTGCACTGTGCACTTTTTCTGTAGTGCACACTATTGTGGGTCAGTGCTGTCTCAAATGGAGTACGGGACATTGGGCACTTACCGGTAGTTATGGTAAGTGACATATTATTTTTTCAAAATGATTATTTTGTGTCCCCTACACAGCTAAAAACTGCTGGCATTTACATGTACTCTGTACTGGATTGGTTATTGCCATCTCAAACAAATGATCGGATCCATAAGCTGCCTAAAATTACATAGCCACCTACGGTATGCATGAGAACCTTAACGAAATGACTTCATACTCACATCTATACAGATTAGACTATTAATTTAGATATTTATTATCTAAATTTTTACGATGTGAGTACTAATTCTTCATTACATTATATTGAAATAATTTTACATTAGATACAGGCTTAAACAATATCATTTTTATCAGTGGAGTTGGGTCTCGAGTTGTCCCATCAGACCAATCAGAACACATACTGAATCTTATAGGGAAGGAACTGCCTTTGGAAAAATAGCATGTATAGGACAAAAAATAGGACATATTTTATTCTGTAAACAAAAAAAGAAAGACAGCAAGTCAAAATGTGTGTAGAGCCAATTTCCCAGGGTAAAACCTTGTTCAGCTAAGAAAGTAAAAGGGAAAACAGTGCACAGCAGATACTTGCTAAGCCTCCCAGCATAGCAGAAAACCTCCAGCAGACTTTATAAAACTGAAGGGATTAGCCTACAGAAAAGTTTCTTTAATTCATCATTATGGTCAATCAACCTCTATCTGTCAAGGATAATTCTGGAAAAGTCTGCTAGCTAACATGCTGAAATCCTACGTGACAATACGACTCAAATGAAGAAGATGAGGGAAGACATGGGAATGTCCAGCTTGGACTGTTTTGCTTGGAGGGTGCATCTTCTTGAGCATGATGGGTTTATTTTACAGCACAGTGGTAGCGATGCTTAACAATGCACGCATAACTGTGTAGCATTTTAACCATTCAAATTTAGAAATGTCCTATTTGAAGGTGTTTTTAATACAACAAAAAGGTTTTTGCAAATTAGTCACCTGAAGTCATTCTGGACAAATTAAACTGTAGCATCTATGATCGGAAGTCCTCTTCAGCGGAAACGGGCCCTCTGTGTCCAAAATGCTGTCAGACTATCTAGATTTCTCAGATGCATCAGATTTTCTACTCATTACATTCTTTTGGACTTTTAATTCAGTTATTTATAAATTACTGGCAAACATTTGTTTTCATTAGGATTATGAAACAACCACATTGTTTCAGAGAATTTAATTATTTTTTTTTTATAATTTAGGAAATACTTGTTTAGTTTTTATTCAATCTATGGCAGCCAAACCCTTTCTGTGGCTTAAAGAATCCAACATTTATCCTGCTCAAACTCTAACCATGGCAGTGTATGACATGGGGAAACTATAACCTGTCTCCATCTCTTCAGTCTGTAATTTTGTTTACTTAGTGCCTGTCACTTGTGCTGTGTGTGTGCCTTCTTTTTCTGTGTTAATCCCAATGAGACCAGTCAGAGACTGTAGTAATAAAAGCCTAATGGCCTTCTCCTCTGAAATACCCCAAGGACACCAGATTCAATTCAGTACGATGCTGAAAGATCAAGTAGCCTCATGTTACAGAGTTTTAAAAAGATACAATGGGTGGTGGTGGTGGTAGGGGTGCATTCATTTGGAGCTGTTCAAGAAATGTTTTTTGCTTGTTTCTTGAATGTTTTACTATTATTTGTTAATCTTGTCATACCAGTAATTTAATGAATGGATTTTTTAACTTAAGTGCGTTGTACCATAACCAGTTATTTTACTAATTTTGGATTCTGGAAGTTCTTGTACTTATCAACTGTGCTTCCTCTCTGCTTATGGAGTAGTACATTGTTACAACTACTTATGTAATCCTATATAATAAAACTAACTAAATTCATTTAAATTCATGTCTTAAAAATGTCTAAATTCATATAGTGTTATTATATAACCCACTTTACATCTTCTCATTAATACCTTGTTTAATGGTCTGTGGCATTACATGATACTAATAGATCTATCAACATAAAAGTGCCTTTGTTGAACTGAAATGCTGTTGATCTAATCTCCTGCATAAACACAATGCTGCTTAAATGTATTAGCATTCAGTAATCTGTTTAGGGTCCACCTCCAGTATCTGCAAGGATCATAGTAGGTTACAGCTTAATAAATATCTGAAGTGTTGCTCAGGATTCCTTCTAAAGAATACCCTACAATAAGTATAAAATAAGTGAACTGTTATTAAACTACATAGAGCTTTAGCCTTTCATTCAATGATGGCAGAAAAGTGTGGGTTAACATTAATGGCCTGAGTGTTTCTTAAACAGCTGAGTAGGTTGGAGGAAGGGGCAGACGTGCTAGCATCTGCTATGATTGCAGGAGAATCACTTTTTTCCTTATGTAATTGTCTGGCAACGCTCCAGAGCATTTACACACAGCATACATGCAAGCTGCACTACCAGATGTACACAGAACAGAGCTAGTCTTTACACCACTCAGCATGATAATAGCATCATGAGAGCATGTTTGGATAAGGGTTGTCACAATCGTAAATTTCTAATTAGATACTGACACTAATACTCTAACTAAGTCAGAACACCACAAAAGACATTACAGCCAATATTATGTAAAGTATTTATAAATAAAACAAAGACATTTAACATTATTGAAAAAATGTGTTATTTTAAAGCTTATTCAGCTATGGTTTTCTTCTGCTGCTCATTGTAGTTTAAAATATAGAAAACTAGTAGAAACTTTAAGTTATTCTTAGTGTACTTGTCAACATTTAGTTTCCTTTTCTTCATAATTGAGAGCAGATCAAGTAAATAGAACAAACAATTAAGATAAACAACATTTTATTACCTCTCCTAGGAGGTGGTGGAAGTTGCATCTTCTTGCACTGTCAGTCAGCAACAAGATTTTTGTGATTTATTTATTTTTAATCTGAGAATGGGTCTTAAATACCATTCCTATGATACCATTACATTTTGGGAGTGATCTGGATCACAATCTGGATCCAGGAATTTATTTAAAGGTTCCTTGTCATTGCAAGATTTTCAGTCATTTTCTGTATATATGGATATAACTCCACCATCGGTGGTCTGAGAGGAAAACACAGGAAAAGTTCCCAATGGGTTTTTACAAGATATCAAAGTTAGATCTGGATCTCGGGAAAATTCTGGGTACTTCGATGCATAACAGGAAAAATGACAGAATCTTAGGAATTTTCATTACTGAAAGAATACAAAATAAGATATAAACATGCAGCAAACACTACCTGCATGTTTGTTTCCACTAGGACCTGCTAATCCTACCCCAGTTCAGCCAACACCACCCTACCTGATTTCAATATTTTCTATTGCAATTGAGACACCATCAGTCGTAACAAAAGCAAGGTGACTCCTGAAGTATTGTGAAGTAATTTGTTTGCAACACACGCATCCCAACAATGGAGAATACCAAGGTCATGCTTTATCTGCTGCTTGTCCTATGACTTGTAATTCAATTTAATTAAGCTTTATTTTTGTATAGCGCCACTTCACAACAAAGGGCACTTTACAGACATGTCAATTTGAGCCAATTCATGATAAATAGCCTAGCTAAGGAAGACCAGCAGATTGCATCAAATCTTGGCTTGACCGCCCCAAATGATAAGATTTAATGAAAAGGAAGGTCTTAAGCTTGATCTGAAAGGTAGAGAATATGTCTGCTCAATTCTGGCCAATAATGGCCTGCGAAATATACATGTCAGATTTTCAAACCAACTCCGTACCCAAAATTTAGTCAAAACAATTACTTAAATGGATATAAAATGTAAAGATATTATACCCATCACGCAAATATTAAAGTGTCTGTGACAAGATGCTTGAACTTTGCACGAATAGTCAGAATAAATATATCCAATTTCAACTACATAGTCGTTTCTATCCAAACCGAATACTAATAAAGTAAAGAAAAAGTGAAGCGAGTTCAAATTGTGCGCCATCCTGCAGCGAGGGGAGATCGTGGGCTATGCCTCTGTTAAGGATAT
>JBAMHV010000003.1:16766740-16778235 GCA_037177535.1 Pseudomugil gertrudae | reverse complement strand
GTTAGATACGACATATATATATATATATATATATATATATATATATATATATATATATATATAACAAATACAATTTGGCAACCCCTATTCTTTGTGAAAAAAATAAAAATAAATTTTTGTAAAAGAAAAAGCTTTTATATTTATTGACTTGTGTTGAGTACACTGTCGAAAGAACAAAATACTAGATTTCACATGGTCTGAAAAGAAAAGTATTTGTCATTTTTATTAATTGTCTTTTGAAAAAGTTGCATAATCAAATAAAAAGTCTACCAGCTAAATGGAAAGGCTTGGACCCATTGAGAAAGGAAATGAAAAAGTCACAGTATGAATACCATCACATACAGTCATACCATGATACTGTTTCTATGGAATGAACCGTCTTTTGGCTTACAAACCACAGGGAGAGTGTGCTAGTCATGTGCACCTAGAGTTTTTTGCAGCTGCTGTAAGAGTGCATGGCCACTCTTCCATGATGTGTGAGTAGCAGAGCATGGGAACTGGTTAAGGGGGATGAACCCATTGAACAACTTTTCCCAACAAAAAAGACAAATTTAGCAGTATGGGAATACATCAGATATCACACAAAGGTGGATGGTGAAGGTATCATTTAACCAAAATAAGTTGTTTTTCCAGCCATTAAAAAAAAACCCAATACTTAAGACCATAGTCATAATACTAGTACACACATTGCTCAGTACTTCACAGTGGTTCACAGAGGCCTCTATCAGGAAGCAAGGGGAGGGGGAGGAGGGGGTGTCCCTTCTTGGGCATTGCTCAATCACATTAACACCATAGCAGGACCAGAAATGTGTGAAAGCACATTTACCACAGTTTGAAATGTTGGTACAAGATAACACCCAAGACACATCACCTCCCTCTGTTCTTCAGTCAGACTGACCCACAGAACAAAAGAAAAGTTATGTTCTGTTTGAGCAAAAGCCAGGCATTAAAAAAGTGTTTAAGTTGTTAAGCTTAAGTGTAAAATGATTTTAAGTTAAATGAGTTAATTTCACGATTTATTTTACAATCAGCAAATGCCTGAAAATTATATTAGAAATGTTAAATGTTGTATTAAACCTACAGAGACACTGTCTAATAAGTAGATTAGCTGAAAAACATTTATTTTTATTATTATTGTTTAATTATTATTATTATTAGTAGTAGTAGTAATAGTCGTATTGGTGGTAGTAGTATTATTAGTAATTAATTAATGTTATTAATACTAATATTGATAATATGATAATATTGTTAATTGTATTAACAGACTTGATTTTATATAGTGCTTTTCAATTCACAAAAAGCTGTTTACTGTAAATTCATTATTCATTTATGCTCCAATCATGATGATGGTACGCTACATGTGTAGCCACAGCAGCCCCCTGGGACAGATGGAAACATGGGAGCCACTACATCTCCAACCACCACCCAACAATCCTACACATTCATACCACTAATGCCAACATGTGAGATGGGTGGAGTCTCTTGCCCAATAGCATGACAACAGATTGGCTAGAATCAAGAGGGATTTAAATCACCTTCTGATTATTGGATGTCATTCTACCAGCTGAGCTATAGTGTCTGACAGACCAAAGCTTTGCTGCCAGTATTTTTCTTCCTCTGCTGTGAAAGGTAATGTAGTAACAGACCTGAGCGACAACATTTCTTAAAATCACTACCAATTATGAAATGACAAGTCACTTTTGATGACCCCTACAATTCTGAGTTGACTATTTAAATGAGATTTTAAAGGAATTTAGACAATAGCAACAAACACACTAAGGGATTTTATGGTAAACACCTTGACTTTTGATGGAGAAAGGGCCAATCAGCTATCTGAGCAGCTATCTGAGCACAAAAGTCAGTATTGCCATTTTTTTCTAATCACAAATCAAATGACCTAATTACTAATTACAAAAAACCTATGTTCTACGTGGTGTTATTGATGATAATGATAAATAACTAAATCCTAACATACATGTGTACTTGTATTATAGTCCACAAGATAAAGTTAATTTTTTTTGTTGGTATCAAAATTCAGGTTAAATTCAGGCAGCTGCTCTATATGGCAAAATGTTACTCTGCACCTTAAGGCAACTAAGGAACTCTTGGACTCTTAAATGTCCTTGGACTGATTGAACTGATATGATGATGCTGTGGTAAAAGCATACAGCCCTATGTACTGGTTTGAGGACATCTCAACATAAATATACATTGGGTAGAACATCTGAAATGTTTTGCTGTCTCATGATTGCACAGCTTCCCACTGTCGGGAATTCCCAAGATAATGAGGCTAATCATTGAATAACTTTCGGATGGCTGTGCACAAGTTAAAGCTCCACAGTTGTGTGATGCGGCAACACACCAAAGCCTTTTTCCACACATGAACACAAGTGACTGTGCAGAGAATTTGATTGGGCCTTTTCCTATGTTTGCTATTCATACAGACACATTGAAATTGGAAAGTGAGTTTGAGAAGCGCTCTCACAGCTGGAAATACAATGAAGGGGCTAATTGGTGAGTTTATCTTCAGAGCGAACAAGAGACAAAATCTAATACTGTAAAGTGGAAATAATCTTTTACAGCATATTTTCCAATAGGCTCCAGAATGACCCTTGTTATCAATATAATGCATGTCTAAATGTACACAGTAGAGAAGAACGAGACAAAAACAGGTCAGCAAATAGTAAAATAAAGCAGCAACTTAACCTAGTATGCATAGTCTGTAGAATATCCACTTTGCACATCTTACACATCTTTGCACATTATCTTACCTGCTGATGTTCCAGGGGTCTGGGTAGAAGATAAGTCACGAGCAGTTGTCCGACATTGGATTTTTCATATGCTATTATAAATTTCTGTCCAACATTTCAGTTTGAGACCTTTTATCTAGTAGAGATGCTGTGGGAAAAGCATACAGATCTATATACTGGCTTGAAAACATGTCAACATGAATATAAATACATATACAAATGCTTTTGTACAACAGTGCTGAACTGGATTGGCAACCTTAGTGCATACCCTGCCTCTCCCCATAACACCTGGGAAACAATCCAGCCCTCTTACCACTTTGAATTGGATCAAGTGGGTATAGTAAACAGATGAAGAGATGACAGAAGAATAGCCCCAATTTCATCTTGCTCAATTATTCTACTAATATTTCTATTTTTTGCTTTGGTTATTCCTAATAATTCATATAGTCAAATAAGATGAAAGGTTTTTAATTCATACAATAGGTGTGAATCAAACTTGGATCACGCAGCTCAGGAATGAAGGAAAAGAGCCAAAGTGCTGTTTTGCAGTATGTAGCCTCTCTGGACCAGTTTCTTTCTCAGCTTTTTAACCACATTTCTACTCAGCAGAAGTTCTCTCTCTTTCCCCTCTGCCCTGTCAGGCAGTGTTTCAGGCAGGATGTATGCTTTCCTGTCCAGATTAGTTTCAGACTCTGGTCCATACTTGCTCTGGTTTCACTGTCAGTTAAAAATAATGAGTGGCATGATAATATCTTGAGGGGAAAGACTGGATGGGCTCTGATGGGCTTAGAAAAAATGAAAGATTTGATGTATCAAGTTAATACTTGTGTTATATAAAAACAGTGCTGGAATCGTGCTTTAGCCAAAATATTGTTTTTTAAACCCATTTAAATGACCGTTTCAAGTGTCTAAATGGAAAACCACCAAGCAGAAAATGAGTGAGGTACTAAGAAAATCTGATGTGCTGCAGTTCTGTGAGATGTATCCAATTCCTGTGCACGTAAGCAAAATCTAGGGATTTGGTGATGTGTTGAGGAAGGCTGTTTAAAACAAGTCACTAAACCTTTAATTTTAGATAAAAAAATTTTTAACAAATTAATTTATCCTTTTCTTTGGGTTTCTGGTTGTATTCTGATCCAGTTTTTATCAGAACTGAGCTATCTACTGATGCAGTATATTCTGATTCTTAAGCTTTTACTTGAAGTAGTTGCTATTGTTGGTAACAGCGTTATAATTTATGGTAACGTGAAGCTTTGGTAAACCACGCAGCCCAGCTGTCAGCTATTCCGTTTTAACAGAACTGCCCCTTCCCAGGAGAACCGTTTCTCTTTGCATTCGGACATGAATCGGGGACTTTGACAGGGACCGACGCAACTTTCTATGACGTGTACGCCACTCAGCAACAAAACAAAATCTGTAGATCCGCCCTAAAAAAATATGCAGAGAAGAGAAAACGCCACAAAGCAGCAACAGTGGAGATCAAGGAAGCCACTTTATTCTTTGTCTACATGACAGGATCAATAATAATGGCAATCACATCAGGTAGCTACATCGAGGCTGGAAGAGCACATAGGGCCAGGAGAAAAAGAACGGAGAGGCAGGCGGTACTTTTTAGTTTCATTAGGAAAGAAAGGAGAGCGCCCCACCACAGACAAAGGACACGATGTGTAAGTTTAACTTCTTAAAGATGTGCCGATTGTATCCATGTCCTTTGAGTAAACATAGCAGATGTTAAGCTGCTAAGGGGCGGCGCTCCCACCTACATCAAATGTGTTTCTATAAAACCCTGAAAAGACCCCACTTCAAAGTAGGAGCTAAAATGGTTATGGGAACTGAGGGCTGCAGTTCCCAGTTCCTATCGGTCAGAATGTGTAAAAAAGCGGGTCTTTTTCTAAAATGGTTATAGAAACTTCAGAAGGTTCCTACGGTCGGAAAGCTCTTTTTGAAGGTGACAGAACTTCTCTCAGACTCAGATTGATGTCGTAGTCAGCTCCAGAGCTTCTCTGTCCTTTCTGGCGTTCTGAGCTGACTGAAATCATGCAGTCATCTGGCATAATTTCAGTCACGCCATTTCGTAAAAAGGAATTTTAATTGCCTTGGAGCAAATTTGGAGCCTGTCCAATATGATCATTGTAGTTGTGTAGAGTGATTAACTATTACTTTTCTGCATGTGTTGCAGGAAGGCTTGATTTAAAATTCTCTGAACTGCTAAATACATTGATAAAAATGCTTACTTGGTAAACATAATTCTGGATCCAGTGTGTGTATGTGTGTGTTTGAGAGATTAATCTGTTATTTTACCATATTTTAACTGGGTTTATTCTCTGTGTATTTCCTGAATGGTAGATATAACATAATGTGACTCAGTTTTCTGTTGATTGGCAGTAAAATCCAATATTTTCCATGTAAATACGTGGTTGTGCATTTATAACAGAAGAAAGCTACTTCTCTGTAGTCCTTTTAGCTTTTATGTTGTTTTCTGAATGTCCGTACTCCAGAATGTATCACTAGTATCTGCTTCATAGGGGTGTCTTCTCTCTTGTTATGTAATACAAGTAGGCAATATCCAGCTTGTTTTGGGGAGGATCGAGCTCTTAAATGAGTGAATTTTTTAACCCACATGTGTACGGTGAATCCATTTCAGAAACAGCTTGGTCCGGTTTTAGCAGAGCTTTTTTAACTTATGTAACTACCATAGTTTGGTGCTTCCAGAAGGATACTCCAATTACTCCAACTGCATACGTCAGTTTAAAATACAATAAAATGAAATGCTATTTGACCCTGAAGTATGGGCTTAACTACCGAGGGACCAGAATTAAATAATGCTTCACGTAGGTATAATATCTGCATGAAGCAGGTATAATATCTACTCGCAATTGTTTGTTCTTTGTTTGTGCTTTGCTTTTTGAGATATTAAACATTCTTAAATGGTCAATCAGATGGTACACAGTCCCCCACTGTTGGCTAAACTAAAAAAACATGCTGTTTTTTATGCAGCAATGAATTTTTGTGCTGCTACAGTTTTGTAATATAGCCTAAATTTATATAACTATGTCTGTGTACTACTATTGATAATATTCTATTTTCTTTCATGTAGCATGATTGATTATCACACCTACAAATGTAAGATCATGATTATAGTTTAATTTGTGTTTTTATTAATAAAGGCCCCTTATCAAAAAATGCTACACTTATTTTAAGTCTGCGATTGGAAGTGTAATAGTTGTAGTTTGCGGAAGCTTTGTGTGTTAGTTTACTGAGAAGTGCCTCATGCTAGGACAGAATCTGCTGGTGATGGACCACAGCGTTGTTTTCCACAAAACTACAGAACCCACCAGAGGCATGTAACATGTCATTACACATTTCCCTCCAAATTTTAAGCAGAAATACCAAAACATGCTGCCTTAGATGGGTTCTTTCACAAGTTGAACTTCCAAAACAAGAGGTGACCTCGAGCGCACCATTAACTGCGTGACGTCAGGCTTAAACAATCTTCATATTTTTTAAACTGAAGTAGTACAAGCTATAATTTTCATAACAAATGATTGACCTTATTTTCGGCTGCACGGTGGAGCAGTTGGTTAGCTCTGTGGCCTCACAGCAAGAAGGAGGCAGACTTAATGCAGGTGGGGATAATTTTTTTCTGTGTACTGAACGTCAGACATGTTCGGTGGTTTTTGTCAAGTTTCATCCAGCCTGACTACTTTCTCTTGTATCTCTCCAAACTGGCTTCTTTATCAATCTGTTTGATGATATAATTGGTCATTTAACTAGACGGATCATGTCTGCGTTGTTCAGTTTGAAACACTGATTTCTGCGCCTGATAGTCGTTGGTAAAATAAAATCTGTGACCAAAATGGGGCGCGAGTCTACAGTTTGCTGCATAATATGGCCAATGTTTTATAAGAGACCGAGGCTTGAATACACTTATAATGAGATGAATGAGAAAATCTTTATTATTCCCTCTGTGAGGAAATTGTGATCTGAGTTTATAGTAATAAGGATACAGTAAAGTCACACATTCTGGTGTCGATCAGACCTGATGATATTTTTAATCCTGGCTATGTGAGGCTCACATGAGAGATTAACCCAGATTTTAGATTTGATATAAATTGTTCTTAATAATTTTATGTTTTCAATACTTTGCTCATCTTTTAAGACATTTAGATTCTGATGGATCACACTATAAACATCACTGTGCTGCTTGTCACCTGTGTACCTGCACCGGTGCTACCTGAAGACCAGGATGATCTGCGTCATTACAAACATCACGGACACCAGCACTGTTACTAGTGCTGTTTTTTTTTATCTTTTGGTGTTTTTTTCTTTAGATGATGGAAAGTTAGATTTAATTTTAACCTGCAGTTCATGGAATGGATTGTCTTGCTGGAGAAATCCGGCAGCAGCCATAGGCAATGCTTAGTTTTGAAGGGAGAGGGTCCTTGTTGCGGAGGCGGAGCTTGCAGCTCAGGTGAGGAAGGACGGAGCCCAAATCTGTTGTGGAAGTCTTCCTCTTTCTTTGTAGTTTTAAAACAAGGATACAAATCGAGACACAACGCTGTTGGATGCGAGAATTTCCCACATTATCAGTGCCAGGTTTGCAGGAATCTATTATGCGCAATCCTGCAGTGAATTCCCGGCCCTGATCGTTTACCCAACTGTCTGAACAGACAAAACACACTTCTTCACAGCAAGAAATCTTACTACTAGAGACTCGCTGTTTCTTGATTTTTCAGGAATGGATCAATAAGATTAAATAATGAAGTTGAAAAAAATACATTTTTGTCAGTATCAGGACATCAAGATTTATTGTTGAAATAATAAGAAATGCACAGGTAGTTATCTTTATCTGACTGCTTGTATTTATTGATCAAGATTGTCCCAACGTGCAGCGATAAAGAAAATTGAGGATGCAACACATACATATGCATTGTGATGCATTGTTGAATCAAATAAAAGACAAGATAATTGAGTCGTAAGACTTGTGAAGATGTACTGCCCTAATTATCAATGGCATAAAATAGCCATGGCTGTACTTAAAATATATCTTTTAAAATGTTTTGACAATTGTCTTTCAGTCAATAATTTTTTTTATCAAAATGTTTTTTTTTCTATATTGTCCAGCCCTATTCCTGACACTAAAATAAAAAAAAAAACACTTGCTGAGCTGAGATTGTTGACTTTCTTTCTTTCTGGCATCAGGTTTATAATGGTGAGGATTGTCATTATATTTACTGGAATGTCTTTGAAGTGCGCTATACAAAATAAACTTGGCTTGCTTATTTATCGCTTTTTAATAATGAAGACTTCTCAGTGTATAAATGATTATAACATGATTAGTTTCCCACACTGGCAAAGGGCTAGGCCATAGTGCACAGTGTCGAGGTTCAACATAAATACTGGAGCACGCTGCATTAAGGTACTCAATGGCTCACACGTAATCAAGTGTGATAATACTAATACTTTTTGTTGACTCTCTTCTGATTTTGGTGTTGACTTCTGCTATTTCATGGATTTTTCCCAGCTAAGTGTTGTATTTCTTTCAAAATGAACTTAAAGCTGTCTGCTCACCTATCCGGAACTAAATGATAAGCTCCTCTTTGCCGCCTGTTCATGCCCATGTGTAAGTTTATGTGCAGTGATGCGAATACCACTGATATGTGGTACCTAAACAAGGATGAAAAACGAGGCAGGCTATACATAGTTTGAAAAAAAAAGTAAAAGCCTAATGGAGTCTAGGGTCAGGGATGGAGGTCTAAAAGTAAATGGCTTATGACAAAATACTGTAAGACTAAAGCTATCCAAGTTACTCCTTTATTTATATATATATATATATATATATGTGTGTGTGTGTGTGTGTGTGTGTTTAAACATGTTTAAAAACCTATCAAGTAAAAGAGTATGCAGTTTAATTGAACATGCATAGGTACCTTGTACAGTGTCTGTCTAAGGTATAGTCTGATGATCTTCCCTGTCTAATGTTAACATACCTAGCTGCATGCTAAAAGTAACCACCTGATCTTATTTGTTACTTGTAGTTGAAATATGCTCAGTGGTACAATCTGAAGTTGTATGAGAAGATACCAGTTCTTTAAAATGTACTTTTCTCTTTGGCTGAGTTTGGAATCGTGTTTTGTCTTTGGCTTGTTAAAGAACCCAGAACAAGAGAAAGATGGTTTCATATTTCTACTGCAGTATGCTCCTTTGTGCTCTTTGTTCACTGCAGCATGCTCTCTCCCTGCAGTGCCAACAAATGCTTCATTTCAGCTTTACAGGCCCAAGTTGGTGTGTCAACTTGTCATATTTATAAGCAATCTGTAAACCAAATCTATGTTTGCAGTGAAAACTATTTATGTATTATCTGTCTTATTTTAAGCTCTTCACTTTAATACCTATAAGTCAGCATAAAGAAAATGTTGAGTTAAGACATACAGAGTGGTGACTCATCTGTGATATGCCATTGATACAGGCATCCTGGGACCATACATCTTATCCTATATGTAACAATAAGGCATCCTGGGCTTCAATGGAATACTTTGTGACTTGTTTAATGAAAGTACAATGTTTGATCAAATTTAGCATTAGCTTGTAACTTTTGTTGTCACAAAATATTTTTTTCAGGCATAATATGTTTACCTACATATGTTGTTTTACACAATTTATATGCCATGGAAAGGGGGGAGGGGGGTGTGATGCTCAGAAATGCAATTATGGAAAGCAAGCAAAGTGAGTGAGTTATGAACACGCTTCATTATAAGAAATGAGCTTAGATATAATTAAGATATTACGGATTATAACACCAGTATTTGAAGCTCTGCACGAGACGAGAACTCTAATCCGCGCTGGCCCTGCCACTGCTACTTATGATGGGCATGGCTTAAAGTTTGACCCTAATATATAGCAAACGTCTGTATGTCTGTGTGTACAACAGCTGCAGCTGTCATATAATTTAATGATTCCTGACAGCACATCTCTCCATTGCGCTCTTGAAGTCTTTTAACTGGGGGCGGAGTAGGATTTGTATCAGGAGTCTGCTGTATGAAAGTATGAAAAGGCAATTTATGCAAAGTGCTGTTAAGTCGTCGTCCCTCCCCCCCCACTCCACACACACACACACACACACGTACACACACTTTTTTTCTCAATTGGTAGCCAGTGACCTGCATAGTTTCTGTGATCAAGGACCCTCTGGAGCTTGACAAAGAGGATGTCACCCAAAAAAACCCACACACAAACTGTCAGAGTAAGACGATGCTCTTGCAAGGGTTCTCATCTTTTTATGCGCTCGACTTTGATCTGATAAATGTCACTATAGATGAATTGGAGATCCCTTCTGAATCTTTCCGTCTTTGCAACCCAACTGAGAACTGGTACAGGTTTGCCTTCTCTCTTTCCCTCTGCTTGACTGAACTCCATGTAGGATATCCCTGGCAGTTCTCGTCTGTTAGCTTGTCTCCCTCTTCCGCAGCCATCTGCTCAGATCTGTGTGTGTTTTCTGCAGCTGCCAACATACTACACGAGACCGTGCTATGCTTTCCAGGGCAGCCATGCTTGCTTGCTTGCCTTGCTCACGTAAGCTTTGTCTCAAGAGGGAATTCACTCAGGCTAGATGTAGGTGGATTTATGGATGGAAACCATACAGAGCAACCTTTTCTGACTCAATTTTGCATTTTGTGTGAAGGGTATAAAAAGTATAAGTGGACAGATGGATGAATGCCTTTATCCTCACCTTCTCTCCCTTTCAGTCATACCTCTCTGACCACTGTGACTCTGTCTCTCTTTATTTGCAATGTATGAAGTCACTGGGTGCTATCCACGTTTTCTTCATATATATATGTACCGTATTGATCCCCTCTACTACTTTACATTGAGGCTGTAACTATTAAAGTTTAAAATAATGGACGAGCTCTTCATAAATTTACAAGCTTCTTCATCCAAGTCTGAGCACACAGTTAGTTTAATACATTATGATCAATTTATCTGATCATCTGTACAAATCAAATTGATAACTTTATGATTACTAATGAATTAAAACTAATTATTGTATGTTTAGTTTTAAGTGACATGATCTACAGGCTTCATTTTGTTGGTGCTGTGTTGCACTGAAGCAGTTTCAGGAGACACTGAAACGTTCAGAAAGTGTCAGTACAGAGATAAACCGCGACACTGCAGCTAATCTCTTTTCACATAGGTGCATCGCTTCTTTCTGAATGGATACATGTAAGCTAATAGAATACACTATATGTTTGTCTAGATGTTGTAAGTCAGCTTTTACATCTAGACTGTAAAGATGTCTCATATTGCTAAAGAAATGTAATAAATAAAAGATACATTTAACTACAGTATGGTTTGTCAAACTTGATAAAAGTATTATTCTATTCTATTCTATTATACTCTACAGGCATTTAGCAGACGCTTTTATCCAAAGCGACGTACATCAGAGGATAAAACAACACAAGCATGAATCAAACAGGAAACAGCATAGATAAGTGCCAGACTGCTGCAAGTCTGGTTGGACACAGTTATTGTCCTGTAGGAAACAGATGTTGTCCTGAAGTGCTAGAGACTTTTCGTCTTTTTTTAGTATACTGTATATATTTCCTATTTGTTTCCCGATATAATCAGTGCAGATGTGTGGCAGAGAGTTAGCTTAACTCTTCTATCTAAATTAGATCTATCTAAGTGCCGAAATGCACCTTGAACAGCTGAGTCTTTAGCTTGTTCTTAAAAGTAGATCAGGACTCT
>JBAMHV010000003.1:16694545-16723632 GCA_037177535.1 Pseudomugil gertrudae | reverse complement strand
AGCCCCGCTCACACCAGGGATCGAACCGGCAACCTTCTTGCTGTGAGGCCACAGTGCTAACCAGCTGCTCCACCGTGCAGCCTGGTTGGCATTTCCTTCTCCTAATATATGCAGTGCATATTTTTATATCAAAACATGTTTGCACTGTCTCATAAGTTTGATATACTTACCATGCTGCAAAAAACCACTAATATATTGTTGGGGTCCGTTTTGCTTTTAGCACACATTTGCCAAGGCATCATTTTGTTCTGTGTATGGATAATTTTTTCTCTGAGATCTTGTAATGATGGTGGGAAAGTTAGACCACTACATAAAGTCTTTTTTCCAGCACCTCTTAATGATTTTACATAGTTGCCGGGTATGGACTCTGTTGTGGTCAGTCCATCTGTCAAACTTTATGAAGTGCCCTTAAACTTTTTGAGTCCGATAAAATTGGGCAATATCTTCTTGACCTATATCACCAGAAATAAAAAAAATCTGTTGATGGAAAAATCTGATCATTGAGTAAACTGAAGTATTGAGCACATTTTTGGGACAGAAGGCATTCTTGAACCTGGACCTACTCAGCTGAGACAAAATCAGATCATGTCAGTGTTACAGCTCTGTAAAATATGTGCCACGCCTTGATAGATGCAGCACTTCAGCCATCCCTTATCATTGCCCCATTATTCTGGATTAATGTGAGGCTCCCCAATCTGGATTTATAAAACCCAATGACTTTTTTAATTCCTCTAGTCTAGTTTTTGTGATCTTTAGCAAATTCTCCTCACACACTACTTGTGAAATTTATTCTACTTATGTGATTTGAAAGAACAAAACTCAAACACTCTCTGTGACACATCAGGTGATCATAGAAAGAACAAAAGTTTTTTTAACACACCTCAGTCAGAACTGGACTCGGGCAGGACAGCTGTCTGCCTGACTGGATGAAGGAGAAAGAAACACCTCAAAAAATAAACTGATAGTTGGTCATCACAGAATAAAAGCATGCAGTTCATGAGCCAGAAATCTATGCAGGAAGATGCAAGGACAGAAAAAGTTCAACCAACTGGAGGGAGACAGAGCACTAATGATATGCAGTAATGGCATATAAATGCACTGAGAGAGAGGAGAGCAGTAGTGAAGGGCTGGGTGCATCCTGAGAGAACAGCAGCCTTTAGCAGCAGTGGTTCACTGTCACCTGAGCCAGCACCAACTTTCTTCTTTAACAAAAGACAGAGTTTGAAGTCTAATGTTGAAAGCAGAAAGGTTGTCTGCCTCCTGAACCTGAACTGGTAGGTAGGAAGCTCCACAGCAGAGGAGGCCTGAGAATGAAGTGTTCTGTTAGGATGAGAAGCTTTTAGGTCTGCAGCTTATAGGCTAACGCTAACTTGCTAACTGAAGCCACTGGAGGGTTCAATTCAACCATATCAGGAGGAGGTTTGCATGCTTCACTTTTTATATTTAGATTTAATTTTCTGTTATCCTGGTCCGGTGCATGAAGTCCTTTAGATTTTTTTTTAACATGAGAGAGATCTAGATCATAGATGCACTAACTTTAGGCATCCACTTTGCAAAGTTTGCATGAAACACTTTTGTGGTTTTGGCTGAAAAAACTGCAGTTGTAGCTTTCATAATAAATAAATGCTTCAGGCTAGGCATATTTCATTGTTCCAATCCATGTAGTGATGTTTAAATAACATGGATGATTTTGTTTTTAATAAGCCAATTATGCAGAGAAATTTATTTCTGCCTATAAATTGCAGTAAAGAGACAGCACCTCTTTATTCTCCAGGTTAGATGGTCCAGGAATTTCAGAAAACTTTCCAGTTTTCCTAAGGATTTATTCTCTTCATTACATCTCAGACTGACATAATGTCCAAAATCAGGCTTAACGAAGCAAAAATATGTTGCAGGACATTTTCTTGGGTTTGAAGACATTTCTGTGACTCATCATCCTGCTGCAGAATGAAATTCATAATAATCTTACAAACATGAGTCTGATGTCAGTCTGCACATCCAAAGTTCTGCACATCACCAAACATGTGACTTCAGCTTGTCTGACTATATCACCGCTCAGTGTGTGTGACACACACAGCTGCCGGAAGCTGGAATGTGCTGTTGTTGGTGAAGTGTACTACTCAACATAGTTTAGATATTTACCAATAAAACAAGAAAAACAACTAATCATATTTATCAGTGTGCTTCAAGGAGGTGTATTGTGATTTGTTAGACTGAGCAGACATTAGACACATCCTACTGACAGCTTTCTGCCCAGTCCTAATGAGCCCCATGTTGCACGTAATGTCCCTTATTAGCACCCTTTCGGCTGCTAATGAGCGACATAGTGGTGGTTTGACAGCACAGCTGGGCTGAGGTCCCGCTGACTCTGACCTGGCAGCTAATTCACACCCACCAATCCCAAACAGGTGCTCTTTGGCTTGAAAGCTCCCCTGTGCATTTTACAGTGTGTGCAGATTCAGCCGCATCCTTTTAATCATCCCCTCACTCAGTCACATGTAAGCGCTTGTATCATTTCATCTTTGTTTAATCTAGCTCTCCGTCTCCTTCGCAGGGCAGAGGTAGTGCTTGGAAACATCATAAAGAAGAAAGGATGGAGGTATGCTGCACACTTTAATTGAGCTTGGTGTTTTTTAATTTCCGTTCAAGCCAACCTGCTTTATCTTGCATCATCTTTCTCCTCGGCTGTGTGTCGTGAACAGTGAAGGTTCCAGTTCATATCACACAAGATTAATGTGGGAGGCCGTGCTGCGCCCTCACTCGAGTGTCCTTCCTCAAAGATGCTGAATAATAGATGAACGTCTTGTGACTCATCTTCTGTCTTATTTGTGGATTGACATTTGTAGGTTATGTGAGACCAGGTTATACTTTTCCACTCGTTCAGTGACTTAATAAAGGGTATATGTGATTTTTACACTGTCCTAATGATGGGTCTAAGTTTTCTGTACATTTATTGAAATACACCATCTGTGTTTAGTATGGGTGGAGATATCACCAACTTCATATCATCAGCTTTGTTTTGTTGTAGTTCAGAGTATTTGTGTGTCAGGTGTTCTTACAGATGTGCTGTCACTCCGTTTTCAGACGTTCAAGTCTAGTGATAACAACGAAGATCTTCTGGGGCGGAAAGTAAGTCTCATCTGGTGACAATACGAAGAGATTTTATGTGCAATTTCGGGTTTTTCTATTTAAAAACTAATAATAAAGATATAAAACATGTTTTAATCCAGAAAAGATAACATGATGTAATGCAACGCTCATATTTAAGTCCCTGTTTTGTTTTGTAGAGCGGAGACTGAAAGAGGTTTATCCCGGAAACACATTATAGAAGGTGGGTAGCAGTGCAGCACGTTAATGGATTAAATGTTGACGCTGCAACGACAAATTGCTTTCTAATTAGTTGCTATGGGGTCAGGGGGAATCAAAGCTGCTCCTTAATACTCAAATTTCTCTTGAGGTTATTGCGGTTGCTTGGAAAAGTTTTGGGGACATTAACCCAGTTAAACTGAGAATCCTTTGCATTCATTTTGATCACACACTTCATTACTTTAGCAGCCACTGCAGGGCTTCACTCTTGCCAACTGCTTGTTTCCAGGTTTAAAAGCCTCTCTAGAAAGACTGCAGCTAGACTACGTCGATGTGGTGTTTGCAAACAGACCGGACCCGAACACACCGATGGAAGGTAACTTTCTGTTTGATAGTTTTCTAAAAACACCTCTTGTGCATCTCTGTGACTACTGCAGTGTGATGACTCGGATATTCGGACCTCTTGTAACTGAAACATCTATTTTTAAAATGCTGCGTGTTGTCCGGATGCTTCCACCTCCACAGTCACAATGATGATAGATACTGATGCTAGAGACCTTTAAATGGCAAAGTGCTAACTGTGTGTGGGCTCAGCTGGTCGCGCAGTACCCATCTGCTCCAGTGGTAGAGTTCCTCTTCAGGTTAGGGTTGAAACGGAGGTCATTTTTTTCTGCCCTCTGTTTGATGCCTCATTGGCTCTGGCTCTTTCACAATTCTTCAATGTCTTAGTAGCAGAAGTAGCCGGTGGTGCTCGAGTCAAGGTAGTTTTTTTTTTTTCTTCCCCCATCTGCTTTAAACGACCAGCTCACACGGACAGCTTTGAGCTCATGTCTTCAAATCTACAGCCATCTGCTGTATATTTCTTTGGCAGTAGGAAACTGGGTAAACGGTGTGAAGAGAAGGGGAACTATTACTCTGTCACTAAGGAGACAACCACTCGAACAAAAGCAGTTGAATTGTCGGAAACGGAGCATCGGTAAAGTTGATGGATGGACGCGAGGTTACTGAGGGTTGACACAACCTGGTTTTATTACACTCCTGTCCTGATTGTTATCTGACATGCACACATTGTGTTCTGCAGTCAAACAGAAACAGATCGTACATCTATCTAATAAGAAGCTTATATTAAAGATTAGAGATTTTGTTTTGAGAGCAGACATATCAGATTGGCTGTAAAAATACATTCTTACCTTCTTAAAAGGAAAACAAATGCAGCGTCGTACCACACAATATCATAAGATAATCTTTTAAACATTCACTCAGAATATTAAAAGGGGGAAAATATATAATGATCCACAACATATTTTTAACCCTCAGTGCTTAAAATACATAAGCTGACATTTAGTGTGTCAACCCACTTTGTGCGTGATTAAAGATTTGAACTGGTGCACATATGGTTGTCATCTCTTATTTATTTAGCTGGCAGTCCCTTTTAATGTGGCATGTTGCAGATAAAAAGAGAGAGAGAAAGAATCATGTGAATTTTAACATGAATGTCATTCATAAGTGCCATGTTGTAAAAAGATGTCATCCTCATCAGCACGTCAGCTTTATGATTAACATAATCAGCTTTTCCACCTCTCTCTTCAATAGTCCTGGCAGTTTGGATTTTAAATGATAAGATGCGTCTTTTGTAACATTAAAGAGCTAGAGGATTCACATGCAATAGATTTAAAGGACGTTTACTGCTACACAAGTGGCGTGCTGAAGGGAGCGCAGGAGAGTTACACCAGAAATGTTTTTAGCATTTAAACACGCGTGTCTTTGCAGAAACGGTTCGAGCTATGACTCATGTGATAAATCAAGGTATGGCCATGTACTGGGGGACATCCCGCTGGAGCCCGATGGAAATAATGGTGAGACAAATTGTGTCTGTGCAGATGACTTCCCGTTAATGTAAATTCATAGAGTCACAAACTGCAGTGTTTATCTGTTTGGCCTTACATGAGCCTGATTGTGTTTATTGTGTCTTTTTGTTCAGGAAGCGTATTCGGTTGCCCGACAGTTTAACCAGATTCCTCCCATCTGTGAGCAGGCTGAGTATCACATGTTCCAGAGAGAGAAGGTAGAGGTACAGCTGCCCGAGCTCTTCCATAAGATAGGTGAGCCGCAATTCATCTGGGTCCAGGTGAAAAACTGGTGGTACCTTACTGGCCGTGGCTAAGTTTTACAAAAAGGCTTTACATTATGTTACCCTTTCAGACATCGTTTCTTTTTCTGCATATGCAGCACTTGTTTTTTCTCTTACTCTTATAAACCGATGAGCAAATTAAAGTTCAACATCACTTCAGCAGATGCATGGGTCAGGGATCAAACTGCAGCCCTGGTGATCTGAGTCATGGCTGCCTCCAATAATCTGCAATGCAAAGATTTTTGTATGATGAACGCAAGCTTATTTGTACACAAAATAGTATTTTCTCATTATCATCATTTTACTTTTGTGAGTTTCTTATTCTAAAGGTTTGACCAGATCAGTGTCACAGTCCATCTTTTACGAACTTGGTCAACATGAGACTGAATCAAGTCACCACCGAGACGCATCAGCTCCTTGGAAAAGTGAGCTGCTGTGTGTCACGGATGATTTTGACACTTTTCTGTTCTCAGGTGTCGGGGCCATGACATGGTCTCCGTTGGCCTGTGGAATCATCTCAGGGAAATACGACGGCAGGGTGCCTCCCTACTCTCGGGCATCTCTGAAGGTAGATGACACCCCGCTCGCTGTTTCCCGTCTTTAACCCCACCAGTTACCTGTGACGCTCGCACCGTCGCGTCCATCTCCTTCTGGTTTCTGGTTGTGTGTTTTGTTGTGGCTTTGTCTTTCAGGTTGTGTAACTGCGTGGCACGTACAGTGTACCTGTGTTCTTTCAGTGCTATGTTGACACCATGCACCTCTACACAAGCGATGTTGTTCAACCGTGTTTGTCAGCCGGTGTTGGCTTAATGCATTTTAGATCATGCACGTGGGCACACATGAACCAGAGAAAACACACAGTTTGTGTACACACAAACAAATAGCTTTATTTGATGCTATGGGCTCAAACTAAATGAGTAAACTGAATCCAAAACCTGAGTAGTGTTATATCAGACTATTCATATGTGAGATGTGTTTTCCTTCCAGCATGAGGAAAGCTTTTTTAAGCTAAACATAACGAAGAGTGAAAGCTGTCAGGATTTAAGTGAGTAAGCACAAAGTAACCTTGTAGCGTATTCTGCTGTGAAGAGATCGCACATTATCTACTTTGTCGTATCGTGTTGTTAAAATTTGGTTCAGCTAATCAGGAATCCTCAATCCTGGTCCCAGAGGGTTTGGAAATGTTCCTGCTGCGACACACCTGACTCAAATCGGTTGATATTTAGCATGCTTGTGTAGTACTTGGTGTAAAGCTCTGCACAAGCCTGAGTCTGAATCAGGGGTGTTGCAGCGGGGGGGCAGTTCTAAAACCGGAATCAGGATTAAGAATATCTGCGCTAAGCTAACACCTGACTTTGTGTCCCACTGTGGTGAAATGGCATGTTGTGTTCCTGTTGATTGTGTGTCAGTGACTGTTGGTTCGGCCTCTGGTCCATGAAACTGGCTCCTTGTGTCGGTGTTGTGCAGTGAGTTTACTTCCTGTTTGGCTCAGTGTTGTCTGTGGATGTTTGTTGTGTTGGCTAATTACTTTCACTTGTCCTAATTTGTTACTAATAGCATCCTTCATACTATACATCACTTTTTTATTTAGATTAGATACTATATTCTTTCATTGTAGTCATCTGTTTCATATATATTTTAGAAAATATTTGCCACTTTGACGTTCTGAATGCATAAACCTGGCTGTGGCGTTGACAGCAGGAGACAGAGTCACGTGTTTGAAAACGAGCCCTGGTGACACGGGAGCTGCGATGCAGCGGTGTGAGCAGGGCTGTGTTTTTGAGCAGGTGTGCTGTGTTTTCGACAGGGCTACCAGTGGTTGAAGGACAAGATCTTGAGCGAGGAGGGCCGGCGTCAGCAGGCGAAGTTGAAAGAGCTGCAGGCAATCGCGGAGCGGCTGGGCTGCACTCTGCCCCAACTCGCCATTGGTACGCAGATACTTTCTGCCGCTCTCTCTCTTTCTGTCTGTCTGTCTGTTCGTCCCTCTGCCTCGGACTGGCCGGGGTCAGCAGTGCTCTTGCAGCTGTCTAGTTCGACCGTTGTACCATCACGTGTGTGTGTGTGTGTCTTGTATAAAAATAGCTGCAGTGTGAAATGCATCATATTTCACAGATATTGAACAACAAATCAACAAAAAGCCAAAACAAACAGTCAACTGAGCTTGGATCCGACTGATTCCTGTAAAAATATGAAGACATCAACCTCATAAATATAAAGAATGCAAACATGCATACGTCTATATTTGCGCCTGCAGGTGTGAGGTGGTGTTTACATGTATTTAGCAGTCTTAAGTGTCAGCCTCAAAATAGCATCCCACAAATAAATCCAGAGGATGGCGGATATGGATTCACTGCCGGGCAGCGAAGTGAGAACCCCAAAGATGCACGGTTCTGCTAGGGCTGTTAAAGCTCCTGATATGGCGTTGTGAATAAATCTGGGGGTCTGTCTTTGATCTCAGGGCAGATTTACTGCAGTTTTTCACCCTCACAGTAATACAGTGTCATAGATTAGGTTTCACGGCCCATTAGTGGACAGCCTCAACTCTCCCAATTTCCATAAATCTTTTCAACACTCCTAAAGGCAACAGGAGATTTATTTGTACTGTGTAGCCCTCGACATCACAGTGGTTCTGAAATATTGAATAAGAACTAGCTAACAATGACAGTCTCCTCCCTGCGCTTTGCTTGAGGCCGTTGGTGCTGGAGTAAATGCTAAATTTAGGTTTCAGACTGTGGCTGTGACAAGAGAAACAGAGTTAATAGATGTCTTGGGTGCTACTGCCATAAGGGACACTATACGTCTGTGTCTAACCAGAGAAAAACCTTCAAGTGGGGCCTTTTTTTCTACTCTTTTTGGTAGATTTGTGTAGAATCATAATCCCACATGCTCATTTCCATTATGCTGTAATCTATTTACACGTGTATCTTTCTGTATTGCAAAAGGATGCAGTTGTATTGCATAATACAGCTCACAAATACAAAAGCACATGAAGCCAGAGATGTTATTTTTATGTCGGTTTGTTCAGAGTAATCATTCCTGCTCGTCCTCAGCAGAGTGCAGCAGTAGAAGACGTTTATGCAACTGCTGCACTTTGTGTTGAGGTACTCTCAATCACGTATCTGTCAAATATCAGTCTTGATCTGGTGAAGAGCCAGTCGTGACTGATCAATGTCAAAAGTTGTGTGTCTGATACATTCATTCAGCTACAGCCCATCATTTCCAGCCAGTTTAATTGATTTTTGGGGGTTGATTTATCAGGTAAAGTTAACACTTAACTTTGCAGACTTGGGAAATATCATAAGAAGTGTATAAATTCCCTTTAAAATAACTCTACTTAGACCATTTTAAATTAAAACAATACTGCTTCCATGTTAAACCATTAAGTCATAAAAATTTAATGCAAGCAGATACTCTGTTGCATAAGAAGAGATAATAATTATATCCTTAAGGAAATCTGAATCCAGGAGTTTTAATATTGCTTTATGTAAATGAGCCGCATTGAGTGATGAGGTTGAGGTCTGTGGCCAGTTATAATATTGTTATATTTCATCTGTGGAAGGGTTTTCTAAAGATGATTTAACCATGAATGGACAGTTGCTCCCCACCCAATAAGGAAAAATAACAACTAAAGCTTATTGTGGGTCTTTTTGTGCAGTGTGTGTTTGTATGTGAATCATTGATATCGCCAGATTGTGTGTGTGCTGTCATGATGGAGGGTGTCATGGCTGTTCACTGGTCTCCTGCAGCGTGGTGCCTTCGGAACGAGGGGGTGAGCTCTGTCCTTTTAGGGGCATCCAACACCGACCAGCTAATGGAGAACATAGGAGCGATTCAGGTGAGGCTGCAGAATGTAAGTGTGTTTGTGCGCACGTGTTCGTCTTCTCTCCGTTTTTTTTAATCTTTCACAGAGCAAATAATGAGCTTCGTTTGTGAAAAATGTGACAGGGCCCATTTAATCAGGGCCGGGTTGGCGCTTTCTAGTGCGTAGCAGCAGACTTCACTCCTGAGTACAGCTTGGCCTCTTGGGCAGTTTGCTGTGGCACGCTTGGCTGCTTTACTGTACCATGTTAATAAGGTCAGCTGAGTATCAGTTGCCATGGGGGATTGGGTACAAGCTCTTGGCCACTTCTTTCTTTGCTGATAAGACTCATTCTTTAATAGGGTTCTCAGACTGGTGGGGGTTTATGTTTTCTCTTCAGATAATGTGTGGCCCACAGTAAAGAGCATCCCTACTCTCTACCATGCAGACGCACTGTGTACACTCCTGTGTTATCCTGTGTGTGTGTGTGTGTGTGCGCATACTATGTCTCCTCTCCCTTAGTACATCCTATGTCATTTTCAAAATGTTAAGCTCACATTTCCTAAGGGGCTCTTCCATTTTTCTTTAGACTGAATTTAATATCACACACTGAAGTGGATCATATTCCTCCATATATCTATATATATATATATATATATATATATATATATATATATATATATAGGGGGATTTATTTATTCTCCTCATAGTTTAAAAGGATTAATTACATTCAGCTTGATGGATGAATATATTTATCCCTTGAAGGAAATTAGATTATTATTACAGCTGTATACATTTAATATTGTGAAAACATAAAATAAACAAATTGCAGGAATAAACAAAGAGTCAGATATTCAGGAAAGAGAAGGCACCATACACATTTAAATGTTTAAGGATGAGAGGAGCTTGATGCCACTGATCAAAAGTTCCTTATTTTTATTCTATTTTTCTCAGTTTGCGCTGTAACATCATAACAAGTTTGTTGATAGAGAGTTTTAAAAAGGTCTGTAATCTTTGACCCTGACAGTAACCATGATGAAATAAGGACATTTATGGACTTGGAAAGACAAAAAATGCTGTAACGAGAATCTCATGTGATCTGTGAAGTCTGTCTGCAACACTAAAGAAGCAGATGAATCAGATTCGGCTGAAATAGCTGAGGGAGAGCATCAAACTATGAATGCAAGGATCTTATCCATTTTCTGTGTTCACAGGTTCTTCCAAAGTTGTCGTCATCTATCACACATGAGGTGGACAGCATCCTGGGGAACAAGCCCTACAGTAAAAAAGACTACCGCTCCTAACGTGCGGCGGGGCCCCGCCCGGCAGGGCCACACCCGGCCCGCGGCCGCAGCGCCACCTTTGCCTGATCCTCTGTTTGCTTGAGCTTTTACTGAGGGAGACCCTGACGCATGAGTCTGGCCACACCACGGCCACGCAGGGCGCCTCATTTAGAGTTACAGGGATAAGAAAAGAGAAGCGGGGGGGAGGGGGGTTGGGCGGGGATACAGTCACCTCTACAGTACAGGATGGGATTAACATGAAAGAGAGGTTAGGGATATGCGCTCATACATAATCAGTCACACATTCAGTACGGCTGAACGTATTTTAAAACCATAGAGAAGAATTACGAAGTTTCTTTTTTTTATGAAAAAGAAAAGCACATGCTTGCTTTGCAGCCAGACTTCTCACTTCCTTTTTTTATATTCTGATTTCTCTGTTAAAAAAATAACCGAATGCAACTAAAGGGTAGAAGTTCATACGAGTTATGAGAAGTACTGTTGCACATGTACCATAGCCATCCGTTTGTTCCAGAGACGTTCTGTTTACAAACACGCGTGTACTGTAAAAGTTCGTCATGGTTTCTCTGAACGAAAGTTTCTGTTCGACATAACCAGCCCTGTTGTGGGCTTCAACAATCAGCACTTTAATACTGTCAGTAAAGGTGTTTGTGGGGGGGTAGTTTAATAAAAGGGAGAGGATGGGTATTATTGTTGTCTTATCTCACAGCCATTGCACTATAGAATCACATCGCCTCTTGATAATTCCCTCTCTTCGTCCTCCCTCTGTATCTTCACTGGCAGTGTGTTTGTCAAGCCTCAAACTGGCGATCCCGTTGTCTGCGTGTGGCGCTGCAGTCCTGAACTTAACAGGAATGACTGCCCTCTGCAGGAGAAGCTCCTCAAGTAAATGGTCTGCTGTGATGGAGGTCAGCTCAGGCTGATGTGTTAGGTCTACCACTGAGGAGATGAGCTGTTTATTCAGTGTAACAACAGCCATAGGGCCTTGCTTCACTGTGGTTCCCTGCAGCTGTCTGCCCTCCAGGCTGAGGATTGGCTGCGTGGGGAGCGATCACCATCTCACGGAAACCACTCCTTAATCAAGTTTGGTTTTTAGTATTTTGCCTTATTTACAGTTACATCAAACTGTGCTTCGGGTTCTTGGTGCAGATGAGCAGCTTGACAGCCGCCTCTTTGGCTCACATGTCCCCGGTAAATGCAGGCTGGTGGAAGTGGTGTTTGCTGCTCGCTTACTGGAAGGAAGGCGTTGCGTGTCCAGTTAATCGGCGAGCAGTGGCAGCTCAGGGAACGAAAAAGGTGGTTTCAGGTTTGTGTTGGCGGTTGGAAGGTTGTATGTACTCATCTTTTGTCTCTTATGTGTGGACACTGGGGAGGACCAGTGACTTTTTAAGCGTGGCTCGAGCCAAAGATCTACTTCTTCTCATCTTTTTGCCGTCACACTCCAGTGTTTCATTCTCACGTCCTGCAAGATTATAGAAGTCATCTTGAAGCATGTGCAGCTTGTTATCTATTTATGGTATGGACTTTACTCCATAAGGTATATATCTTTACCCGACCAAGCTGTTATACTAGTTGACAAATATGTCCCTCATATATGGAATACATAGTTTGGCTAAGTGCTTTAGGATCTGTAAGGTTTGTTTCAGGCAGCACACGGCCTGACATATCAAAAAGTATTAATGCAGACATTATGATCCCACCATGTACCATTCTTTGTCCTTTGGGTGCTCTCTTACTGTGATTAAAGCACAAGTGGATAGCATGTGATACATCCTCTCAGCATGGACCTTCTTCACCCAGCCTACAGTACCTACGGGACAAGAAAGGTGATGCTTTTCAGCTTACTAACACGTGTAGATATCAAATCTTTAAAACAGCTGATAATCTGTTGATTCTTAGCATAAAGAAAAAAAAATAACGCAGATCAAGGAAACTGCCTGCGATGTAGGAGCTTCCCAGCTTAAGTAGAGGAGATAATGAACACACAGTGAATGTCACTGTGTGTATGAGGTTTACAGTCTGCTTCGATCCTACTTGTATGTTGTTTTTAATAGCAGCGAAGTCATTTACGGTGTCTGCTGTTAATCTTGTGCGGGTGTGTGTGTTTGTATATGTGTGTGGGAACAGGACAACTAAACTAATCCCACGCGTTAGCCTGTTGTGTTAGTCGATCCCTGTTTTCACTTTGATTTGCTGTGTCTTGTATGTCTGAGAAAATAACATTGGTGCAAGCCAGCATTGTTTTTCTCTAAATAAAGAGGAAAAAAACAACACGAAGCAAGAAAATGTAGTTAATTTGTCTGTGGAGTATCTGTGTCTTGTTATTTTCATCTGCAGGGAAGGAGAAAGTCTGGGACTTTGAAGGAAAGTCTGATGTTTTGGGAAAAAAAATACGTATTTTCCTTCTTGCTGATAATGAAAGCGAGGCTGATGCTACATTTCAATCTGTCTGCTAAAGATGAGAACTGTACAGCTCAGCATAAGGACTGGAAACAGCTGGTTTGACTACAGTAATAAAATCCACCTGTCAGCATCTTTTACACAAATTAACAAAGCCGAGCCACCCTCACGAAAAGAGATAGCAAAATCAACTATTTAATGAGGGTGTTATTCAAGATTCATATATTTATTATGCAACCACAGACTTATAATTCAGTAAGAAATGCTGCCCCCTTTACAGTGTCCTATCAAAGAACACGGTTAAAGAAAGTCTCAATCTTCTGAATTATGTGCAGTTTTCCCACTAAGTCCAGCTGTAGTAGCCAACAGTTTGTCCTCATGCCTCTCAGGTTTACTGCTAGAGGATTTCTGAGAAGTGAAAATTTAAAAAAGAGGCTGAGGTTAAAGTGTTTTAAATATTACATAATCTAATACAGAAGAATAAAGAGTAAGTAGATAAAAAGCCTGTGCTAATAAGAACTTAAATGTTTAGCTCTAACATGAGTTAATCAGAAACAAGTGCTTTGGTGGAACAGATGAAACTACTTATTAGTTCCTAAGTAATAACCATCATGTGTCATTTGATTATTTTGATCATTGCAATAACAAGACAATCCCAAATGAGTTTGTGTATGCTTCTTAAACTGTGTACGTGATTTCAGTTCCACACATTTATCTCAATATATAACCTGAACCCTCACAGCGATAACACACTGGAAGGAAGCTCCTCACACCATCCCACTGCTTCCTGCTCGTTGTTCTGGATGCACAGAAGCTCATAAACAGGTTTCTGTTGTTTAAAAGAGGAGCCTTCATTGTGTAAATCTGTTCTCATGGCTTGAGTGTTGATGTGCTGTTAGTGCATTAGGAAGCCTGGTTCCAGTCTTTATGCTAAGCTAATCCAGCAGACTGTGTGTAACGTCATAATGAGCAGCCAGATGTTGGAGTGACATTAATCCTCATATGGCAGGAAATTCAACGCTGTGCATTTTGTTAGGCTGTGATTTCTCACCGTGCTCACCTGCTCCACAAAGATCTAATGGTTCAGACGGGTTGATGCAGTGTAAGAATAACTTAAAGATCGAGGCTTGTGAGCTCGTGTGTGTGTGTGTGTGTGTGTGTGTGGTGTCCTCAGCTGTGCAGGAGAAATAATGCTTTAAGAGGTTCTAGTTTTAACATGTTTGCTCTTCGGATATTCTGATAACGTGAAACAGACCCATAGAGGGAGCATAGATGATACAGAGGATATATTTTTATGTTTTAGCCTTTAATGCTGTAGAGAAAGTTTAAAGAACAGTTTTTTATTTTCTCCATCATGCTGCATTTTCCTGTCAGCATTGTATCGACTTCAAGACTGACAAAAAAAAAAGAAAGAAGCAATTTAGTTTTTTTCTGCATTGTGTATGATACCTGAATGCTTGAATGCAGCATTGTTCTGAATTCACTGAGGACAACATAGTGAGTCTGTACATACTCTGACCTTTGTACATATTTCTGGTTGTGATCACCTCTGCCTTTTCTCTTTTCTTTTGGATTTTCTTTTGCAGGCGTTGCTATCTGCACTGTGCTTGAATCAGAAATTTAGACAGGATGTACAGCATCAATCTACAATGAAAATGAAATAACGATAAAAGTAAGAATGATAAACAAAACCGTGTTGTGCTTGTCTTTATTTACGACTTTCAGAGGGTTGGTCTGTGAAAAAAAACAGTTTCAAACTTCTGGTGTGTTTTAAATATGAACAACCAAATGGCAAAATATAAATATGAAGCAATTTATACAGAAAATCTGTTCAAAGAATATTAAGGTACCCAAACTACTGAAGCTGCACAGTCGAGACAAAACGAGCTTGTTAATCTGTACAGTATGGCGTCTCAGCACTGTTAGACTGAGAGTCGTGCTTCGTTTTGTAGTGACTCAACAGGGTTTTTTTTCTTTTTTAGAAAAGTCTTGTGTGAGAAAGTGGATCAGATTCAGTCACACTGTCAACTGCATGAAATTACCACACGGGAGAAATATCCAGTACCAGCAAAAGGTCTGTTGAAGACAATAAAGATGAATCAAAGATCCTGGGAAAGTGCAGTAAAAGCAACCAGTCAGTTGTTGCTGCTTTCTGGATGTGGTAACATGGACATTTTTATCCGGGAGATTTCTTCTCCCACAGCTTGCCACCAACTCGCCGTCCAAATCACTCTTGGGCACATGTGTGTTTTATTTATATAAAATGAAACTTGGACATTTTGGAGCTGAACGTCTCATCAGTGAGTCTGTTTCCATGAATTTTTCCAGCTGCTGCAGCTTCTCATCAGCAGCTTTCACTTACTTGTGTCCCTTCAGTGAAAACTTGCTTGTCACGTCCCGGTTTTGGGTTTGCAGCTATACGTGGAGCTGCTATAATGAGTTGTCATGTTGTGAGTCTCCTCTGCTGCTCTCAGAGGTGTAACTTTGAGGTCCTCCTGGGGGAAACAAAGAGATGAGTCCTGCTCAACAAGCGCAGAACAGCTCACATTCAATCAGAACACAAACCACAGCGAGGCAAAGTGCAGCGGCTGCAGTTCTGCCCCACAAACACGATAACAGAACACTGTCAGCACTTATTCTACTTATTTACTCTCATTTCACCAAGTCAGCGAGAATGCCCGCTTGCTTCTGACTCGAAGGAGGAAAGGATGTCACCTGCCATCACATGGATGTAGTCATGAGGTGAGTGTGTGTTAGTCATTACTGTACCTTCCTGACAGGACAATCCGATCCAGCTGTGCAGGCAGCGACAGCGGCCGCTGCGATGGTCGCACTGTGCTCCGTTCTCACACTCGCAGGTCTCTGTGCAGTCAGGCCCGTAGCGATCGCCTCTGCAGTCTGTTACAAAATACAGAGTGGTGGCAGTCATTAAAACAGCAGGTCAGCAGATGGAGGATGTCACCCTGGTTTTTTAAAAAGGGTTTTACATTTACTCATTGTATCCAAGGAAAAAAAATACTAAAACTCTTCAGCTTTCCTACAGCAGGTGATACACAAACCACATCCCATACTTCTATAGAGCACCTTTATGATAAATATTATAAAATTAACGTAACAGCAATGCACAGTTATATGTGGTTGTGGTTGCCTTAGAAAATAAGTGCCTTAAAGCAACGGCTATGAGGTCAAATGAAGTTTAATTCATGCCTAAATCTCCTATTTTTGTCCTATTCAGATAATATTTTCTCATGTTCATGTGAAGATAATATGCTGGGATCCATATAGACCTGATCATTTTGCCACATCTGACTTTTGCTTTTAAAATCCTGTGGAAAGATCAACCAACGTGCCTTTTTATTTGCTGTAGATACATCTATTAGGGCCAAATATGTCTTTAATCTGCAAAAATGTAGGATGGAAGTATGTCCACCTCTGCTTCAGCCAGAAGCAGCTCAGAGAAAACCTAACAGAGGACATAATACCCAAATGTTCACATTTTCAGCTTCAGATCTGTTTAGATGCCATTTATGTTTGCTGGCATGGCACTGGTGATGTCTGATTACCAAAGCAAGAGTTTTCCTGTACCAAAACACCCCACCACTGTTGTTTATGAGAAGTTATAATCTAATAGGAAAAGCTGATTTCATTGGATGAAATTAAATTAAACTCAGTAAAATTGCAAGTGGGATCGGAGATTACCAATGTCACATCTGGGTCCAGTTTTCCCTGAAGGGCAGAGGCATCTTCCTGTCACAGGATCACATGCAGCTTCGTCTTTGCAGTCGCACATCTCGGCACAGCCTTGACCGTAGCTGCCCTGTTCACACACTGGGAGAAAGTTTGAGGACATTAAAAAAATTATTTCAAAGAGAATAAGAGACGACTTTGTTGTGATACTGGGCTATATAAATAAAATTGAATTGAATAAATTCAACAGAAACACAATGCCTGTAATCTTGTTATGCCTTTGTTATATTTTGGGGAGAGGACGAGGAGATTTGACAAACCTCTGTGACAACGGGCTCCATGATATCCCGGAGGACAGATGCACTGGCCTGACACGGGGTGACAGGAAGCACTGTTCATACAGTCACACTGCAGCTGGCACAGTGGGCCATAGAGACCAGGAGGGCAGGCTGTGGGGAGAAGATTTGAAGTAAACCTTTAATATGCTTGAACACAAGCTCTAGTCATAATTAAATATAAACTTGGGACTTTACATTTGAATCCCTCTTAGATGAAGCTCAAAGTGAAGCATCTGAGAGGAAATACAGTTTAATCACCGCTGGACACTGAGCCTCTTTTAAATAAACAGACTCATGATATCTTTAGCCATGATCAGAATAAATTCAAATTTATTGTTCAAACTTTACTTTTCAAAATGCAAGGTCTATTTAATATGGTCACTGTGGTAATAAAGTGTAAAACTGGTGTGTGATAAAGAGTATAAACCCATTAAAATGACTTCTGATGTGCATTCTCACAAATTAAAAAATATAAACCTGCTTTGAAACAGATATTTAATGCTCATTCCAACACACATCAACACAACCTCTACAAATAAAACAAGTTATTTCCACAATATCTGGCTAAATTTATGTGAGATAGTGTTTAAATGGAAATATATAAGATCTGTTGATGGATGTAACACTTATATCACTTATATGTGTTTAAGCTTCCTGAGTAACAAATCCTAACAACTAAAACTGCTGTTGCTCTTACTAATCCCTGAATAACACTGCGCTACATCACCACTGCTGTTGATGAGAAGAAAAGCTGGTGAACTCTACACCATAACCCAGCTTTGACCCAGAGGCTGTTGGACTGGTGGACTCTGCACTGATCCAGTCTTCTCTTGTGTGTTTGACGCTGCTGTTTATAATATGCTGCTCACCTTTACATTCACTGCATTATATTTATTTATTACTGAGCTAACATCAAGCAGCATGTTAGATAAACCAGCAGTAGATGGAAACAGCTAAAAAATACCAATAAATCATCAGTAAACACAAAGATGGGCTGGTTATCTATTTAGATAAATAGGTTGGTTAAGAAGACTGTGTTGATGGATATCTAATAAATCTTGCTTCATTAATGATTTCTCTACTGCCTGACCTCTTGTGGTATTTCTTTTACACTCGAGTAGCCTGCATATTCAGGACTCTTCCAAACTGGTTGTAATTCATGCTAAACTGAGTCATGCGGAGTTTTGGAAGCAAATAAACAACCGAGAAGCCTGAATTAAACATGTGGATCTTACAGCAGCTGGATGTTGCTGCAGTGTCCACATTAATCTGAATCAGAACACATCAGCTCACATCAGTCCAACCTTGTGACTCACTGATGTATTTCTGGGTAAAGGTGAAAGCCTGTGGGACTCAGGAATGTGTGGGGATGGTGTGTTTCATACCAATCAAAGAGAGATCAAGTTCTTTGTTATAATCTTGTTTATGGTTTGTAATAATAATAAAATAAAGTTCTCACCGTGTTCACACAGATGTCCGTAGTAGCCTGGTCCACACTGACACGTCCCCATCACTCTGTCACAAGATCCGTTGTTTTGACAGCTACATTTCAGCTGACAGTTGGCACCAAATCGGCCTGCAGGACACTCTGATGAACAAGATGGAAACAGAATATCAATCTCAGACCTTATATGTAATACACAGCAGATGCAGTAAAATATAAAATAAAAATAAAACTGCCACCTGTGTTGCAGTGAGCTCCAGTCCAGCCTAGACCACAGGTGCAGTTGCCCGTCTGAGAATCACACACTCCTCCATGACTGCAGTTACAGCGCTGGGTGCAATCTGTCCCAAACCAGCCTGGTGGGCAGCCTTAAGCCGAGCACACACACTCAGATTTAACTAAAACATCCAAACAAGACAAAAAGAGCGGATAAGGAAAACTCACCTTGTCCACAGTCCTGTCCTTTGTGTCCAGGGATGCACCTGCACTGACCAGTGACTGGGTCATTCTGGGCTCCAGCTCCACATATAGCTATCCGTGTGCAGTCGAAACCATAACGACCAGCTGGACATGCTGTCACCACGGACAAACACACCCCACTCATCTCATACCCTAACACTCATTTATTACTTATTTATAAAGTTTGGGGAACACTTACAGATGTTGCATCGCGGTCCAATATAACCTGGCAAACATTCACAGGCTCCTGTTGAAGGTGCACACTTCCCTTCATTCTCACACTGACACTCTCGTTCACAGTTAGGACCATAACGATTCTCCTCACACACTGAAACCAGAGTCAGAACATTACACTCACTCTAATGTGCTTCTTGTTCTGGTTCTCTATGGCCTTTTATTTATTTATTTATTTATTTTTTGGGGGGGGGGTGTTTAGGCTGACCTTGGTTACATTTGGTGCCATGAAAACCTGGAGCGCAGTAACAGGATCCAGACACCGGGTGGCAGAGCTGGTTCGTCTCTGGGCACTGGCAGACATGGTTACAGTTTTGTCCAAACGTTCCTGGGAGACAAGCTGAGAGAGAAAAGTTTACCTGAGTCATGAGTTTGGGGGATTTTTTTTGCTTTCTAAGGCCACAAGAGTTTGTTCCTGAATCTTTGGATGAATGAGCATGTGCTAACAAAGAAGCAGTGTCTTATTCAGACTTGAATGAAGCAGAAGATCTGGCCCACACAAGCGTCTGCTGCAGGACTCACTCTGCTCACAGCCATTGCCGGTGAATCCAGGAGGACAGCCGCACTCTCCAGAGATGTGGTGGCAGGACGTGCCCGGTGGACAGCTACAGCGTTGCATGCAGCTCTCGCCATATGTGCCAGGCAAGCATGCTGCAGGGCATGGGGGAGGAATAATACCACATATTTACTGCATATTCAGTTTTTTTGTCTCTCATTAGAAAAAAAACTAGTCTTTTCAAGTATGAGAATTTGACAGCAAATTTAAGCTTTTATCCCTGATGTTTATGATTATTTCTGCATTTGTTGCACGTTTTGCATTATGCAAACGTATAGTAGCTGCCTGACAAACATTTGAATAAGGTCAGATAATAAAAATCAGAGAGAAGCAGATACATATTAGCACTATAAAGCTGGTTGAGCATATTAGGGATATCTTTATGTCATCTTATAAAACAAACTGCATCAATGGGCGTCTCACTAAGTAGTCTTAACAGTGACTACTACTACACTGTGGTACTTAACAATAAAGTGTAAATAGAGTAGTTTATTACATGTCATTTTTAAATATAAAGCGTTTAAAGCTGTCCATTCAAAAGAAAATCAGTTAGTTAGAATTAACAAACACAATCTTCTGATTACGGTTGTTGTGTACTTACATAATTTCATAACTGAATCATTACACACACACACACACACACAAACTGAACATGTTATGATAGCTTCGTACATCCCCATGATGTTAGTTGGTAACAGTGTCAAAATATTCAACTGCAGCCAAATAGTTTGGCCTGATGAAGAGACAGAGTCTTCATCAGCAGCAGGTTTGTACCTTTGTCACAGAGTTTCCCCCTCCAGCCTGGCAGACACTGGCATTCCCCAGTCACATGATGACACGAAGCCCCGTGCACACACTGACATTGCTCCTGACAGCCCACACCAAACAGTCCTGCTTCACAAGCTGCTCATAGGAAAGTACAGATTAGAGGTTACAATGAACAAAAACACACCTAATCACGGCAGCTTAGCTTCCACAGTGCAGGGGTTTGCATCAGGTCAGCATCACCTTTCTCACAGCGCTCTCCCACCCAGCCAGCGCTGCAGCTGCAGAGACCCATCTGTCTGTCACACTGGCCACCATTCTCACATTCACACCGCTGCTGGCAGTTCGCCCCGAATCGACCTGATACACACTCTTTGAAAACATGCAGACAATAACACATACATTTGAGACAGAATGAGAGCGAGAGCTCAGATACATCATGATGTGAATAACAAGGAAACTTTCTGCTGAGGAATGGAACATAGTCTGCTTTTTCTAACTGAAACAAGCGAATAATCAGGGTTAGTGGTCACAGAGTTTGGAGAGTAAAGGCATTTCCCAGACCAGATTAGAGGTTTTCCCTGCATGAGGATGGGGTTTGCCAGGCAAAACTCAGTGTTGTAACAGGCTCATAGGGATATAGTTTGTGATGGGACATCGCTGCTTGGTTGACTTTTGCTGAGCAGAGCGCTGCGGTGCAGAAACAAACTCTTTGCCAGCAAAAAAGCAGACATAAGGCAAAAACAAATGAGCTCAAGCTGCAAATTAATCTTAGAATGAAACATTTCCTGAGTACAGCAAAGAGCCACCACAGGCCACTGCTGGTCTGTGGCGGCCTGTAAGTGTTAAACGTTTACTTCAGGGTCCAGGTGATTTTCCACATCACCATAAAGATGGCAGATCAAAATCAACAGTCTTTGTGGTTATACAAGATGGTTTTTGAAAAACAAAGGGATGAATTAAACAAAAAGACGTATATTATTTCAAAATAAAATCAGATCCCATTAACAATACTGCTTAGCTGATTGTGGCGGGTTGTATTAGTTATCACTGGAGGTTGTAGCTCATATTCTGTAGAAACTTTAAGAAAGTTAGGTCAAAATATATACATATATAAAGACAGGGATACAAAGATAATGAACATAAAAGCTAGTTAGAATTTAAATGATGTTCAGCTCCGTTAACAGTGTTTAACGGGAAAACAAAGAAGGAACGTTAAACAGCTGCAAACGTAGCTGTTGCTGTTATTGTGTGTGCACAGTGTTCCTGCTCCATGCCTGATCATCTGCAACATTTTGGAACATATATTTTAATTCTCATTACTAAAAAACAAATAAAAATAAATATAAATGAATAAAGTGGGTAAAGCTTATTGGGTTTCTTCATTTTACATTAGTTTACTGAGTACAATGTTATAAATGACAGACTCTTGAGTCTTACCCAGTTCACAGGCGGTGCCCGTCCATCCGCCAGCACACGCACATTTTCCGTCCGTCTTGTTACAAGCAGCTCCATTCTGGCACAAGCAGCGCTGCTGACAGTCTGCTCCATAAAACCCAGCAGGGCAGGCTGGAGAGAAGACCATTCTGAGACCTATTCTTTACCTGCAGCATAGATGATCACTTGTCTGTTGTGGAAACTCACCCTCTTGGCAGTTGGGTCCAGTCCAGCCGGGTGCGCACACACACTGCCCACTGGCAGGGTGGCAGATGCCGCCGTTGCTGCAGCTACAGGTTTGGTTACATCCTTCCCCATAGAAACCAGCTGGGCATGCTGCCAGGAGATAGACAAACAATATCATTACCTTCTGATGAACTCTGCTGATCAAAAGTGGGAATTCCAGTGTTTGATAAGTAATACAGGTCTGAGCATGGGGACCATCAAGTAGGTACTTTCTCATGTGACTTTTCTGAATAACTCAAAAATGCAAGTCCCTTTTTTGTCTAATATGAGTTAGGCTTTGAAGTGTTTTCTGTGTACTGATATGAACCGAAATGTCTCAATGCAAAACCAATCTGAGCCTCTGATTGTACTCTTTTTACAACGGCTGTAGAGTTTACTCACTCTGGTTGCAGAACGGACCGATCCAGCCAGCAGGACAGGAACAAATGCCGCTGATGTGATTACAGCTCCCGCCGTTTAGACACAAACACTTTTCCTGACAGTCTAGACTGTAGAAACCCTGCGGACATGCTGAAACACAAACATGTTTTATTTCTTAATAAATGTACTGGTTTGACTTTGTGATCACAAAGTTTCTCTTACGTTTTTCACAGAAGGTGCCTGTCCATCCCACCTGGCAGGTACAAGCTCCACTCACATGGTCACACAATGCTTTGTTTTCACACTGACATTGATGGCGGCAACCGAGACCAAACGTCCCTGACGGGCACTCTGAGAAAATATCACACACAAAAGTAACAAAACTATAAAATTATGCAAACACACTATTTAATCAAAATGCCAAGATTAAAAACACAATATGGGTCTTTCAATTCCAACCCTTTTAAAAACACTGTGTTTGTCTTTGACGCTCTCTGGTGGTAGCTTTTACAATAACGGCTACAGACACCTAGAGAAATTAAAACTATTTGCTTTACAACTTTCACCATCAATTTTAAACCTGTTGAATCTTATTTATACCAAGTATTATAACAAGGTTGGTTTTGTTTTTATCCTGAATGGTTCTATTTTAGCAAAATACAGAAACAAGACAGCCTGACTGTAAGTGTCTGTAGTTTTGTAAGCATGATTGTCACAAATGTAAAAGAAGTTATTAAAATGATTTACATATAAAGCAGGTGCCTAAGATTTTCAAGATTTGCATCTGCTTAATAAACTGGACTGTTTTAATGAATGACTTTCTTTTTTCCTGCCAACACATAAAAGTAGTGTAAAATGATTACAGTAACATCACTGAATGAACCCCAGTGATGTTTGAAAGCTACATCCTCCATACAACATACTCTGATGGCAGCGTTTTCCAGTGTAACCAGCCTCACAGCTGCACAGGCCCGTCACAGCATCACAGCTGCCGTCTCCGTTTCTGCAGTCACAGGTTTCTGCACAGTCAGCTCCCCAGTGTCCTGCATCACAAGCTGCAGCACAAGGTCACAAGGTCAAATGAAAGATTTTTTTTTTGCTAATTAAAGAAATTCAAAATAAATACCAAACGGATTATCTATATTGCTACTTGGTTACTTATACCTTTCCTGCAGTTGTGTCCGGTCCATCCTGGAGCACAGCTACACCGCCCACTCACTGGGTTGCAGCGAGCATTGTTCTCACAAACACATTTCATCTGGCATCTTTGACCAAAACGTCCACTTGGGCATGCTGTTTACAGGAGGGAAAAATGTCCCAAACATCAAAACTAATCTACCGTAACTAAGTCAATGAGACTGCATGTAAAACACAACAACTTCCCATGACAGTTTCTGCACCATGATTTAGTCATCGTGTGAGACTTGAAGAACCAGCAGCTGGTTGAGCTGGATTAGTAACATCTTTTCCCATAAAAACATTGGACTAAACACGTTTTTTTTACTAATGATCTCTGACAGGAAGTAACCATTTATTTATAGAAGGAGGGTCTAAGGACAGGGATGTCCTGGGTCTGCTTAGTTTAGTGTAGTCATTACTGTGTTTATTGTGTGTTATGTCTGCTGTTGTGTGATTAACTGTGTATGAAGCCCTTTGAGATGACTATGTTGTGATACTGGGCTATATAAATAAAATTGAATTGAATTTATTCCAGCCTGTTGCTTCATTTCACATCCAAACTGCAACGTGTCCATATTCCACAGCCCCGTCATTCTTAAAATACATTGCTATGAAAACCCAAAGTGCTCACTGCTGCAACTCACAGTTTTGACAGAGTCTTCCTATAAATCCTGGAGGACAGTTACACGACCCGTTGTGTTTATCACACATGCCACCATTTTCACAAGCTGGGCAGGTTTCTGTGCAGCCGGGACCCCAGAAGCCCTCCCGACACACTGTGAAAGGTTGAGAGTTTTCATACAGCTATTTTGTAAAAGTATGAGCTTTAAACATCCTGTCTGTGCTTACCATTCTCACAGTGTTGTCCAACAGTGCCTGCTGGACAATGGCATTGTCCCGTTGCTTTGTCACACGGGGCACCGGTGCAGTTACAAGACTGCATGCAGCCTGCTCCAAATCTTCTCAATGGACACTCTTGACACAGGAAACACAACATTCAGGGTAACAGAAATACAGCATGACCATATATGACAATATTAACAGCCATTTACCTTGATCACAGTTTTCACCGTGACGACCAGGCGGGCATTTTCTTTGGCACAGTCCAGTCACATGATTACAGGACACTCCTGGTGGACAGACACACCTCTTCTCACAGCCAACTCCAAAAGTATCAGGTCCGCATTCTAGAGACAGAACAAATAATTCTGCTTAGCCTGTTGATCAGCTGCCTCTGGAGTCCCACAGGCCAAAAAGGACTGATAGCACTCCTTCTTCAGCTTGAAGGTCTAACTAACTGTAACTAAAGTAAATTTCCAACTCTTTCTAATGTCACAGGTTGATTGAAGAAGGTGAATACTAGTTACATTTTCTTTCATCAAAAGCATTTGACATGAAAGCTGTGTGTACATTAGTATTATAACTGTAGACATGCACCAAATTTTCCATCTTTGGACTTTGTGCCTTCACGTGCACAGAAAAGTAGAATGTAACTAGGTTTTGTCTCCTTCCATGGTGTTTTTACAGCATCTTTAAATGTTAAAAATTAACACTTAGTACCACTATCTCAACTTAAAAAACAGGAATCTCACCTTCCTTGCAGGTGTTACCCTGGTAACCAGGTTTACAGATGCAAGCACCATGGCGACGATGACACTCTTGAGTATTTTTCTGGTCGCACTCACACTCCTTAGAGCAGCCGGGTCCGAACGTCCACTTAGGACATGCTGAAGATGAATATGAAGGGAAATGTAGTATTTATATTGTCTCTTTAGTGATTAATAACACTTTTTATTTATCACATTTCGGGGTGCAGCGAAACAATCTAAGATTAAATTACTATTTCCTGACTCTTAGCTGTACATAGATACTTGCATAACTGTTCTTATGCACAGTTAAAATGTTGGAAATGTCCAAAAACGAGGAACTCACGGAGGTGACAGAACCGTCCATAAAGTCCAGGATCACACAGACAGGCTCCATAGGTCCGGTGGCAGCGGCCATTATTGGCACAATTGCACTTCTTGTTGCACTGTTTCCCGTAGAAGCCTTTAGGACACCCTAATGAAAACGTAGGAAAACCTCTATTTTCAAAGGAAAACTGCTTATCCTCTTCTCTTTAAAACAGTGAGACAGAGGGCAGTGTTTTATGGACCAGGGAGGCATCTCACCATCTTGGCATAAGTCTCCACTCACACCAGGGGGACAGCGGCAGCTTCCACTGACAGGATCACAGCTGGCACCATTTTTACACTTACAGGGGAAGGAGCAATTTTTACCAAAATACCCTTCTGGGCATGCTGTGAGATTGAAAAATGAATCACAATTATTTATGAAGACAACCTGAAGTGGTGGTAATGTGCAGAGATATACAGATGTTTGTGTGTGAGAAGATGTGTTTGTAAGGCCTATCCTCACTCTGGTTGCAGACGATGCCGGTCCATCCATCAAGGCAATCGCAGCTGGTTTTCCAAATGTTACATTTCCCCCCATTAGTGCAGTCATCACACGTCAGGCTACAGTCACTGCCAAAGGTGTCATCCAAGCACACTGCAAACAACATGAACCTTTAACCTCAACAAACAGCTAAAATCTCATATGTAATTGAGCTTTTATTTTCTCATCATGTTCACTTCCTTTTCAAACTTTTATTCCATCCAACCTTCTCAGATGTTAAACTTTCCATCTGTACATGACTTCAAACTACATAGATATGTATATAAACAGCCATAATTACATCTTTGTACACATAAAAATATTGAAATCAGCATGTATGTGACAGTCTCCATCCACTTTCAGTACTTTTGACTGCATGTTCTATGTTCAAGTGCTTCTATCTATTTTAGGTAAAACAAGCAGAACTCCACTCTGTGTTTCAGATTTCAACCAGCTGCCAGGCCACATAAACCTCAGCATTCCTGCCAGGGAAACTGCTGTGGTTTATTGGTATGTACGAACAGTCTGGAAGGATGAAGCAAAGTGATTAACCCCCATCTTGAGGTCCGCTCTTACTTTCACTAAATGAGTGTGTCTGACAGCTTCACTGGAGCCAGGTAATCAGATACAGATTCCAGGTAAATGATAATGAGTCATTAATGACTGGTGAGGAAAACACACCAAATTTCTCTGCCAGGTTGCTCTCAGCCCTCAGCTCTCCCTCGTCATCTTCATAGTCATCATAGCGCTCCAGGGGTTGGTTGTAGTCTTGGAGCAAGGTGAGCTGAGGGCGAATCTGAAGCAACTCGATGGCAGCTCCGCTGGACAGAGTCTCGATGGCTCCTTGTAATGCTGCAGAGAGAAAAGAGGTACATTACATTTTACACAATGCAAAACTGTCATTTTTCCTGATTATTAACATTTGGAAAATAAAAGAAAATTGGTTTATTAAAAGCTCACGTACAAAGGAGACAAAATAACGGATAGTACGTAAAAACACAATTGTAAAAGTAACAGCAAATTTAATGCATGAAGTAGCCTTTACTGAATAACAATGAAGTATTAACCAAGTGTATGTTCACTGAGTGGTTTGGGATGTGAGTGTTTACATGAATAATTATGTAGAGGGAGAAAACATAACCATACATGCAGATTTTAATAATCATTTAAAATAAATCCTTTAAAAATAAGTAATAATGTAGTGTTCCTCTAAATCTCAGCTGAACTCATTTTTGTTTAGTTCATACTGAATGTTTACAAAATGCTCACAAGAAAAAGGAGAGAAATGTTAACTCTGAATTTGTTGGATAAAACCAGCCGCATGGAGCTGATTTTCTATCAGTGGTGTTAATGAGAATTCCCTGAGTGAAAGGGTTGATTTTTATTAACTTATTCTAACACATATGAGAACATGAGAGGCCTTTGTGAAACAGAGTCTTTCACACTCACTCCAGGTTTTGTGTAAATGATGTGGCACACTGGATGTTTTTTTTACAGAACACCAACAATTTATCAGCTTTCAGATGTGAATCCTCCTCGCCCACTCAGTTTTTTTTCTCATAAACTATGACTGAGGATACTAACGGATGCAGGATTGTCGGTCTTCGTCCAGCCGGAAACTCCGGTGGCAGAAACACTGGAAGGAGCCGGCAGTGTTCTGGCATGTGTGATCACAACCACCATTAGCACCCAGACACTCATCAACATCTAAACAACACAAACACAGTGCACTCAAAAGCTTTTGTTGCATCAGAAGGTGAACATAGGAAAATATAACCAAACAGACTTCAACAAAATAACTAATTTGAAAAGATCTCAAAAGTATCATTCATGTTTTTTTCCTGAGGGCTGAACATACCATCACAGTTGCAACCATCTGAACTGAGTCTGTATCCCGCTGAGCAGTAGCATTCATAACCCCCAGGGTAGTTGGTGCAGTCCTGCTCACAACAGGAGCTTTGCTCTCCACACTCATCAACATCTATCACACACAAAAAGCAGAACAAAAACTACAATCCAGCTGTAACATATGCTGCACCTTTACCAACCAGCCAGCTGAAGGTTGGCTGAAACAAACAGACATGAATAACAGAAATGATGCTCACGTTTAGCTGAAACTGGTTATAAAGATCTTGGTTTAGTTCGTGGTAATATAGAGGAAGGAGAAGAGCTTAGAGACCTCATTAGAAAGGTATTTATTAGGAAGGCATATCTCATTAGAAAGGCATTTAACACCATTAGCTGAGCCAGAACTTGCTTGAGTTTCTGTTTAAGGCACAGAAAATTCCCTGTTTTTTGTCTGTAAGAAAAATGTCAATCAGAATATTAAAAAGGGCTACTAACAGCCATTTTTATAATCAGCTGTAATATTACTGTCTATACATGAAAATAAAAAAATTCCTCATGAGGTTATCTGATAGTTTTAGTGTTGTGTGGCATGCATGTGACATGTGACTGATGTAAGCTTATAATGTTGTATGGACATATAATAAAAATATAATTGCTGTTCTTCCTGAACATCAGCTTAAAAAAAACATTTCATATGGCAGCAGGGGCAGCCTGGTGTGTTCACTGAGTTACATCGGTCATTAAAGATGTTGGAGATGGTTGACATTTTATCAGCTATATGGAGAAGTCATGTTTTATAACAAATCTGTTTGAGCAAACACAAAGATACATGGTGCCTCAGTTCTGCATACAGTTGTGGATCATCATCTCGTGAAATCGTGACTAAAAGTGAAAATCACTGGGAGAAACCAACATGGCACAGATACAAGAAATGATCTTTAAATGGGCCGTCTCAATCGCAACAGTCTGATTTTATCCAGCTGTTCCCAATAAATGAGAAGCTGAAGGTGTGCTGCTTTAAGGAACGTTTAAATCCAAGTTGAAAACTTTTCTTTCTCATGCGCCTATCAATGACATCTGCACGGTATTTTTATCTAATCTACTTTTAATGACTTTTATTTAATTTATGATTTTATTGTGATTTCTGCTGTTTTTATGCTT
>JBAMHV010000003.1:16682147-16694297 GCA_037177535.1 Pseudomugil gertrudae | reverse complement strand
TATACTCTATACATTTAATGACTGGATTATTGCAACTTTTTAATACAAGAACTGATGTAACTTAATGTCAGTGCATCACAGTATCTTACCAAAACAGGTTTTCAGGTCTTCATCTAGTCTGTAACCATGGTTACAGGTACAAACAGGTCCACTAGTTGAATGTTGACAGTGATGCGAACATCCGCCATTGTTGTTCTCACAGCTGTTCACTATCTCCATCTCAATTCCTTCAGTATATGGTGGGATAAAAACACGTGCCAGCATGATCAGAAACATTCACATTCATGACTTCTCAGCTGAGCATCAGGGTTTTCACAAGTATTATTACTGAGGTGAAGATTTAAACTGACTGTAACAGTGTTTTCCATCAGATCCCAGCTCATAGGCAGCATTGCAAACACATGTGTAAGAACCCAGAGTGTTGTGGCAGCCGTGAGCACAGTTGGCCTCATCGGTCTCACACTCATCGATATCTGGGGAAAAATTGATTAAAAAATACTAAAGTGTGGGAAAATGCATCAGGTCTGTACAGGTTAAATTATATCTGTAAAGTATTTTTAATAAAACAGATCCATTCCTGTTCCTAAGAACTGTTCTTTTTATGAAAGCTGGTAATTAATGATTATAATTTGATATATCCTTCTTATTTAAAAGTAGTTTTCCTTTTGTAATGAATGCCATACATTTTTTGTTTTACTGCTAATTCTGCTAGTTTTAACAATATTTGAACAGGGTTAAAATACAGCTGTTTCATTTCTCAGTATTGATTCCTTTTAATGTATTTACCTTCACAAGTTTTCCCATCTTCAGCCAGCATGTAGCCGACTTTACAGTCACAGTGAGCCTTGCCACCATCAACCCGACACTCATGCATACAGCCTCCATTCTGATCCGCACAGGGATTCTCCACTGCAACATAAAAAAACATGTACTAGTCAACATATATCCACATGGTGTCAGTCAGATAAGAGTGCTTCAGGCACAACAAACTGTAAAACCTGACCGTTCTAACCATTAATATACAGCACGCAGACAGCTTTAAAACCTTTCTGTACGGTTATGTGTTTAACCTGTACAAGCCTGTCAGGCATCTGGGATTAGAACCTTCAGCTCTGCTAAAATTAGAGGAAGCTGTTCACAGCCAACAATTACAAAGCAAATGCATCTGCAAGACAGTAATTTAAGATGCATATATGTATCATTTCCAAACCTCTGGAGAACCGTACTTGACTGCACATCATCATAGATTGGAGAGATGAAGAAAAGCAAGGACATGAAAATGATAATTAAACCAAAACAGTGAAGACTGCTGTGTCTCATTCCACTTTCCAGTGAATGACAGTAAAGGATATTTCCAACATCAGCTCAGACATCCTGTAAAATCATTTCTACTGGCAGCTGATGCAGTAAATGTGTTTTTAATATGGTAATCAAATCTTTGGAATCACACCTTAATAATCTGCCAAGGTTTTTAGCTTTATTGGCATGATTTCTTAACATTTCATCAGATTAATAGTCCTTCTTTTATGTTCTCTGTACTCACATTTACAATGCTTGCCATCCTCTGCCAGTGTGTAATCTGGCTTGCAGCAACAGCGGAAATGAGCAGCAGACTGCTGTACACAATAGTGTTCACACCCTCCATTGCTGATGGCACATGTATGCACAGCTGCAAATGCAAAGAGACAAACAGCAAGAGAAGCACATCAATTATGAGCTGAAGAGTTAGTCTTAAAAAAATAGGCCTAAATCAGACACTCAGAGGATTGCTCTGTTCAGAGTCATGAGCACTACATCACAACAAAATGATTAAAATTTACAGAGAAACCTGAACGACAGTGGACACACACTCATATGCTGATGAGACCAAGTGAATTGTGAGCTCAGCATTCTTTCCAGACTGTATTTCTCCTCTTTGAAGCAGCAGATGGATCTGGATCTCTTCAGAGAAAATAACAGGTAGAAGCCGAACAGCCTGGAGCTCTCAAAGACATTGTTATTCATACTCGGAGACTGGAGTCAAGATCCATCCATCTCAAGTGCTTGTCAAACCACAGAGGGCTTTCCAGCTCAAATATTATGCAGCTAGATACTAAGTGTGTGGGATACAGCTGACCTCCACTGGCAGATCAAGCTGAATAAGACGCAGGGCTAAGACAGAAAGGTTTTCAGGACATCTGAACCCTGAGCTTCTTTGTATGTTGTTTTCTCATGGAATAAAGCTGCTTGTCATACAGTGCATGCTACAAAAATGTCTTTGGAGATCAATATTCTAGCATTCATATATGAAGCTTCACCTGGAGGATGTCCCTGTTCACTTTTACTGGTGCAATCAGTCAGTTCCCTTCAAGCAACAGTTGTCACATAAGAGCTTCTCGGGAATGGATGAGTCCCTGCTAATGTATCTACAACTCAAGACAACGAAATTACTTTGCTTTATGAAGCCAAGATAAACATCATGATTTAGACTCTGAATGTCAGGTTCAGACGGGACTCTGTATACATTCCTCATGGTAGAAACCAGTGCCAGGTTTATACTCTTACTACCGCCAGCTCTTTCTGATAAACCCAAAGTTAGTGTATCTACTGCCACGGAATATCTGCTGCCATAAGACTGCTTCTTAACTCTTTTAGCACCATCATAATAGGTATATGTATTAAAACGGGGGTAGTTTGAATGATGAAAATTTCACAATGTAGCAAAGAGTTACGGTACTTTGAAATACACGTATGCTGCGTTGTTACTGTTGATCCCCGTGGTAGTAAAAGGGTTAAAAGCAAATTACTGTAGAACACTTTAAAGCTGATTTTGTAATATACAGTAGACAATGCCTCATGGGTCAGTTTTTATATAATGAGCAAAGCTAGGAGGCAATAAAAGTAATGAAGCAGCACAGCAGAGTGTTCAGGGTTTTTCAGTAACGTCAAACAGAGCTGGGCTCTACTGAGTTATAATCATTGGTCTGTCTTTAGTCTTTTCACTTAGCACAGCCTCCTTGTTGTGAAAATTGTTGCCTGATTTGGAGAAAACAGGGTGGCAAATGAGAAGAGATTGTGTGGCAACTTTCTGTTCTCACCAACGCCCCCTTTTCTTTACCTTAGTAGCACAATGAACAGCTGCTTAGCGTGAGCTTTCATCCCAACAGCAGAAACACTAATTCTACAAGTTTAGTTAGCTCAAAAATATATTTACAGAGTGATAATAAAGTCAGGGGAAAAGGCCAGAGTTTACTTGGTGCATGTGTCCTCTATCAGGACAGATCTACCAGCAAGTGTGACCGATGCTCTGCATGGCAAACGTGTACATAAAACATCAGACTTATAACATTTATTTGTACTTTTTAAAAGTACAAAAATCACTTGGGGAGAGGAGGAGATAGAGAAAGAGGACAGAGGACAGAAAGAGAGGACTAGTTGTATGCACTGGTAATGTTCAATAACTTACCCAGACTGCAGTAACTACCACAGTGCAAGTTATGCATAGGTCATATATACTTTTCTCTCTTTTTTTTTTACTGTATTCATATCTTATTCTATTTATTGTATTACTGTTTCGTTGTATTGAGGAGTATTTACTCTATAAGCTGCTGGAAATCTAATTTTACTGAGGGAAACCATAAGCATCGTTAAAGTTAGGTCAAAGTCTACACTGATGCACCACAGTGTTTAAAAATTTAAGATTAACAACAAACTTTTCAGTTACTTCTTTTATCAGTAACTAACACACATCACACGACCATTTCCATCCAGTAAAAAAAACCTGAGGAAACCCTAAATCTTTATTTCTTCATGTTGTAATTACAACACAATGCAGATCCTTTAATAACAATAGAAACAGTTTGGCAGTGTTTCCAAAAGTTTCCACTTTAACAGTCTTGAAGCTCAGGTTTGTGTAAACATATGAAGACAATGGAGCAAAATTATGCATTTTTAAATCAAACTATTTTAGTGTGAATGTGTGGAAATGTGGAACAGACTGACAGAGTAAGTGATAACCTCACAGTGACTAATCTTCAAGATCAATTAACCTTTCAGCGTGAAAATTTGCTTCTTCTTTTTGATCAGTTTGGTTTGATCATATTGATAAAACTGCCTGTCAACATATGACCCCATATAGACCAGATAATTAACCATGAAAGATTTCAGAAGAATGTCAACAATCATCAGTCACACTAATTACACCTGACAGGATGTCAGTGCTGATTCACTAAAAGAAACAAAGCTTAAAAAATTAGCTTTGAGCGAGTTATCCAATAAAACTGAACATGTAACTTAACCACTAAATGCTATGTAAAAACCCCCAACAAGGTTTTTTTAATCTCAGTCAGAGGGTCTTCACTGACACTGTAAAAGCAGTTTACATGATGAAGAGCTCGTGTTAAAACCAGATGTGGTCGAGCTTTAATGAGATAAGTACCAAAAATCCCTCAAGTAAAGACTTAAAGAACACTTGAGGACAAAGTCTTAGTTTTTTATGATTACTAAATAAGCAAGGAAACATTATAAACTATTTAAAAAGTTTTTCATGGGTTGCAGGATGTTATTTTTTCCATCTGATTCAATGCAATCACTGCCACAGTTGCTATTTTACTCACAGAGGCATGTGCGGCCGTCCACGTGAAGGCGAGAGCCCGGGAGGCATTGACAGTAGTAGGAGCCCCTGGTGTTAATACATTTGTGCTGGCAGCCTCCATTATGGACCTGACACTCATCAATATCTGAAGAGAAAGAAACAGAAAGAAAAACAGCCATGCATATCACCACAATTTTACTAAACAATCTATTAAAAAGAAAAATGGTGAAGAACAAAGGCCACATGAAAACTGCCAAGCTATGAAGAGTAATTCAACAATGCAGGATTTACGGCAGAGATGTTCCTGCGGATGAGAGGAGATGATGGATGAGAGAGGGAAAACAGCATTTTACAAGTTTACAGCAGCTCAAACAAACACATTTCCCATGTGGTAACAACTACTGAGCATTTAAAATCCAATTTAAATTCCTGCAGCTCTTGTCAAAGTCCTCCTGGTGAGTAAACATTCAGGAACCTAAATCAGAGGATGCAATACAAACACATTCCTCATCCAAGCGTGTTGACTAAAAGCAAATAAAAGAAGCAAGTTGTTGATGAGTGAAACATGACGCCCTCACTGTGGGAGCAGATTTCTAATGAAACAAATCATGCTGCGAGGCGCTGCTTATTTCTGGGGTCAAAGACTAATAAATTGTTTTGAGAGTTCCACAGCAGACCCCCTGTGAGATCTGAGCTGATTTATGAAGCCCACCTCAGTTTAGACTTCTGTTAACTGCCTGTCTGATGCAATCAAGATAATTAGGACATTAAGTCAAACTACCTCTCCTCCACTCCGGTGACAAGTCACCTGTTTGCTTCAACATAGCTAAAATAATCAGAGTGAAGTGAATGGAAATGTTGCTGACTGTAGTAAGTGTTGTGGCACTTTACAAAGGGAAGTGTAAAAGTCCTCTGGCTGCTGTCTATAAAACACATAACACTTCATAAGACGCTATTAGTTCCAGGTTAACTATCTGGCTGAGAATTGTGTTGTTCAGAGCAGCCCTGACCCCCCGGCAGATATTTCCAACAGGAAACTATTTAAAAAATGTAGTTAAATTCCAGTAAAACAAGGGTAAATAAATAGGTCAATTACCAAAACTACCAAAGAAAAATAACTTTACAAAATGGACTTTATACATTGTGTGCTGTATAGTTAAAACTTCTGCAACCACACATTTTTTCCTTAAGCCACTTTGTTATAAACAGTTCAATAATAAAGTCTATAAATCATCCCTCAACGTTTGTCAAAGGAAACAAAAAAGTTTCTTAAGTAGGAAGAATAAATTCCACATAAATTCATGTATACAGCCTTGTAATTATCTGAACATGTGTAAATGGCTCGGAGGCTGCTTTAGGTTACAGTTTCACTGTAGCTGTTATTCAAACTGTGCTTTGCAGAGACACTTCAAAACTGTTGCCATGAAAAAATATCTTATTACTTTAAATAATTATTTTAAAGCAAGATTCAACATCTTTCTGCTGATTAAGCAAATGTGGTTATATGGATGTTGTGATCTGACACTGACCGCATGTCCATCTACATGCAACAGCTTGCAGTCGGGTATTATTTTACATCAGGGATCTCCCAATCTGGTCCTCCAGGACCAGTATCCTGCAGGTGTACAATGTTTCTCTGCAGCAACACACCTCATTCAAATGAATGGGTCATTAACAGACTTGTGCAGAACTTGACTACAAGTTGTGGAGATAACTGTAATTTGAATCAGATGTGTTTCAGATGGGAAACTTTCAATATCTGCAGGACACCAGCCTGCGAGGACCGGATTCAGAGATCCCTGCTTCATGATTTGAGGAGAAAAGAGACAAGAATTATTGAATCCTTAATGTTGGATTCTAGAAGTTTATATGATCTTTTAAAGGACAGAGGCAACACGGGTGCTCGAGAATCTGGGTTTGAGCCCAACAGTACACTTCTTTGCTTCAGATAAATTCATGTGCCTATTTGCAAATAAATCAGTTCTTTACACGGCTCAAAGTCTGTCACCTCTGATTCTATTTTGTACATCATAACAGAAAAAACATATGCATGGCTGGTGCATAAAGAGATGAAATATTCTTGCATAATGGTTCCTGTAGAACCTTTGGCTAAACCTACTCTCAGAGTAATATCCCACAGCACCTTCAAATATAGTGTTTGGAGCAGAAACAAGCCTCTAAACTTTCCTCCTCTTGTACTTTTTGCTGCCAAATTTCAGCTTCACTTCATCCAGGAAGGCTGGCAGAAGCCCTCCATTCATTTTTCCATAAATGCAGCATGCTGTCTTTTGGTTTGGTTTTTCATGTAATGAGACCGGCACTGTGGAGCTGCTGTTACTCTGCTGATGGCAGCTCACAGTCAGCAGATCCCCTCCAGCCTGGTTTCCACATCCAAAACGCAATGCCTGCCAAGCTCGAGCCAAAGCCGCAGCAGCTGTCGGCTTTTATGGTGGGTACATTAACTCCCTACCGGCAGCATGTCTTGCCCTCATGGAAACTTATTACATGTCTGTTTAGAATAGCTGTTGTTTATTGTGCACAGGAGATAAATTATATCAAGAATGTATTGACCTATCTCCAAATTTAAACATCTAAAACTAGAAAGAATATCTGAAATATGGTCATAAAAAATGCAAAAGGTGTTTCATAATATGTGTTTATCTCTCTAACAAGAGGTGCCGAACATGAAAATAAACATTTGGTCACAAAAACACTGACACAAGATAATATTTGATATGGAGCCATTGTGTGTTAGGATTGCAAAGCATCACGCAGGATTCAGAGTTAATATTTTACGTTCACTAATCTCTCTTCTTCTCATCAGACACAAAGTTGTTAAGGCAGACTGGGTGAATGCAGCGGTGCAAACGGAGAGGAAAATTTCATTTTGGCTGTGAAGTGATCGTTTACCTGTGGGATGGTGGCCAAAGTTGAAGCCATGGTATCCACTGTAGCAGGGAAGCCTGTAGCAAATCCTCCTGTAGTAGACGTGTCGGTAGTTTGCAGCCAAACATGCCATCACTTGAGTGACCAGCAGAAATAAAAGCCACCATCCTGATGCCATGGCTGGAGTACGACTCATCAAAAAACACTTAAAATATAACCTTCATGATCTAAGAGATATTTATATGACTGACCGGTTTGCCAGTAAAGACCCTTTGTCTAGAATGACACATTAACTACTCTTTTGCTTTCAATCCCTCCCTCCATCCTCTTCTGTTTCACCCTCCCATCCACCAAAACTATGTCCTTCACATTTCTCAGATCCTCCTCTCATCCCATTTCCCTTTTTGTCCTCTCACCGCCAGCCTCACACTGCAAACACATAAAGTATTTTAAGATCTGTAAACAAAAAACATTTTTCAATTTTACCAGCCAACACTGACTGATGCCCTTTGATTTATGGCATTTTATTACTGGAACACTGTATTTGACTATTTCTTCAAAGACTATCATGTGATTCAAAGTGAGGATTTATGGGGGTACATACCTCAGGTGCTACAGAACAAAGACCAATGGATATGCAGTCTACACTCTTCTTTTGATTTAAACATAACTAAAGAATTTAAAAAAGTCAAAACTGCCAATAAAAAAATAATTTTAAATGAGTTTGATAAGTGCCAGGAGACAATTTCACTATTTCCAATCCAAACATCTGAGAAAGGAATGAGCCTTTCAGTGGATTCATCCATTCGGGAGCTCCGTGCTGCGCTCTGATCTATTGCCAGCACATATGAACACAGCAGCAGTACTTTTATAGAAGTTATAAACGTGTAAAGCCATGTTTGTGTTCAGCATCCCATCTGAAGAGATATGGCCTGTAGATCAACATCCCACAGAGATCTCTGCAGGATATAACGACTGTGAGCGCCACATTTAACCTGAAAACGTCTTTGACTCAAATCTGTGCAAAAGTTCTCAAGCTGAGTAAAATAAGCAGAGAAAATAATACTTTGTGTGACACTGCAGGCCAGCACATTTACAACCTTTCACACACGGAGGTAACAAAAAGAAACTAACACCTGTTGGTTTTGGTAACTCATTATAGTGACACGTGCCAGGAACTGGCAGAGCTTCATGCTTGTGATGGCCTGAGCTCTAATGTCTGTTTGACTTGACGGCGAAATGTTGACATTATACCGCCATCAGCATGACAGCTGTAACTGTTGGCCTCTTCTACTTTGATTGACGCCATTTGTGTCAGTGCTTTAGAATCCAAACTAATAAATGGTTAGGTAGATAAAAAGAGGCTTGGCTGGAAACTCCAGAGGAAATCTGCACTGGGGATTACATTGAAAAATGGGAGGAAAAGAGTTGTTCTTATTCAAGCAGAGCAAATGTCAACCAAATATCAACATCTCACATGGAAGTTTCTCATTCAATAAAACAATACATAAAACACAACTAAAAAAGCTGTAAAGACACAATTTTCCACAGTAGTAATGAATGCAGAATCATTTATCTTTTGGAAAAACTGAATGGATGTTGTCCATCATTTTGACTAAAGGGTTTAACTCTGCAGCTCCTTTGCATATACGCAGAGAGCAGATCACTTACTGCAGACTCAGCAACACAATGTCAACGTCAAACATCTACACCACCAAAAGCTTCCAGCCAGATTCTTTAACCACCGTTAATATTCCAGCCAATTACAATTAGGACATCAATGCTGCAGGCAGACACCTTCCTCTAACACATACACACTAGTGGCAAAGGGCGTTGGCTATGAAAGCCAGCTGTGACAACGTCCACGTCAGCTCTCCTAATAACCGTGACCTGGATCAGATCTCTTACAGGGCTCCTCCATCAGACAGCTACACTCTCTGCTTCATGCTTGGCTGCAACACAGACGAGTTATTACTCTGATTAAACCAATCATCTCACAGAGATTCCACAATCAGAAACATCAAGATATGATGAAGCAAAAATAAATCTCATGGGAAAACTTTGAAGAGAAGCTCTGTTGTGGTGGGCAGAGATTGACATGGAGTTATAGCTGTTCTTTACTCTATAGAAACAGAAACCAAAGAAAATAAAACCATTGTACTGATCTGTTTGGGTCAAGGTCTTCTTGTTTTGATGTTAAATGAGTGATTAAACTAAAATGACCTTTTTTGGAGTTTTGACAACATACAGAAATAAGACAGGACAGCACGGTATATAGATAGATAGACAGAAATAAGGTACACAATGGTAGGTGTTGATGGAAGACAATTTGTACCTTGCCTTACAGTACCAGTCAACAGTCTGTAAACACATTTCCATTGGATTTAATGGGAAATTGTGTCCAAACTTTTGACTGGTAGTGTAGATTAAATAAAAAAAAACTTTAAAAATACTATTTAATAAAATTAAATGAATAAAAACAACTAAGAAATATTTGTTGCTATAAGAAAATCTACTTTAATCTTTATTCCTTCTTAGTATATTATCTGCAGAAGGTGGTTATTGTTGTCTACCAGTAAATTAATACTTCATGCTCCCACTGTGGAGCCTGTGCGATGTCAATCCAGTCTGCTTATTCAGTCCATGGGGGTCCAACAAGTGTCCAGTTGACATATACCAATATACCAACAGCTTCGACTTCATATGCATCTGGATCAATCTTCATTTTGAAAAACAACATGCTAGCCAAAGATGACGAGGAGCTGAAGAACAACATAGACTTTTTTTTGAGGCTTTGCAGGAAAATCTGTGGCCTATACACACTTTCACAACGTCATATCCCAGGACCGACCATAGGCCTGTGCATGGACATGTTAGAAAAGCCAGAGAATAGACCATTATGGATAGGGTCATATGTGTGCCTATAGAGTTCCAGTCTGTTTGAGGACATAGACACAGAAACCATGTTTTCCTTTGAGCACTTTCAAAACAACAAAAGCTGTATCCCCTAAAAAGCTGCACGGGTGAAGCAGCTCTGTCAAATGCTGTCCTGAACATCACTGCTGATCTTTCTTTTATTCCTGGCTGCACATTTACACATGTTAAACCCAAGAAGTTGCCTTGTTCAGACACCTCAGTAATGAAAATGAGGTGGTGTGGGGGCAATCACTCCCAATCCAGTGAACGTGCAAGCATTTTCCAGGTCAAACCCTCATTTGAAGCTTGAATGTAACAGAAAATAACAAGTGCATAAGTCTCCCTACAAAGCAGCTGTTTTTACAAACAGTTTATTATGAGTCTTTAAAATGTATGACTCATGGAGAGCTCATTAAAGCTGGCACGTTCGAACACAAACGAGGAATCACAACTGACCTTGACATGTTTTTCCATCTTCATTGAGTTTTTGTCCAGACGGGCACCTGCAGTAGAAACTTCCAATGGTGTTACAGCAGAGAGCCTCACAGCCTCCATTGGTTTCTTCACATTCATTCACATCTGTTGGAGAAAAAGATGGCCAAGTTGAGCCTAAAGACATGAAAATCATAGAAATGGGGAAAAAACTTTTATTGGTTAAAATAGTGTGAAAATTTCTGTGCGGCAGGGATTGCAAGAAAATTATGTCTGTTTATTTACTTTAAAATCTCCTCAACAGATACACTTCAGTCTGGCTAAAGTGTACAAATGTCTGTAAAATAACAAGTATTTCTGTAGAAATGTATATGTTACATTTCCATCTATAAATAAAAAAAGCTTCAATAAATAATAAAAAAAGATAATGCAGCCAAACAAGAATAAAAATGAATTAAAAAGGACAAAAGGAAACAAGTAGCCATGCTATTTTCATCTGATTGGCTTTTACATGTAAACTTAATCCAACATGAACCAGGGCTAATTTTGGCCAGTCATGCAGAATTATCCAAAACACATCCACAAAAAGTCACTGCTTCCCATTTCGTTTTCATCCGCTGAGCATGCTGCCAAGCCTGTCATCAACTGAACCAGATAAAATCTTCCCCTCCAATTTCCAAACTACACATAATGACCAGGGTCAGGTACAGGTGATGAGAGTCCTGTCTGCTGTAATTGGAGCTGCAGAGATTTTCCAAAACAAGAAGATATTAAAAGTGAAAATGAAAGAAATAGCGCGTGGCAGATTATCCAGTTGTGTGATACATGTTGGGACACAAACACGTCATGTTATCCATGCGTGGCTTTGTCTTGAGAGATTATCCTCACAGCATAGTTATACTTGATGACATTTGGCTGTTTTATTTGGTGCGGCAGCAGCTGGAACCTCAGGCCGAGAGGAGAAAGTGATGAAGCAAATCAAGAAGGAACATTTGGTACAAGCCAGCTTGTAAACCCTGCTCGTGCTTATAAGCATATATGAAGGAGGACAGTTACTGCACAGACAGATGTGTACAAATGCAAAGAAAATTTCCACATAGAACATTTTCATCTAGAAATTCAGAAAAAGTTGGTACACTGCACTATGTTCTACCAGTAAGGGGTCTCCTTCTCAGTTTAAAACATCTTGAGGTGTTATGCACACTACTTTTCATTACAGGACAGAACTATGACCTGAAGTCCTTCATGGATCCTGCTGTTAGACAGTTAGGGCCAGATTTACTAAAGGTTTGCGTGTAGTAAAACGCGTGCAAACTCGTTGCGCACGCTAAAAAAAAGTACAA
>JBAMHV010000003.1:16645852-16668785 GCA_037177535.1 Pseudomugil gertrudae | reverse complement strand
TTCTCTCCGGGTACTCCGGCTTCCTCCCACAGTCCAAAGACATGCACCTTGGGGATAGACTGATTGGAGACTCTAAAAATTGCCCATAGGAGTGTGAGTGTGCATGGTTGTTTGTCTATCTGTGTTGGCCCTGTGATGGACTGGCGACCTGTCCAGAGTGTACCCTGCCTCTTGTCCGTTGACAGCTGGGATTGGCTCCAGCCCCCCCAGCGACCCCGTTCAGGGACAAAGCGGTAGAAAATGGATGAAAATTGGATGGATGGATGATAAATGATCCTAGTTTCAACATCTAATATATTGTTCATGTTCTCCTGGGAATAAAATATGGGTTTATGAGATTGGCAAATCAACACATTCAGTATTTATTTACATTTTACAAAGTCTACCAACTGTTTGATATATTATATATAAATCCCTCTTTTCAGAGACTCAGCTGAAATTAATAAAATTCCAACCACTATAACCACTATATACATGAGTCCTTTTGACTTAACAATTGTTTTCAGGGAATAAAAACACATCTCTGTCAGTCAGAGATTATGCAACTGATGCCACTGCAGCACAGTTCCCATTACCATCTTAATATAAACCATGTGTTGCCATTGCAGCATTGGGCCCTTGCCCGTCTCCACTGTAAACAAGACATCAGCCAAATCTGAGCTAAAAGCATATCCTTACACTGGCTGCTCAGTCACATATTTACCAGGTATTAGGGATACACTGCTACTGGAAACATTGCCTATGTTAATGCATTTGTCCTATAGTCTTATAGTGTATGTTAGGATCAGCAAGGGTTATGAATCGCTTTAAATTTTCTTAATCCTGCTTTTTATGGTTTGTTATTCTTGAACAGGTTGATTTAAGATTAATTAGTTTAATCAGTTGTCTATTATATTAGAGGCCCAAAGGAAAAAAAGCACTCAATAGAATACAGAGCTGTGATAATTTATTGCAACAATTTGAAACGATGAACCCAAAGTCAGGGATCTCCAATGACCTGCAGTCGTCCCATGCTTCCCTACAGCACCTGATTTAAATGAATGGGTGATTAACAGACTTGACAACAAGCTGTAGAGATAACTGAGAGCATGTTACCCTGTTCAAATTTCTAATTTGTAATAAGACAAGGCAGGTTTTATTGTATAGCACATTTCATGTACATGACAGTTTCAAGTGCTTTACATGAAACATTAAAATCATAGACGTGCACATAAATCTAAAGAAAATGTATCTAGAAGACTGTTGAAAGATATTTTTTCATAAAGAATATGCTGTGTGGGACTTCATCAACAAAGACAATTATCTTCAGTTCAGGTCTTCATCAGTCACATGATTTACTGTGTATAAAAGATTAGGACAGCTATAGAGCAACAGTCTTTAAATATACTACGAGTTAAGACACAAACACAAAAAATAGTCATTATTCCCTTACACATTCCTGTTGCACAATGCTACAAAAAAGACAAATAGATGCAGGCTTTAGACAACTTTTGTGAGTAAGACACTAATTGGCTCCTTTGAATAGCATAAACACACGCCACAGCTGGTATACACAAACAGACAAACCACATCTAAAGTGCCTAAAGGGTATGTCACCACATACAACTGGAGAGGAATGCTGCTGAGGATGGTCTGAAGTGAGGAAACGATGAGTGAATCTTTGACTGTTTTGAAACTCAGCCGCTTCCTCAGTGGCTTCAGGTTTAACATAAACATGACAGCAGAGACCAAGACAGACTGACAGCTCGGAAAAGCATGCAGACCACAGAGGGAACTCCAAAATGTTGGTGTAAGAGTGGCACGCTAATATCTATACAGCCACTTTTTAACTGCAGAGCTTTGCAACATCTCAGTCACTCTAAAATGCTATATGCTTGATCCTCACATAAAAAGTGTACTAAAGCTATCACTCACAAATAAATAGATGCACATGCATAGCTGCTTGCATCTGTCTCCATCAGGACAACTGTTGTCTGTGGTCAGGTGACAGCCTCAAAACATAATCCAGCAGCCTAATGTAGTCAGTCCCAATCACAGAGCAATACCACTGCAGCTGATTTTACACACTAACAAGCTCCAGAAGATAGAGGATCAGGATTTGGAACTCATTTGCATTTTCTCCATCTGGTACCCATATGATGCCAATGATGACCTCTATCACACAGCACAGGACATAATGTTATATCTAACTATGAAGAAAAGCTGGGAATAAGTGATGCTGTACTCATATCAAGCAACCACGTTCAGCAAAAGACTCCACATCATGAGTTAAGCTGCGTTGCTATCCGGTAGTTACATTTTTATTAAATCAAGTCACATTAAACCTTACATCGCCGTATCCTTTTTCCCCAGGATAAGTCAAATCTTTTTAATAAAATTAATGTCATCGCAGTCATGGATATGCTACCAGTGCAGGGGGGCATGTACTGTTTGAAACATGGTAAATATGATCTACCTACTTATATCATCGACCCTACCCTAACCCTACAAAGCCTGCCATTTTTTGATGCAGGTGAAAAATCACTTTTCAAGTTTCAAAGCAATTTTTTCTTGGTCAAAATGGTCAGAACAATCCAGGATTTGGTAAAAGAACTGGAAAAGCACCTACTGCATTTTGACTGTATGAAATCCCTGCTTCATTCTGTAAATGTTTGAGATTAAAGTAGCAGCACCCTGAAAGGACAACCTAAAGAACGTACACTGTGGAAATCAAAGCATGTGTGTGATAATGACTCCCATTCCCTAACCATCAGCTCTGTCACTCATGCATTAAGTAATCAGAAGTAAGTTAGGACATGTACAGGAACCATGAAGGGAGTCTGGGGGGTATAAAAAACTATCAACTGTATGTTATTGTGAAAGATAACTTTAAAAAAAATTACAGCTGATAATAAAGTTAAAGTTCAGATAATTATGATGGATCCTGCAGGTTGGTCATAGAGCTTGCAGTTATGATGAAGTATCTTAATGAGCGACCCTGATGAGGTCTTGATGAGTCTCATCACTTTGAACAAATGCGAGGCAGACTGAAATGTCTGCGGCGACCTGATTTAGACAATGTAGACAATTCTTTCAAAAAGTTGACACTAAAAAGGAATTTCCTGGCATGTGGTGTTATCTGAAAAACAACAAAGTCTTCCACTGTTTTACTTTAACAGCTCAAATTTAACAATGGAGTTGCTGATAACGTACTTGGGCTTCTGGCGGGTTAGCCAGCTGCTGATGAAAGCAGAATGAAAGATTTTTTTTAATCTTTTTCTGTGGTAAATGAGTAACTGCATCTAACTAAATATAAACAAGTGCAATGCTAAAAACTATTTTATTTAACTCTGCACAATAACATTTGGTCTGTTACCTGCATTTATATAGTTCACACTTCATAAAATGGTGGATAGATTGTTTTATACTGGAAAAAATATAGACTGATGAGAAAATGATCCACAGCTTTAAAAGACAGGAAAAGATTAGGATGTGAATATTAAACATATGCAGGGATGGGTCTACTTACCATACTGGCAGCTGGGCCCGTTGAACCCTGCAGGACAATCACAAAGCTGAGTGGATCCTTCCCTACACCGGCCCCCGTTGAAGCACACTCCATAGCTGCACACAGCTGTATGCACATGTGGACAGACAAGGTGGTAAAAGAGGAGAAACAGAACAAATGGGTGAACACAGAGGAGACACCTGGTTGATTTCATGCGATGCCAACAATCTGTGGCTTCAAACACTGACCTGTTTCTACAAAGTCTTATCATCAGCTTGCCAACTCTAGCCTAAAGAGGAACGTTGACTCTCCTCTATTCACACTAACCAATGTAAGAGGAATCTACCACTTGGCTTAGAGGATAAGGCAGCTTTTGGCCAACTCACAGAGATTAGTTAAATATGTTTTCTTTTACAGATCAGAGTTGCATAATTGACAGGGACAGCTTGTAAGTGTGCTTTTTTAGGATCACTTTTACAGGAACTCTCACCTTCTCCACCCAAAGTCATTAAACACTCGCTGAGAACGACAATTAAATTACTGTCTGAACTTTTGATCACTACCGCAAACTGATAATGCAGACATGTTGAGGTGAGTTATTGTGTAAAAAAATCAAGCTGCCACGGGGTAGGTGTGGCTCTTCCATCTCCTGAAACCAACAAACCTGAGTCCATAAATCCTGAGAACTTAAATGGTTCTCGCTACTTAAATGTGAAATTCAAAGAATCTGGGACACAAACGCGGTGAGAGGATTTAAGTAGCCCTGAGCATGTGAACTCCCCTCAGAGTGTACCATCACATCCTGTTGTGACAGCCTAACGCTGCGTGTTTGACCCTTCCTGTCTATATGTACAGTATATGTGATTTGTGTTGACGCTACATCTCTGTGAAGCAAGGCACAGCTGTTTGAACCAAGCCTGTTGTTTGCATTGCACTCATTCAGCAGGGTGCAGCGCATTGCAGGTACAGGATTGATATCCTGTCATGGCTGTTTTCATGTGGGCACTGGGAGGAATTTAAAGAAAAAAAATCTACCAGTGGCCTCATGATCAATCATGATCATAGGCACAAATACTTCTCGTCCCATTTGGTTGTTATATGGTCACACTGAGGGCATCAATTTACTTAGTAAACACACACGTGCGCTCAGTGTTCAAGCTGAAGAGGTTTATTTACAACCACTGGAATACCCTGAAAGACACATATGATTTCCATCAAAGCTGGAGTCTATAAAACCAGACCTGACAGGAGAACACATCACCTCACACACTGATGCTTGCATATTTCTATAAACACTTTGTTGACAGGGGAATAAGAGATGCAGTATGCGAGATAGGAGACTGAAATCAAGCTGTAGAGATTAAATGTGAGAGGTTCTCAAATATTTATATTTTCTTTCTATTGAATTTTACTGATATACTGAAGGTAAACTCTCAGTCTCGCTGTGTCATTTGTGTGCTGCCTCCCACAAGTATTTTTCAGTCATGAGATAAAAGCGCGCTCACATCACAAAATCAGTTCTTCTCATGATCATCAGGGCTGTTTCATCACTACAGGTCAAACATGGGACTATGCTAAGATGTGGCTAATGACAATAGTAAATAGTTAATAGTAAGCCTGGGTGCTATAGGTTTAAGTTGTTTCCCCTCAACCATATTAATTATACAAACTGATGAAATTCCTATCAGCAGCTGCAGACATAACATTAAAAGCATTAAAGAACTGCTGAACAGAGAATCAATGCTTTTCAGTGAGAAACTGTACTAACAGAAATTACATTATAAGAGATGATGACAAATTTCAGATCATCATTATACTCCATATTTTTATTGAGTCCTAATTATAATGTATTTTTGTAAATAGATATATAAATAAGTAATTTTAAACCTTTTTTAAATATTCAAGCTGAAGGATTCCACCGATTGTTGTGAAGAATATAGTCTGACTGTGTTTAACGCTGCATGGTGGATGCACTGGTTGGCTACATGAATGGAAGCGAGAAACTCCTGTGTATGCACCTCAACTGGACTTTTTTGTGTTGAATTTACATGTTTTCCATGCACATGAATAATCTCTCACCAGGTACTCCCAGAACATGCATCATAGGTCATCCAGATGTTTTAAATTCACCATAGGAGTGTGTGTGTGAGTGGTTTTAGATCCCATTTATCTCTGTGTTGGGCTGTGTGAGTCAGCAGGATTATGTCTATACAAAATTTTCACTGGTCTTCCGGTTGGGGCAGAAACTAAAACAAATATTTTATTATTTCCTTTTTTTTTAGTTTCAGATTCTGGAAAAGTGTGATCCAAGCATTTTAGTCATTTTACCACGCAGACTGCATTGAACCAGTTCATTTCAGATTAATTTGCCATTATTAAAAACAAGAACTTGATGAAGCCCCTGATTATATTCCCAGATTGTTTCAACAAATGTGTAATTAAAAAGAGACAGCTGATCAGTTTAGGAAATGAGAGGATTCTACAGAGTGTCACATATAAGACGAATCACGGATATCTATCATCAGACTTAAGCTGTACCGTGTCAGCTGTACTGTATGAAATCACACAGCATCTTCACACCAAAGAGATGCATGCAAAGAGAAGATTTCTCTAATAATTACAGATGAGCCAGAGTAATTTTATGCATGTCTGTCAGCTCTGTGGAGATCAGTGCTGGGTCTAAACATCTGCCTGTTATCTGGCTCCAGCCTTTGACACCTGCTTAACAGTTAGACCATCCAGAGACATGCATACACATAAATATACACAATCTAAAAAACACTGTCTCTTCTTTACTGCCTTCCAAGCATTATATTACCCAACAGACACCAGAGGTTAAAAAAAAATCTTATGTTGTCTTTAATGAGCCTATCCAACTTCAAATTGTCGCTAAGCAACCGCTCACTACTTCCTGTTCATTAAGATTGTGTAGCTACAAAGTCATGAAACAGTAACATATCCCTCCTATTTCTAGGATTACATAGTAAGAGAGTATTTTAATATGGTGACAGGCAAGCAGAAAACAAAACTGTCATTTTTTAACTGGATCCAAATATTTCAGGGCAATAATGTTCCCACCAGCTGTGAGAGATCAAATTAACGAGACATTCCTGCAAAGCTTTAAATGAACAAATTCAGCAGCGACACAGTGAAAGGTCAGAAGTCTCTCAAGAGTCACTTCAGGGTAGCATGACTACGCGACAACAAGGGGAATGTATGTTCCCCTCTCAGAGATGCAAGACCCACAAGACTGCTGGCAGTGAACCAACCCAGCCCCTTACGCTGCTTAATCTTCACTGAAATAAATCCATAATGTGGCATGCAGCGTGGCATTAAACCCACTCTCATCTGTTGCTGTGAATGCCTCTGCTCTATTACAAAGACACCTTCTCTGCGAGGATTTGCAGCTTCCACAAAAAGCAGAGAGAGCGACAAAGCAGGGGTCAGAGGCTCACACAGACAACCTGAAAACAGAGCAGCCGGTGTCACCCTTACAGCTTCTGAAGGGGATGATCACATCAGCACAGAGGCAACCCTTTGTTTGTTTAGGCTCTGTTGGTGTGTTTAACCCCCAGAATGCGACCCACAGGGAGACCACATTTAGGGCACTTCACAGACACAAAGGGTTGCACTCAGGGCTCAGCTTGGTGCCATAATTGGTACGTGCAGAACTAAGCACTGTATTTTGGGGCAACAAATCATGTTTTGCTCCACAGAGGAATGTGTCATTTCAAAGTGGTTTTTCTGAAACCAGGGGGAGCTATAGCAGGACACCTTTGACAGGTTTCTTTGAAAGACTTTGCATACCATCATTGGTGGAATAAAACAGCACAATAAAGTTAAGATAAAACATGTTTTAGTATGCAGAAGCCTAAAGTTAGAGGCTGCTTTACATCATACTCCATGATCATTTTAACACAAGTATTAATGCACTGGAATTTGCTCTACAAACTTTCGAGCGTTTACCTGACTTTGCATATACTCTTCAGGCTATTAAGTCCAGAAAATAATTACTTTTCTCTGCTTATCTGCATGCTTTTCATTTCGTCTTTATTATTAAACATGTATCCAAACTTCAAGCAAAATCTTATTACTTACTTTTGTGCGTCTTAACCTGCAGATTTCATGTAATTTTTAAGGTCTGGGATGTACTTCTTATCTTATTAATTATTATTTTGTCACCAGGTGCACACCCAATTGAATGTAAATCAATCAGATTCCCTGGTGACGGGTTCCTCTTGCTGGAAAGAGCAGTTTCAAGCCAACTTCAAGCTTTCTCAGCTTCATATTTGAGAGCATTTCTGCAAACTTTAAGAAAACTATTTTGGCATTAATTTACTTTAAAAGATTATCCTGCACATTACTCTTTAAAACACAATGTTGTGGTAGCTACAGAATCTACTAAACAATATAAACCACCCCACTATTTTGTTGTATAATGAAGCATTTAATGTCTTGGTTGTTTCCAGTCTGCTTCTCTGTATGAGTCCGAGTTTGTGTCTATTTATGCTCAGATATGCATCATTGCCATGGTCTTTCCTTTATTCCACGATCCAAACAAACTAAAGGCCACCCATTGATAGACAGAGGACCATTTCCTCCTTTCTGGCCACTGGGCCTAAGTCACATGTAGCTACCTTTGCCAGTCCCATCACAAAAGGAGGCCAGTTCCTATTCAGTGGCTAACGAGGAAGACAAACTAGAGAAGTCATTGTGCCTGCGCCTCAGCCCCTGTCACAAAGCTAATTGTTGTATTCAGTCAGAATAACTGCTCGTTTCCATTCCCAGCTCCCACTGGGCATCCTCACCCATCCCTTGGCTGCTTGTTAAGAAAAAGGCCTAACTCACTAATGGAGAAGTCCTCAAAATACTTAAGTGAAGGAAGGTCCCATCACAAAGTCAAAAGCCCCTTGTATGTAGTCAAACTATGCGACTAAGCAAATGAAAGTCTTTTCAAACAAACAAAGACTATAGTATTTTTAACACCACACTCCACCTGGCTTATATCAGGATGAAGAGAAGTCATAAGATGAGGTTGGAAAGTTTGAAAGCATTAACAGAATTGTGTAATGGGGTGTGTATATATATATATAACTTTATAATTAAACACCACTGAAGTGAAAAAATAAGAAAAACAAGAAGGAGTGGGTTGAACACAGCACAATAATACCAGAAAAATGCACAAACTTTTGTTGAGTTGTGGGACATCTGTCCTCAAACTATGCTAATTATGCTTGGCAAAGAATATTACAGCTCACAACAACAGAAGATTTTAATCTTATATAACTTACACATTTAATGAAAAAAAGAAAAAAAAGGTCAACGATGAACGAGTAGGGGTGAGGAGAGGTTGACCAGCCAAACACCAAACTAGTAGCTCCAACATGTCATTACATCCTCAGTTCTGCTCAGCTAACTAGGGGTCATTAGACTAATAACCTTACAAAGACTTTACTTAGGGGACACACAGAGGAATGAAAGACAATAGAATTACACATAAAGAAACCTCAAAGTACTAAATACTAAATTACTATCTCAACACAAAGCATTCCCATCTCCCTTCCAGTTAAGAGGAGAGTTTCACATGATTTGCAAAAGCTGTACATGTTAGAAAGCAAATGTTCCCTTAGGTGCTGGAGGTCCTGCTGAACACAGCCACACAGATTGCATTGTGCTGACTGAGGAACGGTGCAGTTAGCACATGGCAAAGTGTGCCGCAGTGGGAGGACTGTTCTGTGGGCTTCTTTTATCCAGGTTCAATGGCTCAGAGAATGGGGTGATAAGTTTGCCCCATCTCAAAATGCTGCCACGTCTATGGTTACAGAAATAAAAGCAGTTCTTCATGTTGAAGAGAGCAGCCATTGTCACGCCAAACAGATAACTTAAGTGCAGGCAATGAGCAGCACTGAGAAATGTCTCTTTAAGGTATTCTGTTTTGAGTGTTTTAAAACAAACTAGACTCATAGGAGTGCAGCTAACCCAATGCCTTCTTGTATAATTTAATACTGTAACCTTCCCCTTGGAAACAAAGAGCTCTTTGAAGAGACAATAATAACACACATGATGACAGGAACATCCAGGAAATCTTCTCCTGCTCCCCATCTTACCCACTTCCCAATAAAAGACATCCTAAATTTGCTTTAACTATGGTTGTGAGGGCTGGGCATTAAAAGAATATTCCTTTATTTAAGCGTGGCGGAGTGCAGTTGTTATGGGCAACCACTGTCTCACCTGCAGCAGAAAGCAGTCTGAGAGCTTGCACTTTGGAAAGTTTGGGAGGAATTCTTACTGCGTAACAAAGCTAACAGTTACTCCAAACAAGGACCACCGAACAACACAACAGCGATCAATTAGATTTTTATCAAATGCCACATTGTTCACGCTTGTTGAAAACAGTGTAACAAAACGTAATAGGCTTGGGTTGTTTTAGATGGCAATATTATGATTTTAAGCAGTCCCTTGTGTTTGTCCATCATTCGTTCTCTAGCCTGCTTCTTCCAATGAGAATGCTCTAATTACATTAGGTAACATCTTTAGCACAAAACCCTGCTTTAAAAACACACAGAGAGAACAACACAATATCACATTAAGCATGTAAATCAGTTACAGGATCAGAAAGTAGGAACCTTCAATCAGACAAGGGACCGACCGCTTTCAGAAAAGCTTTTGCGTCGGGTCGTTGCATGGTATGCAGGCTACGCGATCTGGATCACTGGCTGTGAAATCCCATCAAAGAAGGCTTCTTGGTCTCAGTGGTGTGAAGCTAAGCTTATCCATAAAGAGATGCGCTTATGGCAGCCTTAGTGTGACCAACAGAACATCTTCTCCATACATGGAGGTGGTGGGGAAAATCTTTTTTTTCCTTAGTTCTTCCGCTGATCAGCAGGTGATGTTTCCAGCATGAGCTGGTACTGTTTGGAAGGCAGTAATTGTGACTGGTTTGGGGCAATTTTCCCACTCATTATATAATCACCGGACAACATTACACCTCTGCATGAGAAAATAACATAACGACATACATAAAGATTTAACAGCTCAGCCATAAGGACAGATTCAACCAAGCTGTAACTGTCCACCAGGAAGAGCACTGCAGAGCTGTCTACACTTACACCGAGTGTTTTTTAAAGTGTAGACATACACACAATATAAATCCAACCAGAGGATAAACGTTAATATGTTCACTGTGTCGGCAGTCAGGCTTTTTCCCAGCATCCACACCTGCACCGTGTTAAGAATGTTGCATTAATACAAGTACTTTGGACGTGGCACTAACTGAAAACATCTGTTTGGGGGTCTGGATGGGCAAAGTGACTCTTGACCCTTTAAGACCTTTCTCTGAAACATTTTCCATTCAAAAATCCAAATGGCAAAGTGTTTGACATCCTATTATGAAATGATACAAACTGACCAAATAAAATACAAAACATCACTTATTTAGATGCGAAGGATAAAAATAATAAACTGAAGATACTTACGATATAGACAACCTGCCTCTCCGTTGAGTTGAGACCATCCAGGGCAGCATTTCTGCACAGTCTGATAATCCTGTTTATACACTTGTCGATATGCTGTGTAGTATGCCGTCCTGTTAAATCCACAAACATTCACTTAAAATCTTTTTAATCAGAGCACATGCGGTTATATTTTAAACAGTAGTGTGAGAGAATACATGTTTTAGAAATGATTGCTATTTATAACAGTAATCTCTATTGTTTCTTATGGCACCTGATCAAACAGCTTAAAGTCTTTGATGTAGATGAAATAGAAGTTAAGCTAATTTTCCCAGGCTTTTAAGATGTAAAAGGGTAACACTGGCAGGAACCTTTCCCCTGTATTTTGAGACCCCTCTCATTGCTCCGTAGTCATTACACACCGTGGAAACACATTCAGTTTACAGCAAGTAATTGTGGCCCTGGCTGGCATCAAAGCAGTCTTTTGACTTTGTGACACAGTAAATAATGTGAAGAAATGGAGCGTGAGCAGCACGCTGAGGAGCTCAAGCAACATTCTCCTAGAGGCGGAAGAAAAGTTTGCATGAGGATCGCCCTTCCAAGGAATGTTGGCTAGAGATCACTGTGTTTTAGGCAGCTTGTACCCCTACTAAAGGGATGTGCTCAACTCTAATACAGGTTAAAAAGTTCCCGGGAACAAGAAATAAAGAGGAAGAAGGGGATCAGGTAGGTGGGTCCCATCCTGTTTGGAGATAAGTTCAATGAAGGATCAGTACTTTTCAGATAGTTTTGTTGGTATGAGTCACTGAGCTTTTGAAAGGAAAAAAAATCATCAATTATATATTTCCTCTCGCCAGAGTTTATTCATCTAAGCACTGCATCCCCTGCAGGTGAGGCTGAGAGTGTTTGTTGAAGAGGAGACTCAGGCTTTAATGCAGGAAGGGAGGAGCAGCCAGACTACAAATGGTGTGTATTACTCACCTCCTCTCATATCCCATGCACCACGACTGCCCCACACAGCCCTGCTTCCACACTTTAACCATGCGTGTGAAGGCTTGCACACACGGCTGCCTCTGGGCGACCAGCGTCACCTCCCTCTCTACACACACGTTGGGCCTGGAACACAAACATGGGTTAAAATACTTAACACGTCAAAATGTGCCGCTGTGCTTGTACAGATGTATGGATGGCAGCGGGCAATTTATGAGGGTATTGAGATAAATAGACTAAACTTGTGTTAGCTGTTTTCCAGTTGTCAACAATATCACGCCTGTTAGAGCATTACCTGCGTCAAGTCTGGTTTTAGCTTGGTTTTTTCTGAAGACTTAAGGGGAATTCCTCATTAGATTGCTCATCCACAAAGCACAGGACCTGCACCTCACCTTATTCCATGTTAATCGTAAATAGACTTGTAATTATACAGCACTTTTCCAGTCATGTTGACCACTCAAAGCACTTTACACTATGCAGGACAGTCACACATACACACTCGCACCCTGATAGGCACCCTCTGGGGCAACTTGGGGTTTAGTGTCTTGCCCAAAGACACTGGCATGTATCCAGGGTTAAGCCTGGACTCGATCTCACAACCTTCTAGTTGAAAAACAACTCAGCCAAAAACTTAAAGCTACTAAAAAAAAAACACTGAAAATTTAAATAAAAATTTTAACTAGATACAGAAAGAATGTGAGCCAGATTCCCTAAAACAACAACATCTGTAAAAGTGTAAATTAATTTAAAGTTTTTTTTAAAAAAATAAACTAAACAAATATTTTTAAAATGCCAGAAATTTCATAACATACATGTTTTTACTTGTATGAGGCTGAGCATCCAGAGAAAGAGAAGACTGGTAACATCTCCCTCAGGTAAAACCTGGTGGGCCCTCTAATCTGATGTTAAGTCTCCTTGTACAGCCTGTCTGGGTTAACCATCACAGCTGTCCTCACAGCATTCCCTGCACTGCACAGTGGAGTCCAGTCAGGGGAGAAAAATGCAACATGATCTTTGAAAATGTACTTTTTTGGAGACTCTCCAATGAGGGGCAGGAAGGTTCGGCATGTGGAAATCAGCAGGAATCCTAGGACAACATCCAGCTGCTCATCTCATAAACAATAGTAATCACTATCACCTCCAGATGTACGTGTAAATGCATGATGAAAGACCTAATTGTTGTTGGATATCTTCTTACTCCTTGTTTATTATTGTGAGGTTTAAAATACCTGTTATGACTGGCTGACGTTTTAGTTAAGAAGCTTGAAACAAACTTCTGACAGAGTTGAAAATTGTATTTAGAGCCTCCCAACGCAGCTGCTACATAATCATGGAAATTACAGAGAAATTGAGCAAACATTAAAGACTATATGATGAGAGAGTGCTGCATCTAATAAATACTGGGTGAGTTTGGACATAAGGATGAACAGGTGAACATTTGAGCTTTAATGAAAACAGGCTGAAAACAGAATAAATAAACAAACAACAAACAACATAATACTTACATATTGGGTTGGAGATTGTTGCCATGGTTGTAACTAAACGCCACTTTAATTAATATTAGGAAAAAGTAAAAAAGCACGCTTTCCATATTTCTCTTCACAGATCAACCAAGTCTCAAAAATATAAACTTACGCGCATTCAGCTGCGCATCTCACTGGAATAAGCGCCAGATGATACTTCAAAAAGAATAAAAGCGTTCAACTTGATAAAAAATGTAAACCTGAGTAAATAATCTTCGGCTTGAAAGTGTCCAAAAATGTCCAAAGAAGACACAGCCATCCCACGCACGTCGCTCTGCCACTTCCAGCCCGCCCGGTGCGGCACCGAGCAAAAACGCGCAGCTCACCTACGAGTCGCCTCTGCAGATGTTGGACTGCTCGAAGAGGATGGCTGCGTGCTTTCTGTCTTCATCCATTGACTTGGTAATGATGGCAGGAGTTTGGGGTGGGTGGGAGAGGAGGGGAGTAAAGAGAGCCATCTATTATCCAATGCTCCAGCAGCCTCTGAAAGACGTCCTGCTGACACAGTGCGCGCACAGGGAACCGGGAAGTTTTCCTCTCGCAAACCTAAAAAGCTCTGTTGTGACTTTGATGCTATTGAAACATGTGGTGATGTTCCCTGCATGAAATAATCCACTTAATGAATATTTAAACAGCTGTGGATTGTGCGCATAAATCCAACCCAGCGCGTTGCGCACGCATGGAAACATTTGCACGAGGAGGATATCAAGGCAAGCTGAATGATACCAACTGAGGATATTTGGAGTTTGGGGAAGGGGAGTGTCTGAAGCAGCCAGTGGTCACTCTGCAGGGTAAAAACAGCTGATGGGGCAGTCAAAAGGTCAGGAGCCAGAAGTGACCGCTGCTGCTCCCTAAACAAAGCTTTCATTACCCTCATGTGTGTCCATGACCCGAAAGCGTCCCGGGTCAGTGGGGTCCGTGCAGCCTCCGAGGCTACCAGCTCCACTGCATGTTGTTTTTATTAGCTCTTAGACATATCAGACTTCATCTCAGACATTTGCTGCCATGTGAACCAGAAAACAACCCGTTTATGGGACTTTTTTCTGCACCGACCCGAGTTCATTTAATTCGTTTCACTACAATCAGATGAATTTATTTATGTTAATTCTTTGAGGTCCCAACAGAATAACATCTCATAATGATCCAAGATGATGGAAATGAATTGTAAGGTTAGCTTATGTCAGGTAAAAGTTCATGTGCAATAAAAGTAGCTGAAATCCAAGAAGGCATTTCCAACACATTAATTTTATCACCTTCTTTCAAAGTAAAACAAAGTCTCTTTACACATAAATAGGAAGACAGGAATAATCAATCAAACTGGTGATCAAACCTACAGGTTGTAAATTAGAGCAGATGCTGGTTGTTCTTAAAATACAGGAGTCAAAATGTGATGATTTGTTTCACTAAAGAGCCTATACTATTGAACCAAAATCAAATCAAACTTTATAAAAGACTTTTCAAACAATTCAGTTTAAAAAGAAAAATCCAAGTGCACTCATATGTCCATAAAGAAATTAAACAAATTAGAGCAATAATAAATATATAACTGTATAAAAAGCAGCTTTCCCTGCTGTCAAGACACACTAGAAGGGGGAAAGCAGCATCCTAATATCTTAAATGACTTTGGAGTTATGTGTGGCTGAACACTATCAATTGTCACTTTGAGATAATCAATATCAGCTAATTATTTCAGAAGGGACAAACATTTGCAATTAAAGTCTAGTCAATGAATCCCACAGAAATCCATTTTTGAAACTAAACTCACAGAAACAAGCACTCTCAAGTGTTTAGGTTTAGTTTTTTTGGTGTATTTATGTATTTATAGTACGTGATCATAATATACAGAAGGTTTATATCTGTTTTTATTTGTTAAGGTTTTGTTTTACTTCAATATATAAGGTTGTTATTTCATGAGCATTTATATTATTTTAATATGACAATTACTGTAATTTAATTTAGGATAAATTAAAATGCAATGTTTGTGTGTGAAGAACAGCGGTTAAATGTAATGTAAAGTACAAGAGCTTTTTTATTATCTGATGTTAAAAGGTTTAAGATAACAGTAGTCTACATTTATTTGTAGTGAGTTGCTGACCTCTTTTGGTCAACAAGTGTAACTACATGTTGTGTCTATTAAAAACCACATGTGATGCAACACACCTAAACAAATAGTACTTGGCTAAAATAACAGGAAGTCGTCACAAAACATGAACTTTGTACCGCAAATCGGTTAAAAAACATGTTAAGTTGAACAAACTTGAGCAGTACATTTTTCTGTTTAAAGCCAGTGGAGTAACTTTGCGACGCTCCCTAATTCCGAATAAAAACACGACCTTTGACCTTTGCCAGACGCTAGCTTACGCACGGTAGCATGCTGTGGGTAATATCAGGCGGACTCTGCACACTCCGTCAAGCTCGCGCAGTAAAAGACGTGTTCATACACTTACCAAAGCTCAACATGTCGTCCCAGGCTAAACGGCCGGTGTCCGTGTTGGGAACCATGGCTTTCGGGGGGCGAGCTGATGCGGAGCAGAGCAGGGAGATGGTGAAGGCTTTCCTGGACAGGGGCCACAACCAGGTGGACACTGCCTCCATGTACGTCGATGGAAAGTCTGAGACTACTATTGGAGATATGAAACTCCCTAAAACAGGTATATTAAATATATTTAACTTTTCGAGTAAAATCTATTGCATTTAGCTGTAGTTATGTTCCATTACATCACAGGAAATGATTTACTTTAGGCCATTTATAAGGAATGTGTCACACAAAATATTTATTTAAAGGATATTTGTGTTTGTTAGATCATTTATTGTAATAAATGTTTGTTAAGTAGCTGGAAAGACTGGAGAGCTGCCTTTACAACAAGGTATCATTTATAAGGATCATGCTTCTGTGGGATGAGGAGCAAAACTAAATATGTATGTCAGGAGTTGCTGCCCAAGTGTGGTCTCCAAGATGTACCATCCTGCAACCTTCCCTTCTCCAGCATACCTGAATCAAATGAAAGGCTAGTTAGCAGGCCTCTGCAGAGCTGAATGACATGTGCATGAGGAAATGCAGTCATTTTATTCTGATGTGATGGGTTGCATCTAAAAGTGGCAGAATACTATCCTTCCAGGACTGAACCTGGGCACATAAAGCCATATTGTTGTTCTTTCAACAGTATGTTAATAGATTTTTACTACCTTTTGTATTTTATATAGTCCGTGATCTCTGCAGCACAAAAGCTTGGCTCATCATGCAAAGCATCAGCCTGGTTACATGTTACTCTGAAATTCCATTACTCAACAAGTTGTTGTTAAAGGCTAACCAGCATGGTTGGTCAGTTTAGCACCGGGATTCCCAAACCTGGTCCTTTGTGTGCAATGTAGTCATAGAGTGTAGCAGGATAATAGAGGGCTGGATTGGGCATGTACAGCGCCCCCGAGCTGATCCAAGTCTTTAGGTGGATCATTTCCTCTCGTCTCCCAAATTTAGGAAATACTCTTGACAGTCCTATGGGGTAGAGCATTGTTACCCTTAAAGGATGGAATTGAGTTTCAATTAGGCACCAAATAAGATCCAACCAAAGTAAACTTCAACAGAAGAATATTGCAAAGAATTTGTTGTTTATTTGTTTATGCTTTGGAGGTACATCCTACATGTTCAGTGGAGTTTCTCAATCCACATAAGCACTATTCTTACAAGTTATTTCTTAAGGCTTTCCTATAGTATATAATGGATACCTGTTGGAAGAAACAATCAAGCACAATCTTCTAAGAATGGGCAGATGGCTTTTTATAAAATTTGATTGGTCAGGAGGTGGCGCTTCTATACTCTCTTATGCAGATCATAACCTGCTCTGGAGCAAGGTAGCCTTTCATCGTCTGTTGCTGCGGTTAAAAGTGAACCAGTGTCATCCAGCGTAGTCCAGAAAACCCAGAGTTAACCCTGAAGTTACCCCGATAAGAGAAAATCCAGCTTCATGGTACAGGTCTAAGAATCTAGAATAATCCTGCTAGCTCAAAATGGACTTACATGGAGTGGACACTGGTGTAAATGATGTTAACAGGTTTTAAATCAACAAAAGTGCCACCAATAAGTATTTAAGAAGTCTTGCTCTTTTCAACCAGCTGAGACCACACATTCAAATCTGCATGTTTGTTTTTAAAACAGTATAACTGCAGTAATGCAGGTCCAATAATGGTGCACATTCCTGCTCCGGTAGTCTACAAATCATAAAACTGCTGTTCTTCTGCCCCACTTTTTGTCACATCTTTCATGAAATTTACATCCTCAATGTCTGAGCTGCAATAAATTATGTCAAAACATGAAAATGACTATTTAAATGATTTCCCAGCAAGCATAGCCACAAAAGCCAACCCCTGGGACGGGAAGACACTGAAGCCAGAGAGTGTTCGCTCTCAGATGGAAACCTCCCTGCAGAGGCTGCAGACTGACTGTGTAGACCTGTTCTATCTTCATGCGCCTGATCATCAAAACCCCATCCAGGACACTCTGAGGGCCTGCAATGAACTCCACAAAGAGGTGAGCTGGTGTGAATGCTCATGCTTTCAATAAAAGTCCCATGTGGACTCCTTTTTAAATAAAAAAAGCTTTTTATATTTAGAATATTTTCCACATATTTAATAATAATACATTTTATAATTAAATATATTTATTTGGAATATCATGATTCCAAAATAAATAACATGATATTAAAGTCTAACTTCATATCTAAATATCACCGTTAGGGGAAATTTAAAGAGTTTGGACTGTCCAACTATGCATCATGGGAGGTGGCTGAAATCGTGTGCATCTGCAGACATAACAACTGGATTGTTCCTACTGTGTATCAGGTATTTTCTTTACAAATCACATGAAATCCACATTGTAAGGTTTTAAAGCCGTTTCTGGCCAATATTCTGTATTCCCATTTACACATTCTCTTGGCCATATATGCATTGATTAGATATATCTCGAGACTTTTACACATTTTCACCATAAAATGAAAAAAGATCAACATTGGTTCATAAGAGTTGTCCACAAAGTAGGAAATGTAAGTGGTGTTTATGCTACCTATTAATTACTTTGTGTGATCACATCTGACTGTTTGCATTGAAACTCACATTTTCACATCTTCTCACAGGGGATGTATAACGCCACTACAAGACAGGTGGAAACGGAGTTGTTGCCGTGTCTGAGGTACTATGGAATGAGATTTTACGCATACAATCCTTTAGCAGGTAGAGTACGAGCACTCCTTACCACAGAGTTGTTTTTGTTTACTTGTTACATGTTAAATCTTCATTTTTGGTGACGTTAGTTTTTCCAACACTTAAATATTTTTACAAGACTATGAAGAAAATTATTTTGCATTAGAGAAATACTTAAATTGTATTTGGTGGAGTTATGCAGCAAATCTGAGCTTTCTGGAACAAAAAATTAACATTTTTCAGTGTCAAACTAAATTAATGGTTACCGTGGTAAACATTAACTACTACATCCTAGATTTTTTAACATTCCCATAATAGTTTACATCTTTTTATCATAACTTTATCTGACTGACACCAGTAAGTAACATGCACATCCTTAACAAACCTGACATGATTCCACATCTGCCAGGTGGACTTCTGACAGGGAAGTACCACTATGAAGACAAAGATGGCTCTCAGCCTGCAGGACGATTCTTTGGTAACAACTGGGCAGCAGCATACAGGGACAGGTAAAACCTCAGAGCCTTGCATTTGTCTCCGTTATTGATGTTTTGTAAGTAACAGATGGTTTCTCTCTCTTCACTGTAAGATACTGGAAACAGAGTCATTTCCAGGCTATAGATTTGGTTCTTAAGTCCTTAGAGACCGTTTACGGCTTGGAGAAACCCTCCCTGACATCTGCTGCTATGCGCTGGATGTACCACCACTCCCAACTTAAGGTACCCACTAAAATGGGGTTTGTGTAGAAAATATTCTGCTCATTTTCCAATGCCTCTTAACTGTATTTTTTTTAGCGATTATGTACCCTGCTTATATTCTGATTTAATAAATGCATGCAGGGTTTTAAAAGACCTCTGCTATCTAAAGAGTCTTTATTACTGCAGGCCAGCTCTTCCTTGTGTACTAACAAAAGTAATGTAAAAACATGCATCATTTATATCAGATGACTCGTGTTGATCGTTGTATTTCCATACTTTGTAGTGCAGAGAAATCAAACCCTGTACAGCAGGGATCTCTGAATCCGGTCCTCATCCTGCTGATATTCCACGCTTCCCTGTAGCAACACCTGATTCAAACAAATTGGTCAAAGACTTGTAAATCCCTTTAATTTGAATCAGGTGTTTTCAGTTTTGAAACTTTCAGTACCTGCAGAACACCAGCCCTTGGAGCCCTTAGTGTTTTTTTTTTTCTTGTTGCATTTACAGATGCAGGAAGGATAAAGGTTTATTCAAATCGGCGCAATCCCAATTTTTACCACTAGATGTCACAACGTGGCAAACTGCATGTTGAAACTTGGAAGACGAGTCCTGACTTGTATTACAATAACTAGAGGCATTTTTATTTTAATTTCTTTGCTGCATTTATGTTTGATCTATTGTCTCCAGGGTGATCTTGGTGATGGAGTCATAATTGGAATGTCTAACATGGACCAACTTCAGCAAAACCTCACAGCTGCAGAGGAGGGTCCTCTGGATCAGAGAGTGGTTGATGCCTTCAAGGATGCCTGGGATCTTGTAGCCCACGAGTGTCCAAACTACTTCAGATGATCCATGTCCCTGTCTATATGTAATAAATTAGACATAAAAATGTACCTGCTAAGTCCAGTCCTATAAGTTGTCTGCTTTTGACTTCCTAAAAACAATTTATTGTATAAATTTTTACATTTAGTCTTATACAAATATATTTTCCCTCAAATTAATAAAATGATTTTTAAAAGATCAAACGTGAGTCAGCTTAGTACAATGATTTATGTTTGGGAAAGCACTTTGCTTTAAAACATATTTTATCACATACATGTGGCATCAAAACAGTGATGTTTATAAGATTCCTGCTGACTTGCCCAGACTGGTGGAAAAGCACTGCCTAAAGAATCAGGATGATTAGTTCAGATGAGTCCCATCGGTGTGGAAAGTTTGGTAAAGCTGACTTTTTAAAGTGTACACAAACTTCTGCTCCTGCAAAAGTTTCATTCTGCATCATCCTCCTCTTCCTCGTCTTCATTATCCTCCATCAGCTCTTCACCGACAGCCAAGTTCTCAAACTCTCCTGTTTCTGAGTTCCACATACATTTGATCTGTACTTTGAATTCTGCCATTTCAAAGGCAAAGAGTTTCTGTAAACAAACCGGGGAAATTATCAGTAAAATTATGAATCTTTCCAAAATTTACCGTCTTTATTTAAATATGAACTCACCAGAATCCGAGCCTGCTCAGGAGTTAGCACGTCTCCTTCTTTGCAGACTTTGTGATCTTTCAGCAGTGTTACCACTCCTGTGAAATGGAGACTAAAATAAGTTGAAATGCAGACGACTAGAATTCACAATCAGATGACTAGGCTTGTTATTTGCCATTTAAGCTAAATAGTTTCGTATCCCTACATATCTTAAGTGCACTGATTAGCTTTACAACACAAAGAATTACAATTCAACATTATATTGCAGCAAGTTGCACTTTAATAGACACTGCCGCTTTTTTTCAGTACTCATTGTAGTTTTGACTCATTACGTTACCTTTTTTCAGAGCAGTGGGAAGTCCCAACTGCCTCAATTGAGGCTCCATTGAATGGGGAAACTGTTCAAGTGGTCCCTCATCCAGAGTTATGTCCATCTGTGCCTGGTTGCCTGCACGAGCATAGTCCATTTCTTTGAAATGATTGAAATATCTGTGGATAAAGTCCACACACAGTCAACACCGCATTTGGAGGATGAGTGCAATAACTAAATTCAGCTAAACCTTCCTTACTCTTGTACTTCATCCTTTGTTTTATTTGTGAAAAGCGCGCCCACTTCTCCACGCAGGAACCTGCTGACCTGAACACAGGTATGAGAAGTTAAGTCTGTTTTGGTTATTGCAGATATATATCCAGCTTTCGAGGCTTACCTTGTGCAAATTATCTTTATATTCATCTGTGTGTCCTTTTCCCAAAGCAACAATCATGACTTTATTTTTGCCAAAAAAGAATCTGTGGAGCAGACATAAAAATCTCACTTTTGCCACATAAATAAGCCATTTTCATTTAAAATGTCCCCCAATATCTAAGGTTTCTGCTCTAAAGGTCAGCACAGACTTTCCTAATTGTAAAGTGAGTGTATTATAACTTAAGACTGTGCAACTTATCCTTGAGAATATTTAAAAGCCAATGTGCACAGAAGATCTAAATGTTATGGGTAAATTCAGGCTCAATATAATTGATCAATTCATTCCTAAAATCCCTTTATTATTTTTATTACTATAATGTGACTGTACCCGCAGCAGCTACGTCTTAATGGTCTATGCTGGTTGTTCCTAAAATACAGGTCTGTCCCAGTGAACTCTTCTAATTCCTCAAGTTTATGGTGTTATCACGCACACAGACACTGCGACATTTACAGTAAATCCGCTGCGCGCGCGTGATTAACTAGTTACAAATGAAAGGACTTGATAAGCAGAAGCTCCATACCTGCTGTGTTTCCATGCCGTCCGGATGTCTTTCAGTTTGTTATTTCTCATATTTGCCACGGAGAATATGAACAAGTTTCTGTAGGTGTCCACACATTTCCTTAACTGGAGAAGAAAATGTGTTGGAATTGTGCACAGGTAGCGTTTGATAGACACACATAAGCTACTATGTGATAACAGCGGAGAAGAAAACACTTACATCCTCGATCAACTTCTGTTTGGATTCCAGGCCCTTCTTGGTGGTTTTTGTTAAAGAAACTGGGGGGAGAAATCATAGCAAAAGTACTGAGTTTGTTGCTTCAGCGTTAAACAGATGTGAGTCAGCTACGTTACAACCATGCTGAAGATAGTTATGCTAACGTTAGCTTGTTACCCTCAATCTAGTAAGGGTGGACTTGTAAAATAAAATTTTACATATTTATAGCCCGTTTAAAACCCAAACAAATCTAATATAAATAAAAATGATTTATAATAATTTATTAAAACTATTTGCGTACTTTTCTTGTCTCTTTTCGACTTCGGCATGGTTCCTTTTCACGTTAGCAGGCAGAGCAGAGGCGCACACGTGAAGCAAGAGGACCCTAAATGTTTCTGTTTGGTGAGGCCGGTCCTGTAGCGCCTGATTAAAAATAACTTTCTGACAGAGTCTAACACTTAATTTATCAAATCTGTACATTACCTCATTTGTAATAAAAAGTAGGAAGAGTATATTTGTGATAGAAAGGGTCCAATGCCACAGAAAATGGAAGAACTAGATTGTATGTACGGCCCCCTCTATAGGCAGTATAGGCAAATGCTAAGGGCGCAAACCCACCAGGGGGCGCCAAACCGGCGCTGGGCCAAAAAAAA
>JBAMHV010000003.1:16623824-16637901 GCA_037177535.1 Pseudomugil gertrudae | reverse complement strand
TATGATCTATGGCAGCAATTCTGTTCAAACATCCTAAAAGTCAGAATATATATTGTGGCAAACACAGTCCAGCTTTCATCAGCACCTTATTTGACACACACACACAGGATTGTTTGTGCTTTGAGAACATTATACTTGACATACCCTCTTCAAAGAAACAAGTCTTTTAACGAAATATTGAAATTGGAAGAGTTAAGAATCCATTATTGATGTTTAAATGCACCAGTGGTTTTACTATATAAAGGTAGTATAAAGTGTTGATAAACAAGTTGTGAAATGCTACATTCCCATTGGTTGGTAGGGAGACACAAGTTGTAGCTGCTGTCGCTCTCAGCAGACCATTACAGGAGCCCCGTCTTTTTCAAACCACAGAAATTGGCCTCAGCCTCCTGCAGCTTTCTGTAGGATGAAGCTTGTGTGGATGGAAGAACTTTGCCCCTCTTTCCTTTTACTCTGTCAGAACCAAGTTGTTATTGTAGGTTTTATGAAGTTGTGCATTGTAGATACGTAATTGCATTAGAAATACAATGGTGTTTTTAATAGAGTTGTAGTTAAAAATGTGTTTAAAATATAAACATTCAGTATAAAGGACGAAGAAAATGTGCATCAAACAGTTACTCTGTTATGCCTAGTAAAATAATATCCTGTTCACATGCTAACAGCGTAAATGTTTTCAGTGTCTTCGGATATAAATGTAGCTCATTCTATGAGTTCCTAACATGGGCCACATTTATCTTTTACATTCAGCTGTACACGTGTTGCTGAGACACCATAAAGCAGCTAGCAGGTGTGGGTAACCATAGCACAAAAGGCATTCGTCTGGTTTGGTTGTGACGCCTCATAGCTCCATTATGTGTCACATAACTTACAGTACACACCCTGACCAGAGAGGGTTTGTGCCAGAAGGGAACATCTTCATCCTTTTTTTTAACTTCTGTGGTGGAAAGTCACTCTCAGCTCCACCCAGACGTTGCCCAGGCTTGCAGACTGTTATTTGTGCTCATAATCTTTCTGCACATCCAAATCCTTGCCATTTGTAAAGCTGCACATCAAACTCCAAGCCCCACAATACGGGATTTTTGAAGACACCCACGACATTAGGTCCCCTCAAGGAAGTGTTTTGAAAAGCCTTTTCAGTATGATTAAACACCTTTGTGTACGTTAAGTCAATACGCAGGAGCACAGAGCTGTTATGATTGGGTTTGTAACCTTGGCAAGAGTCAATTAAATCAGCGAGAACGTCACAAGTTAACAGTACAGCAGTGATTTGTTGGTGAGAGAGATGGGGTGAGGCTGCAGTGTGGGATGTGAAGAGCACGGCACACTGTTACCCTGCGTGGCGCACAGATAGGATGCACAGACACTTTGATTATGTAATGATTTCCTTTTTACCTTTCGGATAAGAAAACTGCACTGTAACCTTACCTTACAGTCATGTGAAAAAAGTATTGTATGGTTTCATATTTCAGGACACAATTACCACAACCCCCCTCTTTTCTTACATAATGTAATCTCATATGGCCAACACATATTACATCATTGTTGATTTTAACAAAATCTTTGACAAACAGTTGAAATAATTGTGGGAAAAAAAGTCAAGCAAGCCCCCCCACTGCTTTCCAAGTAATAAATACGTAGCGTCTAGTCTTGTTCATCAGTCAGTGTGAGCATCTCTGCAGCCACAGCAGTATCAGAAGTTTGCTGGTCTGGAAAATTCAGGTAAGTTTGAACAAAATGAGGCGGGTGTCAGGTCTGTATGCACAATAGTTAGAGAAATTGGGGGGATAACCCAAAGAGCGACATCTCAGACTCTGCAGGCATCAGTTAGCATGTTAAATTTACAACAGCACAATAGATGAAACAAGTATGACTCGTTTGGACATGTCTGGAGGGTAAAGCCTCTTTTGTCACATCTGAACAATATTCTTTAAACAGATGAGACAAAGTAAAGATGTTTTACAACACAGCATATCAGAACAAACATATATCTAACTATCAAGCGTAGTAGTGGAGATGATGATTTATGCTCGGACACCATGCCGTTATTGAGTCGACCATGAACGCCTCTGAAATCAAAGGTTTTATTGAGTAAAGCGTGACTTCATCTGAAGCTTGTCTTATTTGGCCCACTTTCTGGTAAATTAATTAACATAGTGTGATTCCTCATGTCTTGTTTTTCTCTTAAAGTTGTGTTTACCACATTTTAAAACATGGGAAGGGCCAGATATTTTCTTAAAATGAGTTCTGATATCAAACCTTAATTAAAAAGAGGGCGTATTATGTTTTTATTCTGCACGACTCCAAAACAGAAACTTACTTTCGGTTGCAATTATGAAGGTCTTGTTGACACAAACTCCTTTATTTCTCTGCCAGTTCCTCCCACAAAGACACATAACTGCCAGCTACCATCAGTATAAAAACTATTATGTTTGAGTGTTTTCTTAGTGACAACATCTTTACAAGTTCTGACAGTTTAAATGATTACTGCCATTATTACCACTCGCATACGCAATTATCTCTTTCAAAGTGTTCTTGGAGTCGGACCTTTTCAGACCTTTTAGCTGGAAACTACTGTAATTACATGGGAACACTTTGTCAAACTGTTTTGCAGCTAATCTGCCTTCAAGCCAGAGAAAATGGTGCTAGGAATTACTTTGAGAGTTAAGCAATTTCATAACTCAAATGAATCGTGGAAAACAAGTTAAGCTAGCATATCTTTGTCTATAGGAAAACTGTTAGGAAATGTGGGGTCAGGATGAGACCGGAGATTAGACATGTTGCAACACTGAGGCTATCAGAAGGAAGGGAGGGTTTGCAGGTATACTTTGTTATTGTTTTTCCAAGCGACATAAGGAACATAAATCCAGGGTTACTTTTCTTAATGTTTCCCTGTACTGGAGCCGCTCCATGTTGCTGTTGTGCCTGAATCTGCTTCTCAGAAACCCTGTTCTGGTCAATGTGGATTTACAGCAGCTTACATGTTGATTGCTGATGTTGATGTCAAGCTTTAGGCAACTAATGAACATGAAAATCCACTCGCAAATAGAGATTACAGAAGATTTATGCGTGATTGAGTGTGCATGTTGTTTGTCGTATATATGCTGCTGTTGTAATAACTTTGGTTTCAGACAGAAAACATTCATCAAAGTTACACATTACTTTGCAAAATAGGATAATCTGTTGCATCAATACATGCATTATAAAAAAACAGGATAAAACTCTCCACAGTTAAATATTGTCTCAGGAAACATTACTTTTAAATGTTAAATTGAATCATGTAACACTTACTGTGTACTGGTGTGTTGCTGGTTCAGTTGGATATTTTCAGTAGATTAGATTAGATTAGATAGATTAGATACAAATTAATGGAGTTATTTTAATACTAATTTGATTACAATTTCACCTAAATTAATGACAATTAAAAAATCAAAATGATATTTATTTATGTGCATTCACCAATTTGGCTCTTAAGTAATCACATAAAAAATTACATACAAATGATTGAGGTTGTGATGCCGCAGAACTGAATATTGATCTGCAGTAGACAAAATTCTGCTGTTTTTTCTTCATGTTGACATGCAACAAGATGAGGCTGCTTAGTTATTTATAGAACAATATTAATACTATTAAAACCATAAATCAGTGTTTGTTGTGATTTGTTATTAGAGAATTTGTACTTCATGCTTGGCAGGATGGTTGTTTCTTTCTCCAGTCCGTCTGTGGATTCATCCCAGTGTCCCTTGTCTCTTCATGTTATCACAGACTGAATGATGATCAGATCGCTAAAGGCAAATCTTCCAAAAACACTCATGTCCATAAAAGCACACTACCATGGCATAAAACACAAACCTGGGTGCCATTATTACAAACAGTGACATGTTTTTCTTAAACTTCAAGTTTTTGAGTGACTATTTATTCTCTTCCTTGAATGAACGTTCACTCTAACAACCAACAAGCATTAGATAAATTAGCCTTACAAACCTAAAGAACAGGAAAGGAAAATAAAGACTGGTGATGTATGTTGTTTTCAATCATATGTCTGACTACTTTAATGGTTGTATCTCAACCTGAAGGTTGTATATTCCTGCCTTAAGCCTGCTTCTTTGGAAGACCAATATTTATCACAATGACTTCCAAAGTAAAGGTACATATCCTTAAATCATTTGTGTCTTCCAAACAAATAATGTTAGTAAGAATTTCCGTTAACTATTTCTCCTAATATCTCTATACTTTGAATAAATTATGTAAAAATGTAATTTTAACAATCTACCAAAACGATCAACACAACATATTCACACAAAAACATGTAGGAACAGTAAGAGAGAATAGCTCTTCTATCTGGGGTTACCTAGCAACACCAGCACTGCTCTTGTTTACATCTGCATCCGGTCTGAAATAAGGCCCCCGAAGCAGAAAGCAGGACTGTTTATCAGTAAAGTATTATCTCTGTGCATAACCTGCATGACTGAATGAAGCTGAAATTCATCTGCATGGTTATTAGACTTTGGTTTCCATGGGAAGAAGATGGGGTGATAAAAAAACAAATGGGTGTGGTGATGGATGTTATTGAGGTCAGAGAGTGAGATGGTGGGAGTTGGATCAAAGAAATGAAGGGAGTCTTGTCCTTGGGGTGTTATGTTCTCTTCAGAGACCCCTGTGCTGCCAGACGGTGGGCTCCTGTGCTGCTTCACTTACCAGTCTGATCCATTTCACATGAGTGATTCATTAGTGAGCCATGCATGTCTGTTTGTGGGAGTCTGAGGAGGCTATAGATTACACACCATCCCGACATTCAGTCGATGACCTACTATAGTAATAGTCATGTAACAAATATTTTACACCCTATTTTCATGTCTGTGTGTGCTGAACTATTCCTGCCTTACAGCCAAGATTATGAAAAAATGGCTAAAAAAAAGAGCATATTTTGTGCAACACTGGATGGGGAATGCTGTTGTCATGGAGTAAACATTTCAGACACACCTACAGGGCACCATGGAGAAATCAGTGCAGTTTGGATCCTCAGATGTGATTTATCACAGCTGTCAGTGGTCTCAGCGTGTGCACAGCCAAGCTGCATAAAGTGTTTGTCCTACATGTAGCCAGATGTATTGATACGTTCTTCTGTGATCCTTCTTCCTGATTTAACACTTGCTCTCAGAAGGATTCATTGTCACAATGCCATGAAAATCTCTTAATAGTGTAGGATTTTCTTTAGTGTATAATACATAAAGGAACCAGTACAAAAATATATTTTCACAATTTTAGTATTAGTGAGTAATTTCAATCTAACCTTGTATATTTTATTTAGGTAAATATATAAATATTGTGTTGTAAATTTGCATTAAAATGTTGAAGCATCCTGGGAAATACATTTTCTACACTGAAAAAACTAAATGGTAAAATCCAGCTGTATTTTATTTTTCTAGTAATAAGTTATTGTTTGAGAACATAACTTTTGAAAATGATAGTACAGTACATCAAATTAGAGGATTTTTTCATTAAGATATCACAGTCAGTTTGTACACTGTGGTACGCAGTTTGATTTAGAGCATTATTATATATATTCACCAACTTTCTGAAATGCCATTTGAAAACCTTCAAATCAGCCATAAGTCATAAAAAAATCCTGCTATTACATTTATTTCCAAAATAGAAATTGAAATATATAGCCACATTCAAGTCTAACATGCATCCATGTAGGGTTAAAGACCCTTTATGGAAGCTGAATATCAATAACAAGAATATTTAACCCCACAGAAGACACATTCTGTTGTTTTATTTTGCAAATGTCAAAGAATGAAATATTAAAGTTGAGGTAAGTCAGGATAAAGTAAATGTGACTTGGTATAATTAGCATCAGGATTAGCGGGGATTTCATGTGGTTTCACTCACAGGATTTTTGTTTAAGCTTATAATGTGATCTCTGGTTCTATGACCTAACATTTTCCAGCAGATCATATAGTTTAAACAGGGTGTTGTCTGGTTAAAAGTTTAATTCACGATGAGCTGCAGGGGCTTTGTGGCCTTGTACACAACCACACCTCTAGGTTTTCCCCATGATCATTTTGGTGTTTATGGCTTGTTGCCTAAGATCACACATCCACACTTTAAAACCTTTGGAAGCTAAAAATCACAGAAATGCTTGATCATGTAGGTGATGGTAATTTGATTGTCATCTTCATAAATCATTAGGAGTTGTATCAAAGTATCCCAGCTCTTTCTTCATTGACAGTCAAGCTTGGGAACGTTAGTGCATCAGAGCTGGATGCATATTTAATGTGTTTAGAATACTCCATGTCCTCAGGGGCAGTAAAGCAAGGCACCTTGCGTGCTTGCAGACACACTGAACAGGGGAGGGAGTGTAAAAAAGCAAACGCTGCAGGAATGCTATTATTAAAAAAAAACAAGTGTATGAGAAGTTGTTTAATATAAGATAATTTAATTTCCTGTGTTTGCAGCTGGTATGCAAAACCACATTATCTTATGTGTCAGTTATCATTTTTTTATTACTTGCAACAAATTAGGTGATGTATGATGACACTATTATTCTATTTATGTCATAAAGCTTATAACTTTCTATTAGCAGTGTATTTACAGTTGTTTTCTTTTTTTTTTGGAGAGGTTCCTAAAGCTACATATCTTTAAAATCAGCTTTTGATTAATTTCAAAATCAAATCAGAGATTTATTTTTTTTAGCAGTGAACAAATATGAATGATATGACACAGGCTCTTGCTGTCTTTGTCCTTGTAAGGAGACTCCTGGTGTGCTCGCTTTGACTCACAGTCGCACCAAAAATACATGAAGACCAGACCCACAACTCAGGCAGCCAGTTGGGAAAAAACTGTTACGCTGATATGAAATGCCTTTTTTATCTTAAGACTTTTCATGGTTTTTCTTTGGTCTTGTATAGATTGTTGATTTCTTAAGTAGAAGCACTTGCTGCTTGAAAGTCTTCATTACCTTTCATAGATGATATGAATAGTTTTGACATGTTATTACAGACAGGTTGTCCCCCAGTGGGCATTTAATTGTGCGGTCCAGTTATTACCCAGAGTCTGAGACTGAAGGCTGTGATGCGCGTTCAGGAAGTGACAACAGGAGTGATGCAGATACCGAGACAAGCGGGTGTCTGCAGAGGATGTGGTGCAGTTGTGAACTCCAGTGACCTTAGCCAGAGTTCTGCAGCAGACCGGCCGAGTGTTGTGGACACAGTAAAGCACTGCTGACAGCATTTTTAGAACAAGATTCAATCGCAGAGTGATCCAGAAAGCACTGCCAAGGAATACTTCTCTCTAGTTAGACAGTGTACATTGAGCAGGTCATGAATGGAAACAAGGCTAAGTTTTGTTGGGGGAGTTTATCTGTAGTGATGCATGTTTTTATCTGTAGTGATGCATGTTTTAACTTTTGGCTGGGTTGGATTTTCTCCATGGTAAAGGCAGTGGAAAAGCTAACAACCCAGACTTCACATAAGCCATATGTCACCTTTCTTTCTTTATTTTAAATTGTATTTAACCTTTAACCAGGTAATCTCATTGAGACTAAAAATCTCTTTACAAGGCAGACCTGGTGAAGATAGTAGCCATACAACATCAACTTTATAAAAACTCAAAACATATAATAATTGACAATGAAACAGTTACTCATGTACTATATTCCATAGATAGACCACCCCCACAAAACACATACACACGCTGCATATTTGTAATGCTCTTAAAGTCATTAATAGATATGAACATAAATGGAAGTGTTTATCCTGCAGAGCATCATAGATGGCTTTATACCAGTGTTATTAGCATACACTATGTTCAGTGAAATCCAGCCAACTAGCTCATAACAGAAACCATTTTCCACTTTAGGTTTCCTATCCAAAGGAGGATAAAAATGCATATCTTCCTTCTAGCAAACATAGTATATGACATGCATTACTTATACTATTTGACATTAACATGAACAAAAGCCTACACAAAAATCCTCCTGGCATTTTTCTCCTCTTCCACGTGGCCCACATGGGCTCGTCATGATACAGTATGTTAGCTTTATATCCTCAAACTGTCTTTTGGGAAGAGTCTGTGACTCAGCATGGTTGCTATCTCACAAGATGAGTATCTATGAGGAAAAGGACTGATGCAAGAGACTAAACCCTCTGGGCCTTGTGAACAAACACAGTCTAATACAATTGAATCGGCTGCTAATTTTGTTTATATGTAACTGTTTTGTTGCAGACGAGTGACATGAAGAGAGTGAAAGAAAGAGGCAAGGCAAGTTTATTTATATAGCACCTTTCATGTACAGGACAGCTCAAAGTGCTTTACATTGTAGGGAAGAGGGAAGCAAGAACTGCCTTGCTAGTACAGAAAGTCAGGGGGTAGGTTGTATTTTTAGCAGTGCTGGTGTGACTGTGTGGGTGGGACATGCCAGTAGTGTGGAATCAAAGTACGTCACATGAGGACTGAGTTTCATACTGTGTCTTATATGTGATGGTAATGTTTCACACACAGTCAATGGTTCCACAATGGGAAGTTTTTTAGCAAGTCTGACTTGAGTGAAATTTCCCTACAGATAGACAGACTGCCACACATTCATTTTAATGAAATCCAAGAGCTTTTTTTATTAAGATATTTTAACTAAAGAAAGTTAGCTTATAAATAAATAAGTCTTGATTTGTTTTTAGTGATAGCACATATTAGCATGCTAACAAGCTAACCTAAAATAAACAACACTCCAGCGGTGAAATGTTACAAGGTGTATTTTAATAAAATGCAAGTATGAAAAGCATAATCACGAGCACTATTTAACACATTTCTGACTACATAACTGAACACATATTGTGAAAAATGTTAAGTGATGGCAGCTACACACATGTCATTGAAGTCACTACACAAAACAAAAGCTCTATATTTTTAATTGACCTTGTTTATTATAAAATGTTATATTGGAGCAATAAAGTGTCGTGGTGTTGCATAAATCACTGTTATATAATGCCTTGCTAGCAGAGTTGTGAAATCAAGTTTGATGACACTTTACTGAATTACAGAAAAACAGTAACTAAACACGTTTTTTATTTTCTGTATTTTCTGTTAGCTTTGCTAGATGGTTTAGACTTAGAAATACATTATAACAAAACAAACTTTTTGTGTTAAGTTCTTCCACAAAAAACTGACACTTTAAAGGAAACGCACGAAGCTTGAGAGAATTTATATATTTATACATTTAAACAAATCCTGCTGCTTTTAAGGTTTGTATTAAATACAGTAATATGAAATCTGGTTAAAAAGACAACTTGTAGATGTTGGAACTTGATGGTTGCCATCACAATTAACATTGTCACTGTAGCTGACAGCTAATCGCTTCAGCTTAAAAGAAGTTTCACAGCGAACATGACCTTGTGTCTGATCTTCTCTATCAGGAATGTAACCCTTTGATTTTGTTTGTTCTACACAGTCATCATATATTAAGTAGATAATTCCGTCCTGTAAGATCCTGGAGATATTTGGACTTGACTTTTTTTTAACAGATTTTGCACAAGTCTTGGTCATCACACAATTTTATTTCTTTTGAACACTGATCTTAAACTCCTGAGACTCATGAGCATTGAAGCTGGCATGAAGGAATTCAGACTACAGCAGATACTCCACCCTGCAGTCGCTCAGTGGTTCAAAGACTATTCATGAGCAATGATGGTTGTGTTTGTAAAAGGATAGTGCTCCATTCTTCCTTGTAGTTTTATTGAGGCAGTGGGGTTGTAAAGATGATAAAGGAGGAAGGAGACAAAAGAGTGAAAATGGAGGGGGTAGTGGGTGTGATCCCACTCTGTCAATGGGTGTTTTGTAATCAGAGACGGGAGTATTATCCAACAAAAGTACCTTCCCCCGTATGGTGGGCCCCTTGGGGACTGGGCCTAGTAGTAACTGACCAGCCTGTGTTTTCTGTGTTGCAGATGGGAGGAAGAGCTGTCCAAACGAGAGCAGGTGGAGTCCACGGTGAAATCCCTGCAGCAGGTTGGACAATGCTATGTACATATGGACTGATACTTATCATCCTGCCACGAATCCCTCAGTATATGGAAACCTCTCATACATCACACCCATTTTTAAAACACTGATGGGGATGGACTCAGCTGGACTGGAAACAGCCAGGAAGGAATCTCAGATGAGAAAAGCTAAATTACAAACCCACCAGGCGGAGCCTGCTGGCATAGATGTAGAAATAACATACAAAAACTACTACAGAGAAAGTCCTCCAAGCTGGTGTTTGTACCTTATCAAGTTGTGCGATTGATGGGTGACAGCATACATGTTTGTCTTGAATTCTGGGTCAGCAAAACCCCAGACATAAACCTTTAACCTTGTATAGTACATAAGCAGATGTCACTGTGAGTGGAAGAGGTGGAAATTTGTTCAAAGACAGCTAATTAAGTACAAACTGCTATTTACTGCTCAGGGACCAGAGCCAGAAGACTTAATACCATATGCAGACTTTATGCACGAGCAGTTTATGTTCTTATTTGGTGCTAAATTTTTGCCCATTTTAGTCTTTTAAACTTAATCTAATTTGACCTTTAAGCGTTAAGATCATTCTTATTCTGTTTATTTAATTTGTAATTCTGGGAGACAGGAAACACACTGCAATTATGGTTATTTTTTTTGGTTCCTTTGAATATAATATAATTAAACCAAATATGAGGATGTAAGACATATGAGGCTATGGTTACAGCTCCCCTGTGGCAGACTTGACAGAAACATGGCAGCAACTCTACATTGTTTGCACTCATTCAATTCAATTCAACTTCATTTATATAGCGCCACTTCATGACAGTGTCATCTCAGGGCGCTCACACTAAAGCAACGCCATAAATATAAATGAAACATATATATACTATTTTCATATATCCGTATGACTCGCTGGAGTGCTACACCAGCAAACCATCTTGACATTTGCATATTTTAGTGTTTGTGAAAAAATGAAATGACATATTAATTAAGGATATTTACGGGTGTTGATGTGTTTGTTATTATTAGAGATAAGACCATGTTCCTTTTGAGACTAAATTTTCATGTCTACAGTTGGAAAAATCCACTGGAATATCCACCAAAATCAGATTTTTTCATTCGGATAGTCTTCGGGAATCTAACCATCAAAGCAGAAAAAACTGTTGTGGATGTCTTGTGAAATTAGTGGTAAAGATTATCTAAATGAATTGTTTACTAGAACCTTTGTAAAGTCATGTTTGATTAAAATAATCATACTCATAATGCTGTCCAACCTCTATCACTGAATATGTTACTTTGGTGTTTGCATTAACAGTCCCAAAGCCAAGCTGGCTGGCTTCTAATTTCTTACAAATAATTTTCAAAAGATATTGTGTTGCTTTTTTTTGTTGTTATTTTCTGCCAGCACATCTGGGTATTAGGATTTTTGGATCCAGTAAATATGGGAAGGAAACTGAACATCAGCCTCTGGGTCGTAAAATAATGCAACACATCTGACCACATCACATCTTCTTTATCTCATAGCTGTTATCTATAGCTATGTCTGTAAATAGTATTTGATAATGTGTTTTAATGTTTCTTCTCTGTGGCATCCACTAGAGCGCCCAGGAATCATCAGAGATCCAGGATGAGCTGAATGAAAAGGTAGACAGACTGAAAGCTGAACTCGTGGTCTTCAAGAGCCTGATGAGTGATGTAAGTGTTTGTTTAGCACTGGGGTGATGTCACCATTGCTTCCTGAAGCCTGACAAAGATTTCCTTTCATTCCAAGCAGTGTGCCAACACAGATTTTCCTAATCATTTTTTAGGAAGCTTTCATTTCTGTTTGTCTGAATAGTAGTTCAGCTCCTTCCTCCTTTCTTTATTTAGATGAATAATAAAAAGATGAATATACATAATGCCACAAAGCTTCCAAGACAAGCATTCATTGCAAAGAGCTCAAAAAGCAGCTTTAGATCAAGAGCACATCCTGTCCTTTGCACTCCTGTATTGTTCGCTGGCAAGTGTGGTCTGGTGTGACATGCAGTTGTAATATTTCAGCAGCCCAGCCCCAGCTGGTGCTTGTCAAGTCATAAATATAGTCAGATGCTGTTTTTGGTTATTGTTCTCATTCATCCTGTTTGTCTTCACTTTGACAAGTGGTGATTGGCAATTTTTCATCTTATTTTCTGTGCTGGACCTTGTCACTGATGTGTGAATCCAGAGACAAGTAAGTCGCGTAGCATCCGAGAACAGCTTAGGATTTATAGATTGTTTTATTGCTTTGTAGAGGTTAGCTGGTCTGTGTCTTGTGTCTTTGGATGTGGTGACCTTGCTGTCGTTGCACGGGAAAAGAGTTATAGCTAACATTGTAGCGGGGATTTATATGATATGTGTGTACCTGTTCATCAGATTCTGATGCAAAGCTTAGTCAGAATTTTGTAAGTTTGTATGGACTAAATAAAACACACGGACTGTTTTAAAACAGTGACTGGTTCACTGCCAGGTGAGTTTTGGTTGTAATTGGTTATAAGTAGCAATAAAGGGGAGTTATAGGGTTACAGCTTGAACCAATGTTAAATACACAAATAAAATCAACAACAAAGAAAAAGTATTTATATAAGGTATATTTTAAATGCTAAATGCTAGCTCCTCTGTAAAGTTAAAGAAGAAAATGTTCAGATAAAATAATGCAGGCTTTTCTGTTGTTAATTTAAAGTTATGGGTTTATTTGATTTATTCAGAGTAACATTAAACGGTACATATTATTCTGATGCTACATACAGCCATACATAGTGATGGAAATAATCAATGATTAAATGTCTAATGGGCACACCGTCACCTAACAGCGCTCCATCTTTTTTTCAGCAAATGTCTGACCTGGACTCAAAGATCCAAGAGAAAGCCAGGCGGGTGGACATGGACATCTGCAGGCGGATCGACATCACGGCCAAGTTGTGTGACGTGGCTCAGCAACGCAACTCAGAGGATATGTCAAAAATGTTTAACGTCAGCCCTGCCAGGTCACTCCCAGAGAAGGCAAGTGTCCTGTTTATGTAAAGGCATTTTCACTGTTTGCCACAAGTCAGTAAATGCAGCAATTTTATAAATTCTTCTGCAGAGGAAACATTCAGCACAAATGAAATGAGAGCTGCCAGTTGCTCTCTGAGTGGCAAGCGATACTTTCATCTGAGTGTGCACTTAGTGACCCCTCTGAAGGTGCAGGGACGCATGCTTGCAAATACACTCATAAACATACATACAGTAGACACGCAAGACATTTACAGTATTGAATCTTACATACAGTATGCACACACACAAACTCGCTCACAGAAATGTCAAATGCTGATGCGGCATCTCTTCACTGCACGCGAGGTTATCACATTGCACCGACGTTGCTGGATGAAGTCCAGATTCATAAATCCTGTTAATGAAACTCCTTCGTGTCGTGTCTTGGCAAATTTTTCTGTCTTTAATGAAAATTGTCACGCTATTTTTAAACAGATAAGTATTGATCTGTTAGATCGTTTAATACAGCAGGCAATTTAGATCACAGTGGAGTTTGTATACATGCACATACACATGCATGAGTATAGTACAGTGCAACTGCTGTTGGTTTTGTCCTTCAGCTGTCAATATCTATCTTCACCTTCCTCACTAATAAACCTGTATTTAATGACCTACTGTACAACGAAGAACCAAAATTCTATTTCAGTGCGTTGTCGTATAGGTTATCGATCGATACGGAAGCAAAGCATGCCTTTATGCCTTTGCGTGTTTTACAGGGTGCTGCGGCGTGCTGCAGGAGAAAAGAAAAAGAACGTAAAGCCGTGTCTGATGAGGAGACCTCGGAGATGGATGCCGAGCCGAGCACTTCGGAAGAGGAGGTTCCCGGATCGCTCAACATCACAGATGAGATGAAACGCATGCTCAACCAGCTGTAAGTGGCACTTCATGCAACAGATCATTTCATGTCCACTGAATGTGCACTCGGCACATCTACAGTGGTTTTCAGATGTTTTGTGTGTGGGGGGGGGGGGGGGGGGGGGGGGGGGGGGGGGGGGGGGAGGGGGGGGGGGGGAGGGGGGGGGGGGGGGGGGGGGGG
>JBAMHV010000003.1:16551485-16573986 GCA_037177535.1 Pseudomugil gertrudae | reverse complement strand
TGTGTGTGTGTGCGTGTGTACCATTTCATGATAAAAATCACAAAGTTGTGATCCCTAAGTTCACAATTGCAGTATCACATAATTACAGGTACATTGTGTGTAAAATGTGAATTATGTTAATAAAAAAGTCATGTGCAACACATGTTGCAATTCTTACTCCTCAACAATGTCACTACAGCCCCAGTTTTGTATGTGAGTAGATATATTCTACCTGACAATCATCTGTTAGGGTTATTCAGAAAGACGATTTGTCAGACACTTGCTAACACCTTTACAACCGGCGTTCTTCAGCGGATGTTTTCAGACTGTAAATGGGCAGAGGTCAGTGTGGCTATATTTTGAATAATTTTTTGAAAACAAAGGCACATTTAATTGCTTGTATTCGCACATACATTGAGAGAGGAACACAGGAATGTGAAAAACTTGAACTATCTAAAAAGCCAGTTGAGAATACACAAACGTGTGGAAAAGAGAGTTAGGGGGAAAAGCAAAACGATACTGTTGTTCCATAGATGTCTTGTGCATTTGTGTTGCTTTGAATGCTGCTTTCTGAGAATCTGAGTTTTCACAATATTCTGAGGACACGAACTTCTCCCTAATTCCCTTAAATAGTTGTGAGTTAATGGTCGAGTCCCTTGAGCCTGAAGAGCTTCCTCACTGGATAAGGGGAAGGAGTTGTGCATGCTGTCAAGGTCTTACACACACACACACACACACATATGGACCATGTATTCTTGTTTAAAGTCATGTGTGTAAAGCACAACTTGCTGCATTTCTCCCATTTACAATATGGACAAATTTTTTCTATCTGTCAATGTTTCTCTGACAAGCATGCACACAGAGACATGCATACACCCTGAGTGTACAAGGTGTGCATTGAAAACAGGGCACAAGGGACACAAAAGATGATTCAAAACAGAGAATAAAGACAGAAAATGTTATTCACAAATTCACAGATTCATTTAAGATACGCCATTGCTGAAGCTGTGAGAAATTTTCAGTAACGGTTCATACGTGCGCTGTGTACTGACGTACAACGGGAGCAAGTGGAGGCCAATGCAGTAGGAAAGGGGAGAGGTACATGTGGGAAGGGTCATGCCCTGTTCCTTGAAGTGAAGAGGAAAAGACGGGAGTGTGCTGGCTTCAGCTGCTGTTTAGCTGCACAGTAACAAAGCAACACATGGCATGCCACTCATTCAGAACTTACTGGAAATACGTTTGCTGGAAAAAAAACGTAACAGATCTCAAACAGTCTGAGTTAAGGAAGACTTAAAAAAGTCAGTGTTGCCTCAACAGCTGAATATATCCGAACTTAATCTCAGGTGCAGAAATTGGTCAAGATTTTCTGAACATATTATGATGATGTTCCAATGAGCAGAAGTGAGAGTTTAATATGGTGATGCTTGCATCTGCAGCTCTAAGCTGAATATGAGAGATAGATTTTTTACAGGTAACATAATAATTCATGACTAGCACAAGGATAGCATGATTTATCAACTGTCTTATTTACAATGGCATTTTAAATGATAAGATATACAATATAGTAAAGTCTCTATCAATATATTCTGGTGCTGCAATAGAATCTCATAAAAACATCACAGGGAACAATTATACAAACCCTGACACGTTTATCTGTATGGCTACATCACCCATTACATGAAAAAAAAAACTGTATATCATCTAAATAATACCATATCACACCAACTTTATCTATAAAGCACTTTATAACAACCACAACTGAGTAAAAAGCTGCATGCAAGATACAAATAAAACAAATATACAAATAAAAACATCAGACATAAGAACAGCTGTAAAACACACTAGAACCAATTAATAGAAATAAAAACAAATAAGCTGAAATGTAATTTAAAAACAATATGCTGGGGTTGAAAGTAAAAAAATTAAATGGTTTTAAAGACCCATTATCCAATCACCAATTAATCACCTTTAACCTGAGAGTTTTAAAAGTGGACAGTGAAACCAGTTTTATCATTATTTTACTTAGTAGACCCAGGTTTCATTTTTCCCTACAATTATACTACAAATTATATATTGATAGTTTTTATTAATAGTTCACATCCTAAAACCCCTCTCTTTACATATTGTTACATCCAAACACAGTTACTAGTTAGATCTACACGTACAGCTCTAGCAGCAATACATAATGGATAATGACCTGCAAAATATTCTAAATAGTAAAGAAAAGGTGATGATCACAACATGTCTAAATGCAACATTAAGACAACAGATAGACAATTCCAGAAAAAGTGAAGCTAAAGTCTTTGTTCGTCTTTTACTTTCAAGAATATGTGGTTAATTTACAAATATCTGCTTATTTTAATTTGAGGGGGTGAATACAGACATCAGGCATAAGTCCCAGCTTGCATGACGATGTTTCAAGCAACGACATTTTCAGAGAACCAGCGGAGAACCCTGCACACATAAAGTCTGAGTCACTCTTACGTTCCCACTGGACACAAAGGCTTTGGCCTGAAGAGCTGCTGTTTGCTCCCACACATTTTAAAAAGGGAAATTAGGACAAAGGTTATTAGATATTCCTGTTGTTGACTAATATCTGTGTTAAAGTGCACTGGCAAGAGGACTTATAAATATGGAAATAGCTGTCTGTGAGTTGACATCCATGTTTATGACCGAGGATTGATTTTTTTTTACCTCCCCTCAGCATTTAGGTAGTCCTGTATTTTTTTTTTATCTGTGTGTGTAAACTAATTAATAATCAGTGTTTGAGTCAAAAATCGAGAACAGATTCCAGTTCATATCAATCTGGGTTTTATAAGCATAAATGTATGTATTGTTCTTTTTGACTCAACTCCACTAGATTCATTAATGGATAAGGATGCAGTGACATTACAGAGTAAGGCAGGAAAATACAGACGGACATTCACATAAAATTAGGAAAAAAACAACATTTTAACGGAACATTATTAACGGAGCAAAAAATTGTTGCGATGAAAACACATTAATATTCTAACATGTGAGAATTTAAGTTTAGAGTAGGAGCAGGTTGTAAACAATAAGTTGTAAACACTGATTTATTTTTATACAGGGCCATTAAGGAAATAATTCCAATGTCCATCATTTTTCCAGCCAAGGATTTCACCTCCCCTACAATGAACTGGCAACCTATCCAGAGTGTGCCCTGTCAGTTTATTACTGCCATATAGATACCCGCAAAGCTGAATAAATGGTACAGAGAATGAATGAATGAATGAATGAATGAATGAATGAATGAATGAATTTACTATCCTGTGGACTTACTACAAAGACATGATTTTCTCAGTGAATAAATAAATGAGGTGAATTTGTAACGACTAAAATAACAAAAATATCACAAAACATAAAAAACAAACAACAAGAAGCAGAAGTGTGTCGTAACTGATGAGTTGATAAGAAGGAACAAGTGAAAGAGAAATAAATTGTGTTATGGCATCACATCATCATCATCATCATCTGAAGCAAGATGTTAAAGGTTGTGTTAGATTTGGTACAAAACTGAATGTGTACACATCTTATTGTCTGGACAGGAACGGAGAAAATAATACTTTGGTGGCTGAAAAATAGAAATTTAAATACATTTTAGACACATTAAGGGTGACATCATCCACAGCTTGTATGTGTTTTGCTCATTCAGACTGAGATGTGCTCGATGCAAAAATTGCTTTGATGTTATTGTGAACATGACTCACTCACAGACGGCAGGTGTTGTGATGAAAGAATAGAAGTATAGAAAGACTCTGACTAAACTATATACATATTTTTAAAAAAGCCCCGTTAACACGTGCAGTTGATTTAACTTCTGAATCTAAATATTTTAAATGTATTTGAACAGAAACTTATTGTTACTACTTACCACTAAAATATTATTATACTAATGTTTTAACATTTTGGAAAATCTAGGCATAGACTGTTCAATATTTTTATCTGTTCATTAATACACAAGTTAATTAAAAACAAATAAAAACATACTCTCACTTAAGATTGTTCAGTATGTAAAAGACGATATTGTGGTTTAACAGTAGGTTGCATAGAAGATGAACAAGAAGCAATGAATGCTTCATTAGCAAACAATTAGTTTTGTCACCAAAAATTAGCTTGATATCCGTAAAGTTGAACCTTGCAGCCAAAATGCTGACATGGACAGTAAATGATGAAATTATTGACTAATAAGTTAAAAATTACACTCAATTTAAAAAACAAATGGATGACCTGTGAGGCTAAACTGCTTTAGACATCACCATTAACTGATAAAAACACAATCAAAAGTGTTTATTTTAAATGTTCAACTAACAATATGGAAAGCTGCAATATATAGTGAGAAAAGCAAGATGTTGGTGGCACAGAGCGAAACGTGGTTATTGATCTGCAGACTGATCAGAAGTGTGTCATTTTCTTTCATCTGGATTGTTATGCAGTAACAGAGGTGCTGCACTTTCAAGCTACCTTTATATTCAGCTCTTATGCGGCTTTACCTGTAACGTCTTATTACCACTGCAGGACAAACTATTACTTTAGAGATTTCGAGTCAATATAGATTCCCAAAACAAATTAAAAAAAGAGAGAAAAAACAGCAACAACAACAAAAACCAAGAAATGTTTATAAAGCTGAACAATGTAAACTAACGCTTCAATAAGTTCAGTTTAAAGCGTAACTTTCAGAGTGTGTGATGGGCGTCCAAAACACTGCAGAGGTATCTAAAGCCACTCCTTTGAATTATGACAACAGAGCAAAGTCCAAATCTGTCCAAGTCATTCACTCACACATGCACATACACATGCATTCACACACCTCACTTTAGGAATTATATAACCTGCTAAGTAAATAATTCAGCAACTAACAATGTATCAACACACTCAGTCTTGCAGTCAGACTATAAGCTACTTATACAAAGATTAGAAGACAATTTTACTAAAAACACAGGTCGCCCTGTAACTGATTAAAGTTGTCTGGGATTTCAGAAACATTTCTACGCTTCGTATGACTTTCTAGAGTTCGTACAAAGTAAACTCAAAAAAGGCCGACACTAACACTTTCCAAAAAGATTATTACCCAACCAATGTGACAGCCAAGCAAATTACTCAGTTAAAATCATATGTTGTGACATTAATTTGACAAAAAAGCATTGCTGGTCATGGAAACAACCCCTCGCAACTTCTCCTTATTTCCTAACCACAACTTTATCATGGCTTTAAAAGTAGCCACGTTACATTGATCATGACATTTTAACCTTTCGTGAACTTCCCTGATAAACCTGTTATATCATTCTGATAAATGTCTAATAATAAAGCAAGTGTTAATATTGCAGCAACTTCGTTATTAGGAATTAATCTGTAAATGCCTTTAACAGATGATGTTATGGTTTTTTTTGCTTCTTTGACAGATGACTTGATTTTCTACTTTTTTAAAAAAACATAAGAAACTTGAGCAACACAGTGACAAAAGAAGCGTCTGATTGATGCATCTTGCAACTATTTTCTAATTTCCTGCCATCCAGGCATGGCTGGCTTTTAGTGAGATCAGTGCACAATTAAAATAAACTGGCGGAGACTTTAAAACACCTCAACGCTGATAATCTATCAAGATGAACATGATTTATTAGGCTGTAATAATGTTATACTGTCTGTACCTCCGACTTTGTGTCCACAAACTGTTCGAACAGTTCGAACAGATTAACAGATCAGCCTTCCATTAATCATGTAACAGATGGCATAATCGATCACAGAGCAGCAAAGCTCAGATACCAGTGTCTGCTTCTTAGTCTGCATCCAAATTATTGCTGAGTCACAACCATTTCTAGTCAGTCCAAAAGTACAGGACTGCCTAAATGCTGAGTAATAAATACACATTCCTCACATAAAACAAGAGACGAGCCCATGAGTTATGAATGTATAAGACCGACCACATGTACTTTCACAAACGTTCATTTAGTTAATCATGTCAAAAAAATAAAAGAAAATGGTCATTTGAGCTCTGCCATATGCAGAAGGAGCAAGAAACAAACCATCTCTTAAACTCACCTGAGCTGTGACCAGATTGATGGTTAAAATCTCTGCCTGGTGTTTGCATGTCACCAGCAGTCACCGTGGCCCACACACACACTGGACTAACACCTGACTGTGTGGTAGTTGTCAGTCCTGTGACCGCACCTTCCCTCTCACCATCACCACCCCCAATCTGCGCCCTGTCACTGCATGCACCTTAGCAACCACTGCACCTGTCTATCTCCTGAATATTTATAAATTCAGTATATAAATCCAAATGCAATCTTATGGTTTTCCTTATCTAGCCTATTTAGATGAATTGGCTCAATATGATGTCTGAAGCGCCCTGAGACGTCATGAAGTGTGGCTATATAAATAAATAAATTGAATTATTATTTTTTACTACAACTTTTATACAGTCAAATTAAAAATATATCCTAATGCTAACTTCCGTATTGTAACAATTTTGGTCATAAGAAGAGATTAATCTATTGTGTTTTCATGTAGTCTATGTTATACTATTGTTTCTTAAAAAACAAACCAAATTGGGGGAAAACAATTCTTGTGGGTTAATATCGAGGGGCTGATTATATTGTGTTGTTTCTTCCAAATGCTGACTCAGTTTTCACGAGTTTTGTTAACTTTTATAGTGGTTTTTAACAGCCAAACAGCAGCCACAACACCTACAGCGCAGCAAACTGTGAACCGAGCCGGAAGGTGACTGACCTGATCAGTGCGCAGAACCGCAGAGCAGAAAAGAGCCCACCAGCTGTCCCGGAGACACCGTCCTCCTCGGTTGGGTTATGAAGCTTTGCTTGTCAGCTCTGGTGGCACCGGAGAGCCGCGTGTAGATGGTCAGGGCTGCCTGCGGAGGAGTTTTCTGCTCATGCTGCCGCTGTGGTCGCTCTTCGCCCTGCCTTCCTCTCTCTCCTCCCTCCGCTCACACACAACCGCCCGGGATCTTGTAGACGCACGCAGAGGCATCAAATTACCATTTAAAGCTCCGATTTTCTCCATTTGAATTGTTTCAAAAAGAGATCTGTCTTCATAGTGTGTGCGACATCGTGGAGACAGGTAATGTTATGAAGTTTTTATGTGTGTTTTTGTCACTTATAAGGCACATTTGTGTCTGAAGCATGACTCCTGCAGGAATGACAGATACAGCAATTAAGCTAATTAAACTAGATAGATAAGATAGTTGACAGGTCCCAATCATGGTGTGAAGCAGACAGGAAGAAACACGTTTTTCAGTCAAAATCTAGTCAAAATGAACCCATCAGTTAATAGTCTAAGTGACCAGGACACTATGCATCCAGCCTTTTTGAGCTCTTGCCTCAAAGTCACCCTCCCAAAAAAAATAGTCCTTTGACTAGAATATTATGGTTCTCTACACCAAACAAACTCGATACCTTTTATTCTAAGTCTATTTCTTTATTTTTCCCTCACCACCACAATGAGCTTCATCATCTGTTTGCTTCCATCAAATCGCCCAGTGGTCTGCCTCTAGCTTTGTGCTACACCACATTGGAAAGAAACTATAGAAAATAATCTCTGGAATTTACTAGTTAATTGTATTTTAAGTATTAAAGTCTCCTTTTCGTTTTCATGTCGAGAGTAATAGTGATACATGAATGGATTCAAATAGTGATAAATAGCTATAGTAGCCTATGTTAATGATTTATAGCCTCTCACAGTATAAACCATCACAACAGTGTGTTTTTTGACATTCAGATTGGTTTCGGTTCACTAAATACATTAAGTAGGAAATGAAAACAGTACAGTATACCAAGGGAAATACAAGTTTAACAAGTTTTGTACCTAAAATGGAGTATTTTCAGTATTTGTGCTTAGTTGTTTTCATCCTTTTTTGGACTATTTCATTCTGCTCTCTGAAAAGTTGCTAAATATATTTGCATAAAACTGGATTTCTTCACACTGGCAACACATTAGTTGACTGGTTGTTCAACTCGGTGTTTTCGTAATGACAAATAGGGTCATCTTCACATTTCTGGCATAACTGATTCTCGTCTTACAAAATGCAGCATGTAAAACAATTTGACAGACTTTCTGGAATCCATTCAGAGACAACGTCAAGTTGATGCTTTCTATTGATGTATTTACCTAAAATGAAATTATATCATTTTAAGTTGATCCACAAAAAGTTTCTATATCTGGACAACTATTTAAACTTACATTGATGCCTGTTTATAAATACATTTCCTACAATATCCCATAATAGCTAAAGTCATATCTGACTTAAAGCCCTAAACCAGATGATTAGCTGTTATTGTGCTTTTTGGGTTTTTTTTAAGCCCACGTATCATGGAGTCTCACCTCGGCATCTGAAAATGTGAAATCGACACACGTCTCAGTCACAACAGACAGAAGTATTTTTTCTTTAAGTAACAAGTTCAATTTCTCACCATTCAAGCCACTTGCTCAGGACGTGTCACCAGCTGTTCAAGCTAACTTTTGAGATAGAAAATGTAGCATTATTTAAGTCCTACTAGCACTCTGCTCAGACTTCCTGTGGCATTGCAGCACATCACAATTCTACAAGCAGCAGTGCAAGCCAGTAATAACACGTTTCCACCAGCAAAAGGTTTACAGCATGACAAAAGCGAGTGTTTCTGAGTGTCTCTGCTATTTATCTTCTTCTTTTTTATTATTAAACACCCCTACCAACACACACACATTCAATGTCAGTCAGCCAGACTCTGACCTGTTTGTCTACTACACATTGGCCATGACACTGCATGACGATGGTCTAGTTAAAGGGAAAGAAAGTTTTTTTCAGACTAATAAGCCATTAGGTGTGGTTTGGTTATAAAGTAATGTTCTTAAAAGTCTGATAGTTACCTTAAGGAGAGGTGTGATGTATTTCATGAATGTTAGTTCCTGAAATATTTATATTACATACAAAGAAACCTAACAGACACAGACATGATAGATAAATTAATTGCTCGCAGAATTCTTTGAGAAAAAAACCCCAAACTGAATGTGTGAGCTAATTCTGTCCAGTAATACTTCTCCCAGATCAAAGAGGAGGTAAACCCCCACATGCTGCTTTTCAACCTGTTTTAAAGCTTTAAAGCACAAAAGATGTGAAACCCTGCTGTAAGGTGTTCGTAAAGTTTCAATCAAGTGTCGCCTGCGAATAGCTTCAAAAGATGAAAAATCCTAACCAAGGTTAATTATTCGACTTTCACTTTGGAGTCAGCTCGATTTTTAACTTTGTTTGATTCTTCTCAACCTATAGTTCGAGGCTGAATTAAGATGACTAACAAACTTATCTACAGACCTGCACACACACACACACACACACACACACACACTTTTTCTTTGACCACATGTTTCCACAGAATTTTTTAAAGCCAAGTAAAAAATAAAAGAAGAAAAATAATAATGGCACCCATGAGAGATTTGCTGTCTCAAACAACATGAAGCAATAATTTCTGATTGTTTATGCAGTTAAATCCCAGCAGACTGGTATCTAGCATCTAGTTCATCATCAGTTGTGTATCTTCACAGGCCTCTCCTACTCTGTCATGACGCTGTATTCATTATTAAGTGGAAAACAAAGCAATTTATCGGGATTTGGAGAAAAGAAAGCTGCTTAGATTCAGTAGACTGTTTAAAACAACATTGGTAAACATTTTAGAAGCGCTACAATGAATAGTTTATTAATTTATGTCCTGTAATACACAAGTGTTCAGCCTAAGGTAGTCACCCTCTTCACTTTCATTCCTGCATTTCCAAGGCTGATTTTCTCAAGCAGGTTGGGATGAGCACAAAGAAAAACAGTTTGCAGAGTTTTGGTGCACTGTGGTGCATTAAACGCCTACATCCATGTCCCTGCTGGCAGTGTTGCGGTTCCCACAGATCTCCACTGACTGGGCGTCTCATAGACAATGAGCCAAAGGCTTTGTATGCTTCCCCTGTCTTCCCAGCACACATGTTGCACAAAGAGCGTCTTAAAGCTACTCTGTCTGTGTTGTATGTTATCTGGAATGCATCCTGTTTGAAAAGTTGACCCACGTAATGATATTAAACTGAATGTTATTAAATCTTATATTACTGTTGCTACAATAATACACCTGGTCAGTGAAGGTCTGGTGTGTAGGATATATATGGTAATGCTCTGGATGCTTACCATTTGAACACTGCCCACAACTTCAGCAGCCATGGAAATCAAAAGAGGAAATTTCTGCTCATTGAGCATCTTAACTTTCCCCACACTGGAAACTTCAAGGTGAGACATTTTATCTTTTTGATTATTGTTCTTTTTTCTCATACCAGAAGGAAGTGCTGTTCCATATTTAAATTGTGTGGTCTATGTTAACACTTCATCGGTGTTGTGGGCACCTGGACAAGTCACACTTTACGCAAGTGTCGATTTAAATGAGAATAGAAAAAGCAAAACATGCATATTGAAAGGACAACATAACATCAAGATAATAATACTAAAAGAACAATAACCAATAAATGGGTGTTTTGGATTGGATACGATTCATGTGTTGGTGTGTGAAGATCTCAGGAAGGCCATGTATGACAGCAACTGGAAAAATATTGTCATTTTTTTTATTTAAAACATATATATATATTTTAGCTTGTTAAGGGTGCAATAGGTGTTTTTTAAACAAATTTGACTTTTGAACATCTACATACAGTGTAGACTCTACACTGTAGAGTATCTGACATATACAGTATATACTGCCCCCTTCTGGCCCTATAAAGGCAGTTCAACCTGCGATTCCATTAACACAGTAAAGGCTTCAAGTAGCTTGGTATCATTTGACAGTAACTCTCAAACTGTTAAAAATTGAGTCTTGCTTCTTCAAGTTTTTAATGCTGCTTTTGTTTTTCCATTTAACAACATGTGTTTACCTCAAAGCTGAGACATTGTTGAGTTGTGAATGCCTTCGATGTTGCACAGACCACTTTACAGCTGTTTTTATGTCACCTGCTCATGTGATCGAACACATTCATCATTAATCTGTGAAGTCTTTCGTAGCTGACTAATCAAAAGAGGAATTTGCAATATAACAGCTTTAATGGCACCTTTAGAAACACAATTTGTTTGCAGATGTTTAAACATTCTGGATGGATGGGTTTGTGTCTTAACATCAAGTTAATTCAAATTAGTTTGTTTCAGAGGTTTAACATGTGAAAAAATTCTAATTAATTAAAAATCAAATATTTATTCTCTATAGCAAAGACCCTAAAAACCCTGGCGTGTTTCAGGGGCTCGTTTGCACAGGCTGCACCTGGGGTCCTGCCTGGTTTTGTAGATTTGGGCCTCGATCACTCTGGTTAGTTAGTGGAGCATCTGTGGGTGTGGTGCAGGTGAACCGAGTTCGGATCCCACTAGGGAACACGTTTAGGTGCTAGCTATTTACATAGCTCCAATGCAACATCATCCAGTTGCGTCCTTGGGCTAGACTCTTTGTGCTACTGCCCAACCACCATATAATTAGCAGGATTTAATGAAGCTGACTGACCGGTTCAGACGTTGCCTGGTCAAACATGTTTGTTTTTTTACCTTTTAAAGAAGACAATGTTTTTCAGACAAGAGAAAGCTGTCAGCCTGAAACCCAGTGACTCAGTGGAATAATGGAACCACATATTTATTGATTTTTATCTGTTCCGCAGAAAAAACCATTTTCGGTCACCAGGTCATGCAAAGCGCTATTGCGTTACAAATAAAACACATTACAAAACAAACAATATATACTCTACCATAAATAAAATCAATATTTTACAAAAAATAAACTTTTGGAATGACACATATACAAATACAATATGCTATATTTTACTTTCAACGTGGTACTGGAGATGGATTGGCAGACAGACTGATATGAAGGATTCTGTAGATTTTTTTCTCCTTTTTTTTACACCCACTGTACAGGTATATAACTTACTGCAGCAGTTCATCTGATAATTACAGTGGGGATAGAGGATGATACCTGGTTCAAGTCAAACCTGGAAAGTCACCACTGAAAGGAATCTTAAAGGTATTTGAACAGGTACACATATTCTGGATGTATGACTATATTTATAATTGGGTGACAGCACTCAACATTGATGTTGAGGTGTTATTGCACGACTGCCTCAATGTCTTTTCATGAGAATAATCAACAAAGTACAATACTGTTCATAGATCTACACAGATGTGAAACAAGAAATCACCAGTCACATCTACAGACATGAGTTACTGCTTGAAATGCATTCATTCACTGAAGAAGTCAGCGAGCAGCCTGCTCCTGAATAGTTGCAATCAATCTTGCATTTACTGGTTAAGTAATCTGATTACAAACTGCTTTGAAGTAAATGAATACATTCCAGATCACGATGGACCCAGGTCTGCACAGCTAAGCAAGTAGCTGTGGATAGAAAACATGTTCACAATAAGGCTACAACATCTAAAGTGAGGAGAGAGAGAGGAAGAGAGAGGCAACGCAGGGCAAAACTCAACACTGATAAAGCACCCATCTGTTCCAAAAGTCACACCGAGCCACATGGAGGAGCCATGCACAACTAGTGAACACAGATGAATACGCACATATTTGCAACTCTCTCACAAAACAAGTAACTTCAAGGCTTTATAGACAAAACTGGGCAACAAAGATGAGCCCAGTGGTCAGCAGCCAAGGACCAGAGACAAAACAGCTGGAGTTACACAAGAACAAACGTTTTAAAGATTTCTTTTACTTACTGACAATATTGATTCACTGTTGGGGTAGGGGGGGACCATCTAATGTGAAACATCTGATTAGTTAAAATTGGTATAAATCCAGCCATTAAATGAAAGAGTTATGTCACTGACATACTAATTAAAAGTGCTGCTGGATCTTTTTCTTCTCTTAAATTGGCTTATTTCCCTTTATAGTTAAGTTTATATTTATATACTTTGTATATATACTGTATGTACATACCATCTGTAATCTTGAATAATTATACTTTGTGTGTGCACTGGGAAAAATAAAGATCTTTTCTTATTCCTTCTATTCTACAATTATAAACTCTTAATGTATCAATGACGTAACTCCTTCAAATCCAGTTTTTCTGTCATTAAACTTCCTACCTAGCAGATCTCATTGTTACCTACACAGAGAAGCTGAATGTGGAGCTGAAAAGGGACTGGGACATGGGGAATACAGTACAGTTAACACACAAACTTTAATCTCAGACTGGTTCACACGTAATGTCACTTAAGATATCTGGCCACTGATAAACCAAGGACCAGTATCAATAAGGGTCTGACTATGGTTCAGTTGTGCCTAGTCAGAAAAAAGGCTGGCGAAGGACTTTCGAAGGTTGCGAATGGTCTCGGCCTTTGCCTCTTCTTGGCCGTCACCCCCAGAGCCTGAGACTCCGCGGAAGAAAGAGGAGTCGCTGAAGGCGTTGAAGGCATTGGTCAGGGACTGGGACTTACTGGGAAGGGAATGATAAGGAAAAGAAAAAGGAATATAACAAGGGAAAGCAATTATAGGATAGCACAGATGTAAGGAAAGGAAAGAGGGTGAGAGGGTAGGAGTGGGTTTGCGAATATGCAATAAATTAGGTTGCAAATGAGGAACAAAGACAAACAGGGACATTTATGAGGCCCAGAAAGTCGCATATACAAATTTAAACTTTAAAGACCCTGTTTAAAAAGTTATCTTGATGCACCAATTATTAGGTCAGCTTAAGACAGAAATTGTTTTACTCCAGAAAAACCATTTAAACTCTTGTCTATGTATTAATAGTGCTTTGATAATATGTCTTACTTCAGCAGAGGATGGGTCTTCTGTTGGGGCTGCTCTTCCACAGGGTCCTCAGTGGGCTCTGCAGCTGCCTCAGATGGAACAGGCTCAGGGTTTGCAAAAGGAAAGGCTGGCTTGGCCTGAGCCTTAGCTGGGGACTGGACATTAGGCGGGGACTGGATTTTAGCTGGAGATTGTGTTGGGGCAGGAGCTGAAGCAGTATCTGAAGCCTGAGTAGGGGCTGACGCTGTTGCAGCGGGCTGGGGTTTGGGTAAAGCTTTTGGAGGAGGTGGGGTTTGTGGCTTTGGCTGAAGCTGGGGCTTAGAATTCCTGCGCACAGGAGGGATGGGCTTCGCAGGTGGTGTGGGTTTTGGAGGGAGATCTTTTGGTTTGCCAGGTGCTGCCGACGGGGACCCCTGAGGTTGGGGTTTAGGCTGCTCTGTGGTGGCAGGGGTGGCTGGGACTTGAGCAGAGGCTGGAGGGGAGCCTTGAACTGCTGCTGGGGCTGCTGCTGCTTTGATGGGAGGGGAGCCTGGAGCTGGAGCTGCTGCTTTGGTAGGAGGGGAGCCTGGAGCTGGTGCTGCTTTGGTAGGGGGCGTTCCTGGAGCCGTGGCTGCTGCAGCTTTAGCTGGAGATGATGGTGATGCTTTGGTTGGGGCTGAGCTGGAAGCATGATCTGGGGCAGACTTTGTGACAGATGGGGCCCTTGTCATTGGTGGAGGCCTCTGTACTGGAGGCTTTGTGACTGAGGCGGACTTCTGAACTGGGCTTGGTTTCTGAGCCTGGGCTGGCTTCTGAACTGGACCTGGGCCCGGTTTCTGGGTCTGGTTGGGCTTTGGTACTGATTCAGATGCTTTTTTAGTTGTGTCTGCTGATACATCCACACTCTGTGATTTTTTTGGTGCACCTAAAATATTGAAATAAAAAACAGTACTATTAAACTACAGTTCTTAAGTTAAATAAACACATAAATATAAAAATGCAAGATGAGAGAAAAGTACAGCATTATTTCAAAATCCAGCACCTCTTAATTTAGCACAGCAGTTAGAAACAATGCGTCCTGAACACTCAACAAAGACCAAAGCAGAGCATGAAACAGATAATAAGCTTCAGTCTATGCATGCCCATTCACATTATAACCTCTCACATTCATAGAAATCCTGTGGAACTCATCTATCATGAGTCAATAGAAGACAAAGTTATAAAAAGCTCTAACCGTCTGAACTATAACGACCAGCAGAGGGTGTAGGTTAACTTTTTTTAATGAATAGCGACGTTCCTATCATGCCAAGTGTTAGTTGCTTTTATGTGCATGAACTTGTGTAATCATTAGCATTATGCTGATAGACACAGCAATAACAGGAACGGAAAGAGTTCAACGTGAAGATGAAAGGTAGTAAACAACACTTTAATAAAATATAAACGCTGTGACTCCACACAGGCAGCAAAGCAACCTGACAAGCAGCACAAAGAATTAAGAGATAATACATGCAGAGCGAGAAGTGAGTGGACAGGGATGAGTTTCCAGAGAGAGAGAGACTTTACTGGATGCAGGATTGTGATTTGGCATGTAAATCACATCAAAAGCATCTTTGAAAATGGCTCACAAAATGTTTATTTATGTACCATATGCTATCTTTTTCTCAATTGATTGGACTGTTAAAAAAAATTCATGAAAATTCATCCCAAATGTTTTTAGTCTTTGCTGTCAGGCAGCTATGGATCTTACGTTTGGTCAGGGATTGTCATAAAGCATCCCAAAGGTTGCTTGAGACTCAGGATGCATAAAAACCAAAGAAAATAACATTTGTACAAACATTTTAAAAAGTGACACAGTAAGGATTTGCTCGGATACAGACCTTGAATTAGGTACCATTTTAACATCTTAACTTCAGTTTTTTTTTACTTTTACTTGGGAAATAGAAATAAAAATATAGAATTAAGCATCTGAATTTATCTAATCTCATCACTGAAGAGAGTTAAGAATTTAAAATGATCATATTTTTATGACAATAAGTTCCCAGTAAGTCAATGGTCTGGATCTGGGCAAATAAATAAAGATAATGCAGAGAAAGAAAAAGGATGCTCATCTTCACTGAGACCTTAATTAATGACTTGCTCAGGATTTATAATTGGCAAGAAAAACAAGAATTGTTTATTATAAACAGCCATTTAGTATCGTCTCAGGATAATGATTAACATGGACAACAACCATTTTTCACAAAACATTTAAATATTTAAAAAAATTATAATTAAACAGAAAGAATCAGATGCATTTCCTATAAAATGTCACAGCTAAAGATCAAGAGATAGTAATCCTACAAAACCACTTACTAGAAGGCCAGAACATGAGCTACACATATGAACTTGCCACAAAAAAGTTATCATAGTTGCCACAATGTTACAGAATTAGCATAATATTCATCCATGACTTAAGTCCACATTGGCCACAAGCTAACATTTCGCACAGTGCTGAACGAATGTCACTGAAAGGCAGTGTTGTTAAAACAAAACTCATATCAATCATATTGCAGGGCTTTTTGCACTTTACTGTCGGCAAGAACACAAATCTCTACTATCTACAATTAACTGAAGAGAAGATGCCTTCATTAAAATTAGAGCAAGCATTCATCACATATGTGTACACTAAGAAGCCCTAAAGAACAACCATGCAAACACACGTTCACACACAGCAACTCCAAAAGTAATGGCTTTATTAATTCATATCATTATGCTACTTTTAGTAGGCACAGTTTACTCTAAAACATCACACCTGAGCCCAAATATCACCAAAACACACTGCAGCAACATTGCTGTCGTTATTTAGCTAAAAAAGCTTGCTTAATTCACTGTGCTGAAATTGGGTTGTTTATTCTGTGAGTGGCACACATTAAAAAGGGAGAAAGGCAGAACTAAAACAGACAGCAAAGGTCATTTTTAGCTTTTGGGCATAAACTACTGCAGTGATCACTGCTGCTAACACACAAAGGAAGCTGAAGAAGCCACAACACCAGTTCAACAGTTTCAGGCAGTAATGATTGACCTGGCAATCATCAGGGAACAGAGGCAAGAAATACAAATGGCCCTTAATTATAAGGACAGTTATGAAATGCACTTTTCTTGCCAAGTAACTGTAGATGAGAAGATGAATGGGATTGTCATACCTGTTTACTAAGCATGAAGCCACAGACAGCAGATAATTAGCTTAGTTTGGCACAAAGTCTGGAGACAGGGGAAAACAGCTGGCATGCCACTGTCCAAAGCTCACAACACCTGCCCACTGGCACTTCTTATTATTGCTAACTGACAGATTTACACACAAAAACAAATTCTGTACAGACAGCAGAACTGTGTTAAGCTTCCTGCGTAACAATGGACTAATGACTCGGCGTGAAATGAACACAAAACCTATATTGCAGCCAAAAAAAGGCAACATTTGTGAGTATTTATACATGTGCACATATGTTGGTTTGAAGCTGGCAGTGGGGTTCCACTTTGTTGCACATACTTCAAACAATGGTTACTAACATGAAACTTCGGTCATTTAATTATGTGAGGTGCTAGATAATTTAAAATCCTATTTTCTAATGCGACTACAGCAACAAAATACAGGGTAGAGGGAATTTACTGCTAAAATTAAAAAGCTACCATAATATTATTTAGCTGAAATATTATTTTTGTATTATTATTGCAATACAGAATGTCAACATACCTTTACAAACAGAACCAGTTATCGTCTGAGTTATGTGTGAACTATATTCTGAGGAAGTACATGGTAGAATAAGAAGTTACCGTATATGATATAAACTCTGTGTGATCCAACACAGAAGAGTAATTTAAGCTTAACTATTGGGAAAAAAACAAATGACAATAGTTGCACAATATATCCCTTCGGCTATTTGCTTAGTTTATAGTCCCATGAGAACGACTATGGTTACAATAACCCCAGATGTGCAAAACTCAGCTAACTATAAACTGCCTTACATTATTTTAGATAGCTAACATTGAAAGTGTTCCTCTTCTGGCAGTAATCAGTTTTTCAACCAGTAGGCTCTTTGTTTTAGAAAATGTTCTCAATGTATGAGAGTGACTTGTGAGAATTCATGAGAACACTTTCTCCTAAACCTGCTTTGGTCCCATGGCTGCAACATTTTTACTGTGAACAGTATTCAAACAACCTTGAGGTTGAGGGCGTTGGCCTGAAGTCCTGTTTGGATCTGCCAGTCCTTCCTTAAGGGCAGCACTCTAGTAAACAGTGAGGAGACAGGGGAAGGACAAATGGAAAGGAAGACATGGATGAGTTAAGAACCACCAACCCACAATTGAATGTAAGAGAGTTTAAACGCAGTGTTTAATAGCACCATATTTTAGGTGGCCTATTGTATAAACACAATGCTGCTAGCACCTGCTGGGGCTGCACGGTTGTTGGTTTCTGGCCTTGAGGAGAGCGAGCAGGGGAGCGAGAAGCACTAGATGACCTGGTAGCAAGAGCTTGGTTCATCTTAGCCAGCACCACCTCTGAAATAAGCTGCCGGTCCTCTGTCTGGTGATCACCAATCAGCTGCATAGATGAGCCGATAACCTGCACATGAGGAGGCAAAGAACGTATTAGAAAAAAATGCATTTTCAGTCAGGATAAAAAAAAATTAAGGTTAAGCAGGCAATGATCAATAACCAAGTTTGCTAAGGTAACAGATTAAGATATACAGTTATGATGAGATGAGGGGTTTTAGCTGATATATTCACAGATCTCTGAGGTTTTTTATTTTAATGGATGCAAATGGGTTTTAACTACCTGTCTTTATTTTAATGCCAAGTGTGTGTGTGTGTGTTTTTCCACTGCAGGACAAATTAAAGATCTTAAATGGTGACAAAGATTATCACACTTTAAAGCTGCAGTAGGCTTTTTGTGCAGGCCATTGGGCAAAAATTCCATAATAACCTTTCAGTCTTTTGTAAGTGGTCTGAAATATAAAGCGGTTTCTGTATTTTGAAAACTTAAAAAGTCAGAGAATGAGAGATAAAGAGGTTAGGAACCGGACTAAGGACGTTTTACTTCTACTGCTGCTGATTTATAAGACAGGGAAGATGAGTAGCCTGCAGGGCGGCTACTTTTTTGTGCCTTTTCCATATTAATGAAAAAAACAGTAGGACTAGTAGGACCATAGTTCATCCTCATTATATCATCCTTTCATCCAAGCTCATCCAAGTTTAATGTGTTTCATACCCCTGCATTTCTATTTAGCTGTTTTCCAGCACCACCAGATTTGTTACCAGGTCAGAAAAATTATGTCCAGCAACTGAGAATTTATTTAAAAAACTAACTCAGCATTTTCCATGTCTGAGACTTTCAAGCTGTCTGTATATGACATTAGAAAGTGTTCTTCAAACTTCAGGACCTCTACAGGCATTATCTGGCCAAATTCTATACTTTTCCCAATATTACTATGTTAAGAGGAAGAACTGCACACTTTGAATTTCCTAATTTCCTTTAAATCTTTCTTTCACTGTTTGTTCGGCATGATAAAAATTTCCAAACAGAGACTTCACCACAAAATGTTTCATTTTCAGGGAACATATTGTTAAAGCAGTGCTCATTTCTACAAATAAATGCACAAAAAGACACGAGACAGTGAAAGTATGTAAACCAGACAGAGCTGTCTTTTCAGAATAGACACATAAAACAAGTAATAAAATATGTGGGCTACACATAATACCCACACTTATCCTTAAAATAAATCACCAGCAATTATTAATCAAACTCATATTGTATAATCAGGTCAGGCTTAATAAACCAGACACTGTTCAGCAGTTAGAATCAGACCAGACATAATAAATATGATTAATAAAGCCTCTTATGCAGCACACCACTTACAGGCCAGTATCAGCATGTTAGAAGTGTCCAACCAACAAACAGCAGTGACAGGGTTTTAGTAATTTGGTCTTATGCGCTTATGTTTTAACTCTTACCTCTGTAATGTAATCATTACCATCCTTGCCACAGATGGCTTTAACAGCACAGATATCCAGACTTCCAAAGATGTCTGCGCAGGTATCAACCCACAGTTTGTATCTGTCTCAAAGAAACAAATATGTTGAAGAGGAAAGAAAAAACATTTTGTGCATCTATGCTGTGCCTTAATGCAGTCTTTGTAACTCTTTGTTTCCGGTGCTTTAAGCAGAACTGAGAATAAACACAGAATATTTTCTCACTTGCACTGAACTGTGAGATTCATTCCATCCACAATAAGACTTGTATCAATGAAAAGTAAAGGCAAATAGCTGCATTGCCCTTTAAAAATATGCACTGAATTCCACATATATATCTGTGTTTACCACTGTGACCTGGTTTCAGCAGAAAGACTTAGCAGTAAGTCCAGATATGACTAATGATGATGTAACCCAACAGGAGCGACATGTGTGACACCAGACCAGCCGGAGCATCACTAATGCAGAAACATTTGCTCACTTGTCAGTCATGGCTACTTGTTCCAGCATGGCAGATCCAGTGTTGCTCTTCCAATTACCAGAAATGGATGTTCGCCTGGAATAGAAGGGGAAATTGTGTGTTAAATTGCTATAGACGTCACCCTTCCCTTCAGAAATCCTCTGTAGTTAAGTAACAGCTAAATGTGGGTGACAACCTTGTAGTGGGAAGGCTGGTGTGTCAGTAATGAGCACTTCTGCAGGTCATCACGCTGCAATATTCATACATTGTCCAGCTTTGGTTTAAATGTTATGAAACATTTAAAACAACTAAATATGGATATTATCTTCTAAGAGGTTGTGTGTCTATATGATATACGAGTAGTCTACAATTCAACTGAATTAAAAGTTAAGTAAAAGTAACTGAATATACTTTTAAAAACCTAAAATAAAAATGACCCTCTTTTGCTCTGACACCAGAAACACAAAGTGAAATATATTACTGAGTTTTTCACTTATTTTATTCTACCTCTCTGAAAATCCCTCTGAGATCAAATACGACTTTTCTAATAAAAATATCTTGTAGCAAAAAATTCCTAGTTCATTGTATAGCTCATCAACTGCAGTAGCAGCCAATTAAACAGCAGGTGGCAACAGCTACAATAAAGAAGTAAAGTTAACTTAGAAGCTAATGAAGTTGCCAGTAACCAAAGCTTCAAACAATTTAGTAGGATGTCAACCTAACTGCTTATGGCCAGTGCAGTGATGAGATGTCATGGCACACATCACCAGCCAGGCATTTGGAAAATGTAAGGTTTTATTCACAGCATGGGAAACATTTAGCCTGCATACGTAGGCCCTAGTAAACTAAATGCTCCACAACACACCTGACTCTTGGCCAAAAATTATATGTGTATATGTGCATTGATATGTGTACATGAATACTTATTGATTTTTTCATTTACAATGTATGTTTTTTTAATCATTTGCCTAAAATTGTACAATACTTTGGTACAATGCTGTTTGTTTTAAATTGACTGAATTGGATTGGATATATGGCCAGATTTCCACCACATCTGGGCTCGTCTGGTATAGATTAATTGTACACAACTTCCCTGAGCCAACACCACAAGACATGGCCAAATGTGGGCCAGAAAACTGGGCCAGATGTGGGAGCAAATTGGTGCCCAATCATTTAGTTTCACAGGTTTTGATATGACAGCCTTTAGCTAATCCTTGCTAATGCAGAACAGATACATATAGTTCATATCCCAACATTTCACTTTTGACATTAATATTAACTAGATGCTTACAATCCTGTACTATTACGTAGTATTACTGATAGATACAGACAGATCGATTCTGTATTATTGGTCCAGTTTTTTACAAAGACAACTGAAAACTGGTTCCCATCCAACCCTGACTCCACAATATAACACATCACTGCATCCCCTACAATTCATTCACAACTCATATAAAAGTACATCAGCACATACACACACTCACATGTAAGCTTTGTAGTCGGTGCCGATTTTCTGGACCCTGATATCGTACTTGGCGTCTACAAATGGCTCTGTTGTGCAGTAGGTCTGAGTGATGGCCACAACACTTGCAATGTCCTGGAAGTCACTCACATTATCCACCTTGACCTGCAAATAACATATGAGTAAATACAGATTATTTTCTATATACATGAGCTGTTTTTGCTGTTGATTTTTAAAAATCTAATTATCTCTTACATGACATAAAAGGAAATAAGCAATAGAAAATGGATGGATGGATGACATAAAACAGATTGTGATTAAAAACAGATTGTGTAGCTGAATAATCCCTCATCTTGCTCTTGTTGGTGCAATTTGAAAGCTGCTTTAATTATTTACTTTAGTGAGGTTTGAGGCAAACAGTTCTTTTTTAACAATCTAAATTAGATTTTGTTTTTATTAGATTAGATTTTATTGACTCTTGAATTATTATTCATTTTGTACTTTTCATTATAAGGATGAAGTTCATTAGACTCGAGACTGCAGCAAATAAACATCCAAATGAGAAAGAATTTTGTACAATTTAATTAAAAAAACTAATATTATTCTGTTTAGTAGTAAAGAGAAGTAGGTCAGTATTAGTAAACACGCAGAGACTCAGGTCAGCTAGTCCAGAGCAGAGTCCAGACTAAACATGGAGAAGCAGAATTTAGTAGTTATGCTGCAAACAAGTTGAGCAAACAGACACAGGGCTTTCACCAAATGCAGACGCTTTCATTTCATTTCATTTCATTTATTTGGCACATGTATAAAAAAGATCATTACAGAATTATTCATATAAAAGTACAA
>JBAMHV010000003.1:16535677-16551385 GCA_037177535.1 Pseudomugil gertrudae | reverse complement strand
GATAAATCATTTATATAAATCAAAAATAATAACGGACCTAATATGGATCCCTGTGGGACTCCACAGTGTATATCAGCTTTAATCCAAGCTAAAACATTTCTTTTCTCATGCACCTTTGAAAGATCATCATCATTATTTTTTCAAGATTTTATTGCTGCCTTATGCTTCTTTTTAATGCCTTTTTTTGCACTGACTATAATGCTACTAATGTTTTATGTGAAGCACTTTGAATTGTGTTGCATGTAAAATGTGCAATACAAACAAACTTGTATTCATTATGAATATTATACGGGGACTACGTAATGGGAGCTGCAAATGATGTGAAATTATATGAAGACAATTAACAAAGTTAATTGGAGTAAAAAAATACACAAATGATGAATAAATTCTGAATTAGTTTACTTTAAAGAACACAAAAATAAATATGATTATGGTAAACTTACAAAGTGGACATAGTGTGAATATAACAACAGGTTAATTCTTTATTTAATAGAGATGGGTTAAATCTTAACACCCACACAATTAAAATAAGTCTTATATAGGCAGAGGAGGATTTGATACCAAAATGACTGCATGCTGTGTATATTATCAACCTAGCAATTAAAAGGACAGCAAATCGGTATCAGAGCAGTTCAGGTGAATAATGTGTTGCAGATCAGTGAGATTGGAGTTATTTCACCCAGAAAATATTAAACACCGTTTTAATCAATAAGAGAGGAGACGGTGAAAGAATAACGCAGATGAGCTGAAGTCATGATGAGAAGAGAAACAGAAGAAACAGGATAAGAGTAAAATGGTTGTGTGTAATCTAGAGGAAAACACTGCAGAGCAGAAAGGATGTGATTCCAGGTGTGGGTTTGCTTTTTTGGATGTGGCCAAATGATGAAAAGGAGGCTCCTGAAACCCTTATGTAGCATTTTTAATTTTATGAGTTAGTCCTCTATCCAGGGAGGTTGACCATCAGAGTTGATTCTATCTTGGTTTATTTAATTAGTTTAACTTTGAAAACCCGGTACTTTGTAAGACAAACGATGCATCATTGTTTTGTGAAGGTTACAACATCACAGTACCTTTCCCATTCCGGAGTGGGCATGTCCAATCTTCACCACCACTGGGAAACTTGGTGTTGTAATCTGCAAAGCAAGAAAACAGTGTAAGGGATGAATAATGAGTGACGGAGAGCGACAGCAGCAGTTTTTCATAACAACACAGGGGAAAAACCCTGTAGTGGAAATAGATCTGTTCCTGTATAAGTGGCTGTCAGGAAATGACTGCAGTCTTGTGAAGGTGACGACCTGCCACAACAAACAAATCTCACATTTTCTGCCAGGAAAAGCTATATCAAAGTTTGTGAACATTAATAAGAGGTGGTATTACCAAAATGTACTTTCATTAAGAAACTATAACATACTGTGTTTGTTATAATGTCTAACATGTTAGTTATGATGTGTCTCAACACAATACTACAGTTTTAGTATTATGGAGTATTCATTTTTTACGTTATTAAACAAAAGTAATGACAAAACAAGGATTTTATTATTAAATTGGAATTAAAAATCAACTAATATCTAGTAATTATGGAGTGCACAAATATCTTAATAATACATTTTTCAGCTGGTTAAGGAGGTTCAACAAGAAACTTCAGAGAATCACATAAACTACCAGATTTATCTTTTAAACAATCTAAACTTGGTCCTACACTTTAAAAAATGTAAAATAGGGCATAAGAAGAGGCAAAGGATAGCAGGCTTTTATTTCTTGCATTTGAGGAGGCTGTCTCCAAATTGTTGAGCACATAAGAGGCTCCCTGTGTGTGACCCTCTCAGCATTCAAGACAGAGTGTGAGGGGATCCAACTATTGTAAGTCTCTCTGTGTGTTGTCTTCAGTGAAGGGGAGAGAGAAGGAAAAGAGAGCAACAGCCTTCAACCCAAGTTATTTGCTGCAGCTTGAATTCAGAGGTTCACTTGAAACTTATGAAAACATTTCTATCCACAGCTGCCTCTCGGCTCAGCGGAGCTCATCCCACCACTTCAACCTTGATCTCTTTTTCGACACACACCCCTGTCACTGACTGGTGACCTGACTTGCTTCCCAGGAAACTTAACAGGATCACAAGAGATTGCTGAGTGTTCATCGAGTGGCAGAGCAGATAGAGATAGCCAGAGCTATCATGGCCGTGTCCCAGCAGCGTAGTGCGTGTTTGGGGCTCTGGATGCTTCTTTTGCTTGCTGCAGGAATGGAAGAAGTTGTGGAGGGATGCAGCTGCCACCCAGCACACCCCCAACAGCTCTTCTGCAGTGCTGAGATCGGTGAGTTCCTGACTGGAGACTGTTTATGGTTTTGTTGATGATCAGAAATGTTAACGACACAGAAATTATAAGCTGCTAACCTAAATAGCAGAGAACAGATTTGAGGTGTTTCGGGGTGTAAGATGTTTTCAAAATGGAGTGAAATTCATTTTAAATACACCAAATTTGATTTGCAGTTGCAGAGAAAAAGCCAAAGTAATAGTTTTCATCACATTCCTACATGTTTTCCACCTTATGGTACAAAAACAAACCTTAACAAAACAGTCATATGTAAACCAGCACAGGCAACAAGACCTTTTCTCTCAGTCCAGTGCACACCCCCTCCTTCCAACCCCCCTCCCACCACCCAGTTCTTTCTTGTCTATGCACAAGCCAAAACCAACACTCTGCTTTGACTTTGAGTACTTGGCTGCAGAGTGTGGAAAGCTAGAGTATGTGCTTCTGTCAAAGGTCACACTCCAGCCGAGGAGAATCAGTGAGAAAAAAAGGGGAGAAGAAGTTCCTTATTCCTGGTCCTAGCGTCTAATTACCGTCTATCTCTCATCAGGTTTTGAGGGTCAGCTCTTTCTTTAATAATGTCTCTAAAAAACGATAGTGAGCATGACATGAAAGCTGATACTTTAAAAAAATGAATAGAACAAGATAAAAGTTTTTAACATAATGTTTTCAGGGCACTGCTGTATGTGTGAAATGGGACGTTGTTTTTTACAGAGATATGATGTGATCGTTTGGTTTTCCCAACAAGGAATATTATTAGGTTTTCAAAACCCCTGAAAACAGTACACAGTGAATCAGAACTGTTGAAAACAACACAGGTGATGTACACAGCCAGGCCTTTAATATAATGATTTTATAATCATTAGTCTGGGTGTGTACAGTTACAACCTTAAAACACTTTGATAGCACCACAAAAATTCAAGCGTTTTTTCATTCTTGCCTAACATATAAGAAAGTAAAATAAAGGCATTTTCCTCCTTTTTTTGAAAAACAGCATCAGTATGAGATTTATTTTTCCAAAATATCTGCCTGAATATGTAAGTAAAAATTCATACAAAATCATACAGGGATCATAACAACTGTAAGTGGAATAACATTATCTCTGATGACATCCAAATAAAAGAGAAGGATAAGGTGAGTATATCCATAAACTGATCATGTGATTTTGAAACAAAACTCATGTTATTACATTTTTTTTCTATTTCCTTGAATAATTTAGCACCAATCTAAAACCTACCACAGTACAGAGCAGAAATGTAATGCTGCTTGTGAACATGGACATACATGAAGTTGTTAAATGTGATAATAAAGTACAAGCCAATGAAATTATTCTCTTTTTATACAAAATATGATATATTTCATATATATGATGTTGCGTTTGAGGGCAGCTTTGAGGTGGAACAGGTCTTCCATTTAGTCTTTAAGCTCAGAAAGCAGCCATTTTTACTATTTTCAAATGTATCTGTGTCACTTATTTATAATAATGTTTTGCTATACAAACATCAACTAGTAAAAGGGATGATGTCTTGGAAAGTTCTTCTTTTTGGGAACCACAAAAACGTAAAGAAAGTGTACTTTTAAGCTTTTCAATATGTGCTTTTCTTTTTTATGACTGTTGTTAGTATTTAATGTAATACAATTTCTTCTAATGTTTACATGTTTTTATTAATTATTTTTTGAAAATACAAAGCAAGTATGGGCAGGTTGAAAGTTTTAGCTTCTGCAGGTTGCTGGGAGACCATTGGATGTATATAGCAACATGTGGGCATAAGTACACAGACGTACATTAGAAAAATCCCATTTTGCTTTGTACAGATCTTTGTAGTCTTTGAACAGCAGTGGTAAAATGCCATTTGCATGATGAAAGAAGCAAACAGAAAAGAAATATGACACTTGATTTAAACCTGAACCTTCAAAAAGAATTAAATATAATGTAAATTGTTCCTTGTTAGCTTTTTATCTGTAATAATAATGCTGACCTAATATTACTGATGGCCCTGTGATGGACTGGCAACCTGTCCAGGGTGTACCCCGCCTCTCACCCGATGTCAGCTGGGATTGGCTCAAGCCCCCCCGCAAGCACGTTAAGGGAATAAGCGGTAGAAAATGGATGGATGGATGGATATTACTGTAAATCTAACTGCACAAAACTAAAGACATCATTTGTAAAATTGCTTTAGGCGGTCACAAGTGGAAGGAGTCCTTTCTTTAGACCCTGATATCAGGGTAATGTTAACAGATCTGTCTAAGTTTAGAGAAGTTGAAACTCTAATAGAAATAGTTTTACATTTTTATACTGTCTCAAAAAGTGGACAAGATGTCTAATTACAAAGATAGCACCTTATTTAAAGAAAAAAACATTTTCCATGCATTGTTCTACCAGCATGGATCACATCCTCTGACAGGTTTGGACTCATGCATCATGCCCAACATCATTACTCTCTATAGAGTTCTTATGAAGGCAAGCATGACTCAGACATAACAACCTTTATAACACTTAAACTATTTTAAAAAATTATTTAAAATGATGCTTCACATTACATTTTCCATCTACACTTTATATTTAATTTAGCTGGTTTTACAGTCTTTTCAGAATGTTAATGTTAAGTGTCATCTTAACTTAAAATATGTTGCAACACCGTAGTCATATTACAAACAAACATACTGATGTGGAAAATAAATAACGTTTGTTGTTTTTGCTGGTTTATTCTCATTTGATGAGAGTAATGGCTAAAGGGCAATGTTGTAAGAGAAAGCAAAAGTAAAAGTGATTACATTGTTTAAGTTAGCTTCTTTTTTTAGCAAGATAAAAAAGTTCTGGTTCATTGCAGAGCAGTTTAGTTGTTTGTTATCCCAGCTGCTGCTCAGAACCACTTTTTCAGTATGGGAATGTTTTTCTCAGTTTTACAACTGAGAGTATGGATTTTATCTCGTATAATTCCTACATACAAAGAGTTGGTCCCTTGTAAACATTATTTTTTCTGGTTCCTAAACATCTTATTTGTTATTATGTAGTGCCGCAAGAAATAATATCAGGTTAATTTGTGGTGCTAAAGTTCTCAGTTCAGACAAATTGTTTACATGTCAGAAAGCAAACTGCATGATGTTGCAACTTCGCCACACTCACTAACTGTAATCCATCATGACTTCTTGACAGTTCTGTGTCATACAAAAACTGCACGTTATATTGTCTAGTTATGTGTTTTAGTAGCTCAACATCAAAATCAGAAGTAAGAGCATGTCGAAAAATAAACAGGTGAACATCCGATAAAATGGAAAGTTAAATAATGTTTCCACGTACTCACTGAGTTCATAGATGTAATAATAATCTGCTGTAGAATTAAGTACCTATTATTAAAATTATTTAAAAACATTAAAATAAAAAACATTAAATAGTACATTAGCTATCAACCTATATAAGAACTGAAAGTTAACGAGCAGGAGCTTATTTTTTTGGGCCTGCTTCGAAATTTTGCACCTGTTTTAAGAGTTGCATGTATGACTTTATGTTTAAAAAGGCAGCCAATGGCCCCTTTTCAGGTAGGACATTACTTGCAGGGACCATGAATAACAAAGTCCTCATTTACCTTAAGTTTTCAGAAGAAAACTTTACTTATCTGGTGTCTGTGATTACTCTATCCTGGTTATTTTCGAAGTACAGGCTGGTGGTGGCCTTAAGTTGACCTGACAGTGCTGTCAGAGTTGATGAGCTCTGTGAATAAAGCTGTGCATCTGAGTAATATCCCATCTGCCCACAAACCCTGGACAATTCCCTGGCTATGTTTGTGTATTTGACACTGTGTGAGTGTGTGTTTGCTGGACGAGGGCCAGTCCATGCCAGCACAGCCTACTCCATCTCTCTCTTTCTTCCCAACTTCATTTCCATGTCTATAGGCTTAGTCCGATGGTCTGCATACTAACAATATCGGTGTGAAAGCCCACTGACAGTCCAGCTTTGTGAGGATGACAAGAGTGCCAATTCATCTGGGAGGGGGGAGTTACCTACTACATCAGTTCTCATGGTACAAGCAATATTTCTCCTCAGTCATAGCTTTGCAACGGGCAAACAGAGACTCTGTAGACATGCCTGTACGTTTCCAATACCTGTAGATTTGCACAAAGCCTAAATATAGCAATAGAAATCCACTAATGGAAACCCCTACATTTAGAAAAAACACTTTATTTGCATTTATGAATCCCCAGACGTTACATAGTAGGTCCTGTGACCTGTTACGATGGCGCGGCACAGAGTAAACAAATGCAGAGTTTAGACAGAGGAATGAGGGGGAAAGAAGGTGTAGCAAATTTTCCGCTGCATGTAGAAAACTAAAAAATAATGCTTCATTGTCGTAAATTTGTGTCCTGCTGTCAATTTTTGTCGACAACATTTGCTACACTATTCAATGGAAACACCAATAGTTTGTTTTCCCGAAACCTCACAAATCTTTTGTTATGGTTTTTTATTTGGCAGGAAACGCTAGCTGATGTGGGTAACTTTGCCTGTGCAATTCAAACATGTCTAAATGGGAGAGTAAGACAATTTCAGACATATGTGCAAAAGTGTTTTACTAACAGAAATAATTTTTCAGTAACTATTATGAATGTGTAACATTGACAAAAATGTAATTTGAAGGAACTGTCCGAAAATGAAAATGTGTAGCAGATGATCCAACCCAGATTTTTTTTTTCCAATTTTATCTGCTGAGGACAGACAGATGCTTAATGTATAATTGAACCCAACAGTTCAAACCAACTCTGGCTAATTACTGATAACAACTTCTGTCCTTTCTGTGTTAGACTGCAAAGCTCAAGCTGCAAACCGCCTGATCCTTGCACAAAATACACTGAAGCATTTCAGTTAATCATTAACAGGCTCAGATGGAAAGATTTAAGTGGGATGGCTAATATGTGGAGCATGCTTCATCTGCCAAAAGAAGCTTAGATCAAAGAGCTACACTGAATGATAAGGATGAAAATATAGGATGAAAATCATAATGAGTGCAGAATTATATTTCTTTTTAATGTGCCATCTCAGTTCCAACACAGCTGATCTGTGAGAATTACCTTAAACTTTCACAACATGTTGGCCACGTGGAAATAATATAATGGCAGCAAATAACCAACACATTGTCCTCCAGGTTTTCAGATTGATTTTATCTCATGCACCCACTCAGGAGCCACTATTTAGCCCTCCCTCTTGCCATCAGCTGTGGACTTTAGTAGCTGAACAAACCTTTGCACACTGTCACAATTATTTACTAACAACATTTTGGTATTTAACCATCATTTAAAAAAAGGCCTGCCCAAGAAATGTTTTAGTCTTATCAAGGTCAAAGCCAGAAATGTAACAATTTAAGGTTTGTGTGTGGTTACTTTGGATTTCTGTCATCAGTACCTGCTTCCATAAAAAGATGTAGAGAAGGCCTTCTGTTTTTCTGACTCTCAGTTGGAAAAGTCGGTTTTCATGCCACCTGCCAGAAACTTAAACATAACGTGCTATAAATATGTTGTTTAAGAGGTTGCGTTGTTTCATTTACTTCACTGGGATCTGAGGAGTGGTTGGATCTCTTAATGTTTATTAGCAGAAACTGAATCAAAACAATACTTGCTGATTTCTTTGTAAGTGTTCAGATATGTTGTAGTTTGATAAATTTCCAAACAAATAAAACAATCTGATCTCACAGAGCAAAGATGCATTAAGAATGAACTTAAGATCATTTTTACTTTATTATTAATCAGTGGCCTCTGTGGCCTCACAGCAAGAAGGTTGCCGGTTCAAGCCTTTGTTGGGGCGGGGAACAAACCAGGAACCTTTCTGTGAGGAGTTTGCATGTTCTCCCCGTGTTAGCGTGTGTTCTCTCCGTGTTAGCGTGGGTTCTCTCCGTGTTAGTGTGGGTTCTCTCCGTGTACTCTGGCTTCCTCCCACAGTCCAAAGACATGCAGCTTGGGGATAGACTGATTGGAGACTCTAAATTGCCCATAGGAGTGAGTGTGTGTGTGCATGGTTGTCTGTCTATGTGTGTTGGCCCTGGATGGACTGGTGACCTGTTCAGGGTGTACCCCGCCTCTCGCCCGTTGTGAGCTGGGATTGGCTCCAGCCCCTGCGAACCCGTTCAGGGAAAAGCCGTAGAAAATAGAAAATGGATAGATATTAACTAGTTAACTATAGTTCTTAGCAGCAATAAATGAGTAATAAAATAGTATTTTATATTTTTAATTTGTAGTGAAGATGTACTATAGTAGTACTACTTAAATTTTCAATTGTTGAATTGTTTTAGTGTATTCTTACTGTATATAACTATTAACTAAACTAAAAAATAGAAACTATGTAACTCGAAACTACTACCTGCTTACTAATACGTGAATGAATATCAGACATGGCAAATTTGATATAGTAAAAATGATCATTTCCAACTTCTAACCCTTAAAATGATCCTGCAGCAGTAGTTTAGACTCCACTGTAAATAATAATGAAACAAAGATTAATCAAAATGCATCCATGACAGCAAAACATGCTCATTGAACTTACTCGTTCTTAAGTCTAAATTCTAAGACATTTTTAGGTCTCAACCCAACTTCCTTCCTCCTTCTCCTAATTATCTGTGTCCTGGTGCTGTCAGAGACCACCGTGTGATACAGGCCATGTGGGTGAGCATTTGATCTTTATCTTCTCTTACTCTGACATTTGTTTTGGCCAATTTTAGCAACATAATCTGAGTTTTATAGTATTAGAATACAGTCTAGCTCCTTCACATGTTCTGCAAACCTCTTTTGGACAAGCTGCCCTGCTCTGGGCAATACAATACACACAGATTTAACTCTTAATGCCTCACACAAATGTTTGTTGGCCTTTCTATCATCTGGGGTGTTCGACAAACAAAAAAAGGGCTCAGTTTCTCCTGAGCCGATTTCACAGAACAAGCTTAGCTCCTCCTCTCCTTACCAACACACAAAAAACATGGCGTAGTTATGTGAAGGGCCAAAGGGAAAACCGAGGGGGTGGTTTGCTAAGCAGTGTGTGAGCTTCACTCTGTCTCTCCCACTTTCTAACACGGTTGCATTTCTTCTGTCTTTCATCCATTTCAGGCTCATTGTTTCTTCACTTGTCCTCTTCTAACACACAATGAAACTTTCCCCTTTACAGGAATAGACATGGAAATCAGGGACATTTATGAGCCAGTGTTCAGGGAATTTAGCCACTGTGATAATACAGTCATAGCAATAAGTGAACATTTGGCATTCTAGATTAAGAAGGCGTTACAGTCAAGGACAAAGAAATCTTGGCAGTTTTAGATGGTGTCTGGTGAGTCTGTTGGCTAAGATGAAAGCAGTCACAATCAGATTTTCTTATATGGCAGGATCATGACTTCATAAACTTCCTTTCAAGCTAATTTTTCGCAGCTTGTCTCAACGCCAAGAAATTGAATAAGTAGAATAAACTGGCCCGAATCCCATATTTTCTAGAAATTCTGTAACACTGCATGACTCGCCTGGTCTCCCAAAAACTAGCATTGATGGCACATCTTAACATAGTGTGTCATCAGCACACATATTGTGTCACTGAACATCATTTACTGTGACAAGATGAAACCCTGCCATGAACTTTTGCCCTAACCCTTATTCATCTGTCACATCTTAGCAGGGATATAAAGACACACACAAACAATCTTATTCATGCCCTGCCATGAGAACATGAATTAATTACCAAATTAATAGTAAACTAAGTGCATACATTTACAGCTAGAATGCATAATATGAAGCTCTTAATAGAGAAGCAAAGCTTTTAGCACTTTGGTGGATATTTCTGGTTGCTAAGCAATTACTATTGGAAGAAGGATTATACCAGTTTGTTATGTGTTGGCTTGTTTGACTTAGTTCCGATCCATTCTCTGATGAGTACCTGCAATGTTGTCTTACCTACAGTGTTATTGCTTTTCTGTTAATGGAGCTTTCTGGTGTGGCTTTTTCTGTGGAGCTATAATAGTAAACAATTTTTGGTTTGATTCATTTAACTACAGCATTGTTAGTATTGTTCAGAAAAAGTCTGAGAGTGAAAATCATTTTTCAATTACATACATGAAGGACAGAAATGAAAAGTTGCTGATTGTGTGAGTTATGTGGATGGAAAAACAAGAACTGAATAAATAAATAAAGCCAATAATGTTTCGTATAGCCCTGACAGATTGAACATTGTAATTTGTGTGAAATGTGCCTGGTATGCAGTGTAAACATTGCATGCATTTGTGTACGCGCGTGTGTGTGTGTGTGTGTTGATTTGGTTGGAAATGAGCAAGTAGAGAGCTACTTGTTATTCCATGTGGGTTTGAACTTCCTCCCAGAGGAAAAGAGGGACACATCCTGTATCACTACTGAGAGGCTGCAACACTGTCTGTATGGGAGGAGGAGAAGTGCCAGACAAACGGTAGAAAAAAAGAGGGGAGGAAAACAAATCTATCAATACATCAATCCATCCATCCATTCATCTGGGAAAAAACTGAATTTATCGTTTAAACTCATCTCTGACATAAAAATCACCTCTTCACATCATCTTACATTTATTTGACACTTCAATTCATCTCAGCTTTTCTTTCCATCTGTTTTCTCTGACAGTGATAAGGGCGAAGATCTCTGGAGAGAAGATTGTGTCGCCTAGCAACAGCTCCTCACCTTACATGAAGATGATCCAATATGAAATCAAAATGATCAAGGTGAGCTGTGTTAGTGCAGACACATACCATTTTTACTTTGCGCTGCAGGCTTTATGTTTGAAGGTTCTGTCTTTAATGTGATGAGGAAATAAAAAAACCATAAACGTGACATCACAAACAGACAGTCAATGCCTCACAACTGCCTGAAATGCACATATATGCTACAAAGTTGTATTTATGTTTTTTCAATATATCCTTTGTGCTGTTATGTCTCGTTTTATCGCACTTTTTAGAGGATTAGCTGTCAGATAAGAAAGAAAAAGTTTGTTCCTCTTTTGAGTCAGTAGTTTTATCAGTTAAAACTGAATGGGATTAAAAAGCCTTTTGTGTAAAATCTGCAACAAAATAATAAAAGGAACATTTTTCATATCCACATTTTGAAGCTCTTTATTAAAAATAAAACCTGAAAGTTAACATTTACAACATATATATATTTTTTTCTTGTGCCAGGCTCATAACTTTTTATTCTCTGTATGTCTCTGTGTATAGATGTTTAAAGGTTTCGAGAGAGCTAAAGATATCCAGTATGTGTACACTCCAGTCTTCTCCTCACTGTGTGGAGTCAAGCTGGACTCTAACAATAAAGCAGGGTATCTGCTCTCAGGTACGATATGGAACATTTCTTACTAACTTTTACAGTTTCACCTGGATTTAGGCTGAACTGAGCGAGTGAGAAAATACATGGAACAGAATTTTCTATTATCTCGTTTTTGGAAACATTCATGCTTCTGATTTCATGCTTGTCTTCACATATCTTTTAATTTAACTCTCCATATAGCCATATTTCACATTATTTGGAGATAATTAATGTCTTTAATTAGTGTCTTATGCTCAGGTTCTTGTAGTTATCAGACTTATGATGGATGCTAGATTAAACGCTGGTGCCATGATGTCTTTATTTAGGAAGTATGTGGAGCGATGGTCGCATTTCTATTGGCCAGTGTGACCTGGTGGAGTCGTGGGACAACTTATCACTATCACAAAAGAAGAACCTCAACTACAGATACCAGATGGGCTGTGAATGCAGAGTGAGTACGCCTTTTGAGTCTTAATTTATATATTTATCTTTCTCACCAGTCTTTTTGCCTCTGAGTTGATACAAAAAATTATTAGCTCTTTCATCTGCTCTGCCTCAAGCTTTCCTTCTATTTTAGTACAAACATGTTTTTATCTGTTCTTTTTATTTAAATGAACACTTCTTCATATTAAGTTATTTTTTCTAACAGTGTTTTTTAACAACCTGAACTAATGCACAGGGAACAACAACTTAAGCACCAAACAATGAGATGAGTAAAAGATTAATCGCTGACTGTTTTCCTGTCAGATCAACACCTGCTACACGGTGCCGTGTGCATCCACGGGGGATAATGAGTGCTTGTGGACAGACTGGCTGCTGGATAACAGTCTAAATGGGGAGCAGGCTCGGCAGTACGCCTGTATCCGTCGCTCAGACACGAGCTGCAGCTGGTACCGAGGAGGGCCTCCACCTGAGAAAGACTTCTTAGACATGACTGACCCTTGACCTGTAATTCTAGCTCTGATTTTGATTTCTAAAATGCCTAAAAAAGAAAAGCCTGATGTGGCATATGTACTTCAGATTTGGCATGCACAGTAGCACCTGAATTGAAAAATTGGCAAATTTTTAAAAAACCTCACACTCTGACACTGATCTTCTGTTAGCAGAGTTGAGGTTGTGGCTTCAGCAAGGATGGGGACATTTGTTTAAACTGCAGGGGCTTTCAACATTTCTGACTCATTTTTACACTCTCACACATTCCACTTCACTTGCTAGAGTGAGAACAGGAGCAGAACATCCACTGCCGACCTTTCATTCCAGAGGGAGTGTTTTGCCTCAAGGTAAATGCAATCCTTTACAAATATGGGAGTCCTAAACCTCTTTATGGGTAAGGGATAATAGAGTTTAAGTTGGGAATTTGCTGAAAGATGTAGAAAGAAAATTGCAGAGTTGCTGTCCAATGATAAGATATTAACAAAAAAAAAGCAAAGCTTTGAATTGCAAAGTTCACACAATGCAAAGTGATTATAATTTTTCATATTAACAAAACCTCTCAATAGAAATGAAAGCAGTACAAAGTAATGTATAGTATTTCTACATGCTAATACTAATCATATGATGCATTCAAAACTAAAGGAAGTAATGTTTTTTAAACAAAAAAGCTGAATTGCTCTATCTCAGCATTTGCTTTTACATATAAACTCATGCTGAGAGAAGAAAATCTCTTTCAGGACTCCTTTGCCTCATGTTGTTAAAGATGATGATCTCAGTATGTTTGTGCTGCATAATGAACAGATAGTGATGTTTATATGTGATAAAATAGAATCTAACACCAGATAATCTTCATTAAATTGTGCTCATGTGTTATGCGATGCGGGAATCATGTATGTGCACGGCTGTAAAATCTGTAAATATTGTATTTCAGCAAGAATTAACATTTTTTAAGCTAACCATCTTTTCCTATAGGTATAGTAATTCTTATCTTGTGGTTTAGTGTTTAGTGGTTGAGCTCTTTCATGTGCCAAAAATCTGTTCCAGCACTAAATAACAGCACTGCCACCTGTAGAGGCTACGGCTGCTCACTTCAGAGGAAATGATGTAACAGGACATGTTTTAATTATCTTTTTTTAACTCCCCTAAACAGGAAGTGGGTCATTCTCATAAATGTAATGAACGATTTAAGTGTTTTTCAATATAGGACAGCCTGAGTCTGCAATGACTCCCGTCTTGTTTCTGGATTACCGGTGAAGTCAAACACATTATAATGCATGATCCTTTCCTAGTTATTATATACATTTTTTAGTCGACAATGAATGCATTAAAATATTTATGTCTAATGCACTGCTTTGCACGGTACATTGAAAACATGTCTGTTTTAAATATATTAATATTTACATATAATTTCATGAATGGCAGGATTATAATTCATCATAATTGTTTGGCTATAGTGAAGTTTTAAATAGCTTTTGTTTTATACTGTAAGACCTGTTGGAGTTGTATTTATGTCTCGTGTCTGTCTAAATAGAGTTTTCTATATCCATGTACCAAAAAAGATTGTATATAAAATGTCTCAGTGGAAGAGCACGTCATTGTCTCCTTTTTGATTCCCTTCGGAAACAACACTACAAGACTCAGAAGCTTAGAAGTGACACTGATGAGAAAAAACAAGCTTGTTAAGAATTTCTGTAAAGTAATTTATGCTCACTTCTAATTAATGAATATAATGAAGGGAATTTTATTCTTTAGCTTGATTTTAGTGATTCTGTGAAAGCATTAAGGAAAAAAACAACCGTAAAAACGACCCGATTGTTTCTATCATCCTGAATAAACACTATCCTGCATCTTTGTGTGTAAAGTGAGCATGTCATGGAAAACATGATTGGGTTAGTGATAACACAACTTCCCTCTGGAAACATAAGCTCAGTGTAAAACTCTGCCAACAAAGCAGTTTTAAACCTAATCCTCAATCAACTCCTAGAAAATTAAAACAATTTCTCATTTACTGATATCTAACAAGTGAGAGTTGGTTGCAGGCAGACTGACAACACACAAGGTCCAGTAAATATCAAGAACTTCACCATGTCTTTGTAGTTAGGGTAGAAGGTCTGGTTGATGAGGGGAAACTTGTCTGAGCCCAGCCGCTTCTGATTATTGATCAGCTGGGAAAACTAGGGGAGAGATGAAAAATAGGAGAGCTGAGTAAAGCTTCTGCAAACGAAGCGTGGCTTGTAATGTGTCACATGAGAAAATGTAGAGAATAAAACACTTTGTATGGTTGTGCGTTTATTGTTCTGAGATCACTCACAGCCCAGGGTTTGTCACAGAGGTTGTAAATGGAGTCCAGAGAGTTGACGGAGGGGACGCCTGCATACTGAAGACCAATGATCAAGTTCCTGAAATCCTCATTTTGGGCCATGCTGAATGCGTGCTGGCGCACCAAGACAAAGTCAGGCCTGAATGACCTGGAGAAAGAAAATACACAAAGCTGAATCAACAACTTAGATTTCCAAAAGCTGTGGTTGCACTTACAACCCCCCACCTCCTCGGTAAAATGGTCATTTCAGAAGCCTCGTCTGAACTGTCTAATTTTGTTTGTTTCACATTTATCAGAGTTGACTTTTGCTGATGTTTATCGATGGAAGCTTAAAGCTTTGTCTGCATCATTTCAAATGAATTTCATCCTTCCATACTGCTGACTTGCCCAGAGTGTAGTCTGCTTCTCACCTGCTAATTGCTTCCCTGCAACCCTGCATTGGACTAAGCGGTGGAGAAAATGATTGAATCAGGGAAAAAGGCTGAAACGTTTAGTTTCTGTGCTACTTATGTGCCAGCTCCCTTAATTTGTCACCAGTAAACATGTATTTTCACATCTTTACAAATTTCATAACTGTTCCCTGCACCAAAACTCCAAAAGTATTTTAATAGACCTTTTTGTCACAGGGACTAATTTCATAATAAGAATGCCATATATAAGCGGAGAACTAAAAACTAGCCCATTGTGTTCTAATTAAGGATATATTTTAGCTAAACAAGGTTTGTGGTCACAGCCTTAAAAAAGATTTATATATTTATCCATCCATCCATTTCCCACCGCTTATCAGAGGTCGGGTCGTGGGAGCAGCAGCCTAAGGAGGGAAGCCCAGACTTCCCTCTCCCCAGCCACATTCACCAGCTCAT
>JBAMHV010000003.1:16487125-16505348 GCA_037177535.1 Pseudomugil gertrudae | reverse complement strand
CCGATCTTGAAACTCGAGGGTGGTCCGAGCAGTGACCTTTCTCTGTGGACTCTGCATGGTCTCCCTGTGTTAGCATGGGTTCTCTCTGGGGACTCTGGCTTTCTCCCACCATCCAAAGACATGCATGTTGGGTTATTTGGTAAGTTTTAGGAGTGAGTGTGTGTGGTTGTTTGTCTCTCTGTGTTGGTCCTGCGATGGACTGTCCAAGGTGTACCCTGCTTCTCACCTGAATGTCTGCTGGGATAAGCTCCAGCTACCCACGACCCTGAATTTGAAATGTGGTTAAGAAAATGGTGTATGTTGTAGCTCTTTTAGTAATTATTTCTATTGTACCTTTGTTACAGGGAAACACAATTTTGTGTTTCATGCACAAATACTTGATAAACAACAATAAATTCTATTATATTCTGTTCTATTCTTTTTTGCTCTTCTTACACTGACTTAAGACGTGTACTGTAATCATAATGCAGGTGATATGTTTTCACTAGAGAGTTTTTATTTGCATTATACGTTGCTGCTAATCACTGAATTATTAACTGTGTTTTCATTAACTCTAAAATTATTCAAAATCTAAATACTGCAATAAAAATAACTACTTAGTAATGGAAACACCTGTAATTCCTAAACATCTCAAACATCACTAAAAAGTATTTACACACTCTTAATGTGTTTTTTTAATAGATGTTTCAAAAACATGTCATGGAAACTTTTTTTTAACCCACATTTATACATCTTTGGACTTGACGTAGGGGATCATGTGACCAATTGATTTGAAGCAGACATGGTGCAGTAAGGACGAAGATAGAAATGTCTAACAAATTATTAAAGAGAAAAATTGAACCACCATCCTTGAAAGCAAACAACAGCAAAATGCAAAGTTTACCTATGAAATAGAAAGGTAAAGAAGGAAGAAAGGCTTTGAAAAGCAACAACAAGAAAAGTGAGAAGCAAACCTCAGATAAGTGAAAAAACTTAAAGGAATGCTACATGGCAAAAGCAGAAATTTACACAATTCAATGGAAACAACAGCTATTCACAGTTATAGTTGGTTGCCACAATACAACACAACTTTTATTTAGCAAAAAATTGTAACAGAAACGTAGCTTATGACTTATTTACGTCTTGTTTCTTCAGTGACTGTCTTATATGCAGTTCCACAGTTCATTTTATCAATGCACTAAAAGTAGCATTTCTTAGCTTGCACAAATCTGATGAAAAGATTATTGTGCTTTTTAATTTATTCATTTATTATTTTTGCTCTTGGTTTCTCCAGCAGAGATTGTGAAGAAAAAGATGACAAGAAGGTGTGAGCATAGAAGCAGAGGTATATTTGAAAAGCTACAAAAGAGATTTTTCATCCGAAGCGCAAATCAATTTAGTCAGTTGAAATGGTGGAAGGTGATAACAGCTTTCATTGGGGTTAATAGAGATTAAATGTAGCCTGCAAGTTTTCACTTTGTCCTAAAAATAATTGAAAAATACCCCCTTTACACATGGTTACAGCTGCCTGCTTACTGCCTTAGATAACTATGGTTAGTTCTTGACAGCTTAGGTTTTAGGGTTTTTTTGCGTGTAACTATATGGTCTCATTGTTTTGAGACTTTAGCATTGTTAATTTATAACTGTTTATATACATTCTGTTAGGCTAGCTAACCCCAATGCCATTAGCACTGCTTTAATCTTGTACCACTTCTCCTATTGTGACAATAATTCTATATTAATTAATTTTTTTGTCACAACATATTTATCTATAGGGTTGTAACACACACGCTAAGATGAAAACACTTTTGTACATAAACTCAGAATAGCACATATATTACACAGGAACAGTAGACAGACATTGTAATGGCTTAGTGGGGGAAAGTGTCTGGAATTATTTTAGTGTGGAAATGTTTCTTCTAGACTAATAAATTTATTTGAAATGGCTCAAAGTCAATAGATTTTTTTTCAGTAGCTGACTTATGATTAGAACGAGTGGTATGTCTTATTACACAGAAACCTACAGTGCTGTTAAAAGAACAGCTTGGTCCTTTAAGATCAAGCTAGAGAGGAGAGAGACTCTCAGCACATGAGCTGCTCTGACCCAGCACAGGACTGAGTCACAGGGTGGTATGGGAAAATGACTCTACATTTGGTCGTGACTGTCTTTGCAGCAAGCTTTAGCAATAAGCGCCATACGTCTCTTCTAGTTACAGCAGTGCCACATGAAGGTCGTCAACTGTGAAGCTAGCGGAAGGTACAGGAGTAATCTCCAAGCATCAGCTGCCTGACCCCAGTTTGGAGGTGAAACAAGAAAGGTTAACAGCTGTTTCTGCCAGTTCTTACAAACAGTAGAAGCTTAAAACCAGAGCAGCAGGGTTGCTAACCTTTTAAAGTAAAACAAAAAGACCAGATTGGAAAATACCTAGTTTTGGTGCAGCACAATTCTCCTGTGGGTGCGGCGTTTTGCTCACCTAGACTAGCATAGCATTCGCAATATAAACGCAACCATCCCAGGTTAAATGTGGACAGCTCCCTGACCCACTTTCTCGTGTACACACTGAACAATAAATTACATTGAAGTCCAAAAAAAAAATAAGTATAAAATGCACAGGAATTTAACCTACACATACAAATAACATCCCACACAAGCTTGATAGTTTCACTTTGCAGATATAGTATTTTTAATTTCACTATTGATGACATGTCATGATTAATCAATGCTGTGTGCCTTGACTAGTTGACTTGAAAAATCCCCTGAAATGAATGCCCCTGGTTTCTTTACACTGAGATGCACTAGCATGGCTGACAAGCTTGTCAAGCCTGTCCTAAGAACTGCAGTATATGTCATAGAATTGCAACATATTTTACATTTACAACACTCTACCCACGCAAATAAAAAGACTGATGACTTTTCAGTTAATCTTGCTAGGCTGAATCAAACCTACCTGGCAGTGTTTGTGGGTAAGAAGGCTGGTTATAAATCTGATCAGATGCCTGTTGAGACTGTCTGAGGTTGAGTGAACAGAGGTTAACTTTTCTTTTTGATCTCCACCAGCCACCCACAGCTGCCTGAATCAAATTCAAGTCAGCAATGCCGTCTACAGTGTGACGTCAATGCTGGGAGCTGACAGATGCATGTGCTCCTTCTTGATGATATCACTCCTTCTTTAACAACATTTTGCTCTGCCACCAACTGCGCTTTTCGTATTTGTGGTTCTCCAAAGATGGGACAATATACTAAATGTAATCATAGTAGAGGTGTTCTTGCCCTTTAAAGAACTCCTAAAGATTTATCTTGTCCAAGACCATCTCCTCTCCTAACACATCTCACACCTTATTTGCACCTGGCCTGAACTCCTGAGCTGGTTCTACTTGATGGTGATGCCAAGTCTTCTTTTTACATGAAAATTTAAATCTTGTTTCTCCATTAAGCCTCTTTGTAAGGAATAAGATGCTAAATATTAGATGCAATAGAAACCTGGCTGCTGCATAACATGAAAATATTGATATTGATGATGTTGATATGGTATATATAAGTTTAGAAATTTGTAAAATAGGTAAACTGGAAGAGTTTTATGTCTGTTACATTCCCAGCCAGAGATATCATTGTCATGCTCAAAGCAACAAATGAATTTGGTTGCCATGGATTCATGCAGAAACACATTAGAATCAATCTACAGTGTCCTGTTGACCTGAGGAGGGACCTTGTTTATACAGTCTATGGAAGGGACGCAAAGAACGATACAGTAAGTCAGGTTACCTATGCATGCTGTTTATCATCTGAGCAAAGATCCAAATCTGTAACAAAATGTTACTCCATTTATAAACAATACTTCAGTTATTTTAATCAAATGCAATGTTGCCTTTCCACTAACTTAACTTGAACAGAGAATTAAAAAAATAGTGGCACAAATTTGGATGCAGTTAGGTACAATACGTACAGAAATAGTTACCATGTCAGTAGACTAAAAACACAAATTCTCATACGTTTTTAAATTATGTTACAAAATACAAAAATCAACATCTGCCTGAAACTAACAGTAGCAGATGCAACACAAACTCACATTTAATAGATTTTTTCTTTTATTTTACCATGCTGCATAGCAACTTGCCACCAGTAGCAATACAGCAGACCTCTGCTTCTTGTTATTGCAGTGCAACTCATCAATTGTATGTTGTGCTCCCTGCAATGTTTTGCGTGAATATAAATGTGTGGTTGAAGAAAAAAAGTTTTTAAGAGGACACTGACTGTACTGAATGTCACTAAGGTGCTGATTGTATTTTTTCTTTCTTCTCACCTCTTAAAATAAGAATTACAACATGTAATTAAAGACATTATTGCAGTCTGTGCAGATATTGAGCAGGCTAGAAATCAGAATATGAGTTAGAACCAAAAAAAGTAAATACACAAGCAGAGATCCTTCTGTCCTTCACAACTTTGGCTATTCTTGTTTTTGCAAACAGTTAATTAGTTAGCTTTTAAAAGACCCACATTATGCTGATTTGTAGTTTTGTCATACTTTTTCATGGGACCTATGAGGCATAAATGAGTATTTTTCTCACATTAAACATTGTTCCTGTTGTCAAATTTAAAAAAAACAAAAAACAGCCCAGATACAGAGAATCTTGTGATTATGTAGTAAAAAAAAGTAACTTCTCGTTAACTTTGTAACACAAAAAAAGTTGTAGAAATACCTAAAGATAGGAAGTACTATTTGAATCAAAGAGTTTCTTAGATTTGAGAATCTTTCAAGCATATCAGTTCATCACTGTTTTTCATCTTGGACTTGGGAATGCTACAATAGACTGGCAACCATTCCAGGGCTTACCATGCCTCTCACACACTAATTGTCAGGAAAAGGCCCCAGACCCCTGTAACCCTGACCCTGGGTTGTGGGTTGCTGGAGCTTATCGCAGCAATCATTAGAAAGAGTTGGGGTACACCCTGGACAGGTCACTAGTCCATCTCAGACCAACACACATTCACTCCGAAAGACAATTTAAAATGTCTTTGGGCGGTGGGAGGAAGCTGGAGTATCCAGAGAAAACCTACACTAACACAGGGAGAACATGCAAACTCCACAGAGAGAGGCCACTGTCCACGCTGATGTCTTCTCAGTAAATTCCAAAAAGGATGAGCAGCCAGTGCAATGAAGGAAGAACTGATGAATGAAAGTAATTAATCAAATCCAGCTGTTATCAAGGTTAAATGACTTTGTGATACTAAAACATCAGTATGGTATTATTAGATGTCTTTTAAACAAGTATACAAAGCTTTTCGCAGTGTGTTTGCAGAGGACTTTAGTCACTTTAGTCAAGAATAGATATCAGATATCCGATTTTTCTAAATGTTTTGCCCACACAAATAAAAACAGTATTTGTATGTTTTTATAAAACGTTCAAATCCAAAAGAAAAGGAAAAGTTCCACCCATAAAAAGAAATGAGGAAAAGGAAAAATCCTTATGAGCTTTTCATCATCCTGCAGATCTATTTCTATTCATCCCGTTATCTCTGCATGTGAGCCTTTTCCCCTTCAGTGCACAAAAGGTATCATGCAGAATAACAGAAACTAACTGTGACCCACTGAGCCTCATTGATGCTCCTGCTTCACATTACAGATCTGTAGTATTCCCACAACTAAGCCTTAACATGAATGAATTGAAGTTTTCATGTACTTGAATATTCGGGCCCACCTGTGCACAAATAACAAACAGCTCAGGGGAAAAGTCCAAAACACGTCTGCAGCATGTCACATGACTTGTGGGGAAAAATTTCCTGTGGTACATCTGCATCTGTATATCAAGTATAATCTCCCTCTCCTCCTTGCATTTTCTGTCATCCTCAACCCCTGTCAGTCTCTCACAATGTGTGTCGGTCTCTGCATGTCCAGATCGCTCAGCCATGACATGGCTGAGTGCAGCAGCCCAGAGGCAGTCATGTGCCATGGTGTTCCCTCATATGATGGAGGCACGTGTCGCACATATTTCCAGTCACCATTCAAAGCTAAAGCTGCCTCCTCCTTCATCATCTGACTTCATCAGATATCCTTGTCACCCTTTTTATCTTTGTTGCCATTGTTTTCTTCCATCTCCTTGTAGCTGGTTGTTTCTGTTTGAGCAGCTAAATCTCAAGTGTCTTTTTTTTTCTTTTTACTCTTACAATGCCTCAATCCCCCTCCTTTTATCCTTTCTGTGCTTGAAAAAAAATAAAACTTTGCCCCTGTAGTTATTTTGTCCTCTATTCACTTCCAGTGTTCCTTTACTCTCATTGTACTTACACCAAAGACATAACAGGCAGAGTAAAGCACTCCTACTCTCCACCATTTAAGTTTTTCTATTCCAGACCTCACACAGTTTCAATCCCTTTGGCCTCCTCTCTCCTCATTCATGTGTTTTCTATCTCCAAGAAGGCAAAATGCAATTTAGTATCCTTGCGTACTTATTGGTCACGAGAGAACACATTTAATCTAAATATGCCTTGTACACTTGTGCTATGAAGCCAAAGGCTTCTAGAAATAAATTATGTTCTTCTTGCTCTGGCATCATTTTCCTCTGGGTTGTTTGCTATTCATGAAAAATCATGGGATAATAACAAGGCAGGGAATCATCTTCAAGCCAAAACAAATTCAAAAAATGGTTAAGCTTTCATTTAAGAATGCAAATGCCAGACTAAGTTTTAGCAAGCATCACATATTGATGCATTATTAATGCAAATACAACAAATTGGAGAGTTCTAGACATGCAGGTGTTTTTCTCACTCTTTCTCTTCCTTTCATCCACATCCTCATGTTGCTCATGATGTTTCTCTACCTGTAATTGCTTGCATGTTGTTCTCGCGCCGGTTACACCTGCAACTGCTAGAGTTTTTTAAATCAGAAATTCAAGCTGTATTTCTGGTCAGGCTTGATTACATGACACATTTTTGACTCCATAGCCCCCATTGTGGCTTAATGATGTCATCTGTGCCCTTAGATAAGTCTATAGGAAATGGTAAAAAAATATACTCAATAGGCTAAGAGATTATCTCTAACTTCTTCCAGAGCAGCCTTCCTTCCTTGCCCACCACATCACCTACATAAAAGTCATTTTTTGGCAGTAGATTACCATTTATTACTAATATCTAATAATAAAATGTCAAACTGACCCCGTACCTGTGTTGTCATTGCTAAGATTTCAATTTACAAGTCCAAATGTCAATATTTAGAAAAGCTATATTACATTATAATTAATTATTATCATTTTAGTACATGTACATGTTTAAGTACACAATTTCCACCATTATTTTAATGCATTTCCAGTTTCTTAGTTTTTAGCATAGCTCTTTGTCACAAACTGTAGAGTACAATGGGTGATGTGTGACAAAACAGTTTTAAGTAGAAACATGAGAAAGTTCCATTTCTTTTTCTTTGAAAGCTCAACATTCAGGCTGGACCTGGTATGGCAAAGAGGGCCACTTCATCCTACTTCTGTCATGATGAACTGCTTGAGGTTGTACTCTAGAGAGGGTTTAAGCCAGCCCCCACTGCACCTGCATCACCTGTGAGGAAGGCGGTGAAAGCAGAGGATGGGGGCCATAAAGCAGCATCTCTACTGCTTTAAAAGCTGAGGTTTCAGCCAGATGGAGGGCTAATGTTTTAAGATTTCCTGTGGTGGGGGAGAGGTTTAGCCAATCTTTCATGGAGCCTCTTCTCTGACCTTTAGTCCTGCTATATTTCACACTAAGTCAAATGAAGGCATGCACAGTGCAGCATCCACAGCAGCTCCCATACTGGCAGCAGCAAAACCTCAATGTGGGTGTGTAAGATGAGCTCAGGGGGGAGGATTTGTTTTGGTCACGACTCAAACGGCAGCAGACTGCGCATGCAAACACACACTAACACACACACATAGTCAGGCACAGATTTAGGTAAATGCTAGTCTTCCTACCATAATTCCTTAAGCTGCCTAAGAAAACTGCTTGCTTAGATATGCCACGTGACATCGTCCTGAAGTGAGTGGAATACGACTGTGTGAATGGTGGATATACAAAAGGCAGTTCTCAGAATGACAGCACCATTGACCGTGTGTAGGATGGCACACACAGTCAGTCGCTGTAGTCCCACCCTCATGAACACACACCTACACTATATATGGAAACACATACACTAGTCTGAAGGGAACAGAACGTGGCATTAATCATTAAACTGCCATTTTAAGGAAGAAAATCTTTGACTTGTATTTTTTAATTCCCTCTTTAGTGTAAACATAATTATTTCTTTAGAGTATTGTTTAGATTAAAGTCACATCAGCTCCTGGCAAACACATTCAGTGATTCAAAATGTAACCACTCATTTAGAAAGGCCTGAAGCCTGCATACAGAGTGAGTAACTCTCTTTTCTTACAATTTATACCACTAATACACAACCTGGTAAAATATGATGGGATTTTAAAACGACACAAGTAACATTTAATGGCAACTCAAAAAACAATGAGAAAACATGGAATGTCTTAAATGTTTGTCTCCTTACACACATGCTTCTGTGTTGCAGTGTGAGTATAGTAAATGCAACTGTGCATGCTGTTTATTTATTGAACAGTAAGCGATTCCCCGCTTGGCCTTTGCAGTTTGTAATGTTTTCATATTGACAGTATGACCTACCTAATTCTTACAGAAATTATGATTCAGATTTAAAATAAAAAAAACATTTTTCCAGTTGCTGAGATCATAATGTGCAGGTCACTAACTGCATTTGTGATGTTAATATACCTTGTTGGATATAAGAATAATCCAGCAAGTGTCAGAAAATAATTAATTGCAGTCTGTTGAAGGACAACCATAGTTTTAAATGAATCATAGCTGAAATATCCCAGTTTTTACACTATTTGAAGCGCTACATATGTGTGTGTGTGTGTGTGTATGTAAGTAAACTGTGTTTCCCTTTAAAATGCACAAGTGCACCTTACACCATATGGTCAGCTCGCCTATGTAAAACCTCAGCTGGATCTGCAGTTGGCTAAAATGCTGAATCCATCCTGATTCTACTGATCCCACTCCTTTCTTTCATCTTCACATAAAATATCTCCAGTTAAGATGTGAGAAGATTTGTGAGGGAAACAAGTTTCAGCCACATACGCTGTATCTGCCATAACGAACTGCACAAACTGTGAATGGATGCAAATATTTTGTTTACCATTATTGCACCATGTGCAGGATCTGCAGTTTCTCTTTTGTTGTTGTGAGGTTTTTAACCTCATCTCTGTCAGCAGGACGCCGAGCCAGCTGCAGAAAATGATGACAGAACACTGCAGATCCAAGGTCAGAGCTGTCTTATTATCTAAACCACTTCATCTTTCACAAAACGCTTTATCTGATTAATATTACAGTGTACTGGCTTCTGTAGAACCTCACCTTTCACACACAAGAGCCGCTTATAATTTCATCCTGTCAGTAAGAGTTTGATGTCATGATAACACAACTAAATCTGCAGCAATTTTATGATCATTTGAGATTTACTGACCTTTAGCTAAATATGATGAAGAACCTCCATTTGATGAGTGATTAATTCAAAGGCTAAGCCAGAGTAAGCCATTAAGAGCGTTAGTTCTGTACTGACTATTATGTAATATCATAGATGTATGCACTATGCTGGCTTTATATTGTAACCAAAGAAATGACTTTAATACATGCTGAATGGTTTAAACATGTTGTTTGAATGTGTGGGCAACACCAAGAGTGGTTGGGAAGCTAAACATTCAGAGGTTCAGACTGGCTTTAGGCCTATGCGATCCTCTGATAGATTTCAGCCTCTCATAATACAGGTTGAACTGAGACAGCAAGAGTCACAAGAGGAGAAAAGCCCAGAACCCTGTCTGATAGAACATCCTGTAATTCACTGTAAGCATCTAAAGGATACAGCTAGAATACAGACGTAGTCAAGCTTTGCTTCAGCTAAACTCACCTCCACCCCTTACGCACACACTTCTTCTCACTTAATGAGTCTCTGCTGTTGAAGTCAGCTTTCTCCATCATTACCTCCACTCCCCTATCTTTTCACTCTATTTTTTCCCTTAGCTCTACCCTGCTGTCATATATCCCTGCTTACTCCAAATGCTAACAGCATGCTTTATAACAGAGCTTCATATCAGCCTGAGTGTAATGGAAGACAAACAAAGGTAGACGGAAACAACTCTCCTCGCAATTCTAAAACACAATAAGGGTAGACCGAGTAAACTCGGGCCAGATATAAATTCCACAAACATGTATTTATAGAACTTTCAAATGAAAGAGAAAAAACACTCAGAGTTGTGCTTAATAACACAAAAGATTTTATATTGACGACATCCAGGAATGGCCCAAAGGAAACAGCTTCCCCCGGCCAGCAAACTGCACCACACTAGTTCTAAGATGATCAAATTATCTGCACTCTCATTACGATTAGAGTACATATTCAGGAAAACAGCATGCTGCTGGATTCAAGCAACATTGGACTTTATATAAGAATCAGAATAGAGATTCAGATGTGTACGCAAAGTGGCATTAATGATATCTAAGTTAGTTTACAGTAGACACTACAGTAGACTTACTAACTAATCCTCAAGACATGTGTGTATGTGAAATGAAACACTTCTTAGACCTGATACATACCCAAGATTCACTGAGACATTAAGAAACATTAACACTTTGGTCATCATCATTGCTTAGAAAAATACTAATTACTAAAAAGGGGTTCATAGCACTCTCAAGATGTTATGTCATCTCATCTGACAATGAAACAATGGGATATAGTTTGTGAGCAATACTCTCTCACTCCCAAATGTGTAAAAGCCACACTGGCTCATAGTGCATGCTGCAGTTTCCCAAAAAAACCTGAAAATGTACAAAAAGTACTACAGTTTTGTTGTATGAAAAGCACAAGGAGCATTGGTGGCATTAAACAATGGTGGCAAGGTCTTTTCAAGCTCCATCCAAGCCCGCATCATCCAAAGACTTTTCACTTTACAATTTCACTGTCATGTTTGCTTAGAGGTCCGGCATAAAAATGCATGCTTTTTAATAAAGAAAATGTTAGAAGCAGGGGTAACAAATGTGGATTTGTCTAAATAAAAAACACAGTTGCAGGTTGTGAGATTGAAACGTGTTGGATAGGCAGGCAAATATGATATGTTCTATTATTGAAGGAGAGCTGCAGTGGGAATAGTGTAACCTGCCTGCTTCAGGCTACAGAACTCTGTATGAGCATTACTATTCCCTGGTCCTCTCTATGTCAATATCGCAACTTTTAACATTTTTTACTGAAATTTGCTTTTGACTGCAAAGACATTTACATACACACTGGGAGTGATAACTAAAGGAAATGTATCTGAAAATGAAATAACTGAATGGTTTTCTCTGTTATCTTGTGGGGAGAAAGAGTTGTAGTCAGAGTACTTTTAGGAGGTGGCAACTGTAAAAAAAAAAAAAAAAAGATCGCTAACAACTCAGCACGACTCATTTCGCCTCAACAATACAAAACAGTTTAATTAGTTTGTTTCCATAGCAACAACTACAGGGAAAGTACACCATTCTCGTCTGTGTGTTTCAGTTTGATTTGAAATAAATATGCTTTTTATATCCCAAAGTCAATTGATTATTGGAAAACTATGTCACATTCCCACATATTTGTTTGTAAATGCCAGGGAACAAACTAGAGTGGCTTTTATTTGTCATCTCTTTATAAGTAGATACAGTCCCTCATGATCTGTGCTCAATTTCATCTCATCAACAGGCCAAAAATAATGAGGTCAAAAGCTGTGTCCCCTCATTTGCATCAAAACAGTGATGGTCTGAAAGTGTTTCTCTCAAATTATTAATATTCAGAATGGCAGCATTGAATCTTCTTTCCGACATCAGTGATGCTTAAATGGCTTTTAATCAGATTGAATAGTGAGTCCAGCAAAACATCAGTGCTATTTTAAATTCCTAAATGATCATCATGTGTGAAGTGGGTGTATATGCTGTGTGAAATGTTCTGTGTGGCTCTATCTCTCTTTCCTGTGACTGAGATATGAAGCAACAGGAGACTTGGAATCTTGTTCAACAGTAACATTGAACACAAAGTACTTTAATTTGTAAAAGGTAAAAAAATGTAATTAAAAAAATGCATACTATGTCTTGCTTTCATTTGCTCACCTGGTGGGCAGATTAACTTGAGATGGGCCCTCGAGTTTAATAGCTTAGACAAGGCAGATGGCGTCACTTGCTTTACATGAAACGCCAAAGCAAATGGTCCAGATTTATTAAAAAAGGCTCTGTCATTATCGTTACTAATTAGCTGAATATTCCTGTAGGCAGCTTTTTTACTTTGGGTATGGAATTTAACACAGGACCAATAACATTCTATCACACTGTGTTTCCTTGATGCTACAGGATGTTACATAACCTTTACATAAGCGCTTCCTGAAATTTTGCCTTCAAACTAAAACCGAAACAGAGTAATTTGTCTTAATTCAGACTTGCATTTTGTTCCTAAGAGAGGGGGACCTCTCAGTGTTACAGTAGGTACAGTTTCTCTCAAGTGCAAACACACATACTGTGCAACAAATATTTAAGTAAACATGCAGGATATGAAGTACAATTTATCAGGCTAATTGTTGCACCACTGGGTGTACCTGCCTCTCGCCCGTTGGTTGCTGGGATAGGCTTTAGCTGCAATAGGAGGAAGCAGTTTGGCAATGGATGGATGGATGGATGGATAATTACCTGCACCACAATTCAACGCTGTTATTGCAGCAAAAATGTTTAGACAGTTACTTCGTAAACGAACATAAAATATTTAACGTTTTGATCTTCAGCAGAAAAACAATATTGAAAACAACTGATAGAAATGATCATTTTTATGCATAATTTGCATTAGAAAGCATTAAAGTGTTTTTACACAACCTGACAGCTCTTGTGAAGAACCCACAGCAGGCTGAGTGCGTGAAAATATCAGTTTGTAAATAAGCTGCTTTGTAACAATTAGTAGTCAAGACAAAAATGTGTTTCCATAATGAGACTGTAATAGAAGAAACTATCAAAAATACAACATCATAAAAAATTCAAACATGTGTAAGCTTTATTTATCCTTCTTTGTATTTATTTTCCCTTCTTTTCTTTCCTTACTTTTGCCATCCTACAAGGACTAATTGTGTATGTGTAATTTATCAATATAATATTCAAATGCTTATTTAATCATTTGCTTATCTGCTCCTCTTTGTTTTTGTTTTGCTTTCCTCTCTCTCCCTTTTGTATATTAGTACAACAGACCACATAGAACATCTCTTCACCCTGTGTTTAGTTTAGCTGATTTGTAAATGCAGAAAGAATCATGATCCACATCAAACTGCACTGCACATTCTGGATAAACTATTTAAACTATTTAACATGTTAATTTTGTTTTAGTTGTGTGTCTAAAATTAGGAGTTTGTTTAATTTAACTTTCCTCTAAAACTAAAGGTTGCTTTCAGACATTGAGAAGCCATTGCGGCATCAAATTCTATGCTTTATATATTCAGAACATTGCAGGGTTTAATGCAAACGTTGCAACTCCTTGCTACCTATTACCCTGCCTACTGTAATCCCTGCATGGAGCTAAACAGAGAGAGTTGCATTATAAGGAACTTGTTACCTGCTCTGTAATTTGAAATATAAAACTAAAAAGTAAGGGAAATAAAAGGTTTAGGTTAGTGTACCAACAGATTTAAAAGCAATATGACACATAAACACACACATAAACGGGGGGAAAGAAAGAAATCTAAACGGCTTATTTCAAAAGGTTAAAACATGAAACAAATGCAGGTCCAAGAAGAACACAAGAAGTTGCTCAACCATGTGATAGAGCACATTTTATTCACAATAATGGAAGTAAATCTGGCTCTGTCTTTTCTACTTTTGTATACGGAGGCCTAATGCAACAAGTCAGGCAAAGCTGTCCACAGATGTGCGGATCGATTCTGAAACTGATGAAATTTCCAATACCAATAATTTAAAAATTAATAAATGAACAAGTATATACAGTATGTGCATTTAAAAGTTTTATTGAACTGATGAAAAATGCTAAACACACACTTCTTTATCAAAACAAACTAAAGCAAACTAGTGCAGACCTCCACATAGCAGCTCAATGTTACGGTCCTGAAGGATGAGCAAGGATGGAGGAGATGTGTGGACCCAAGGCAGGCAGAGGCAGAAAGATGCAGACGAAGATGTTTATTGTAAATAACTAAGGGAATGTCCAGAGAACACTATTAACAAACAAGACTAACTAAAAACACAACTAACAACAACTAATGAATGAACCACACCAAACTGAAAACCCAGGAAGTACAAATACTAACCAAACCAAACAAGACACAGGTGAAAAGAATGAACTAACAAAGACCAGGTGGAAGTAATTAAACAAAGCTAGAAAGAACGTATGGAAACCAAAAACAGGAAATACCAAAATAAAACCAGAACCAAACACAAACCCTGACACTCAATGGTATTCCCATCCCATGGTAATTCATTTAATTTTACATTTACATGTAAATGTAAATAATTTACATTCATTTTATATGTATTACTACTCATTGGCTGACGTACTTATCGTTTATATTTGCTAAATTAAGTAAGCTTAAGTGCTTCCTACAAGACCCCGATGTGGATTGTTTTGTTTAATGTTTTCTCACGATAACAGGATCATTTATCTTGTGGTCTCTTAAACACAAAGTTTGTTTCCTGGAGATAATGGGTTTTCTTTTTAATTTAGTGTGGTGTTCAGGATTGTACGGACATAACTTGTTAACAATATGAGGTGAAAGGAACTTAGCAAAGAGCTACTGACAAGCTGTCTCTGAGGTCACACTCTTTTCTGGCAGTAAATTATAAGAAGTGTGGTTTGCAGAAACACACAATACCCACATTTACTTTATTGTTTTTTACTTCCTGATTCTTTGCAATCTTTACACCATCTTGAATTCTCTAGTTGTATTATTCTACCCCGAGGAATAAAAAATGAAAACAAATATATTCCCCTTGCTTTTTTTTTGTGCAGACATCAATGGATGAAAGATATTCTTGAAAGAAAAGCTATGCCTTCCAGGGCCATGTATGAAGTGGAGGTCCATTAAACTGCTGTTTGGTTAAACCCATTGTTTTTCTTCAGACCCCTGAACACACCTTTTCACATTATATGTGTAGATATCTAAGAAAATCTATTTTTCTTCCTCTTTTCTTTTTTGGTAAATTTGATCAAATACACGGGAAAATACATTTTACTAATTATTTTTGTTGTTGTTTGTCTTTCCTGTAAAATGGGAAGGTTTCAAACACTAAAATCTGATCATCAGATTATTTTCATTCATCAGCGAGTCCATCTGCTCAAACTAATCAGAAGAACAAAAAATGCATTTAATAATGAATAAGATTCATTTAGAAATACCAAGTGTTTCGATTAACTGACCATTTTTTCTGGCTCCTTCCTTAATATTTCATTTTCTTTTCGTGCATCATTTTTCATGCTCATGTGTATAAAAAATGACTTAATGAGATACAGAGTCAGAGACAGAACGAGGAAGCTTCAGTTGTGGTGTTTCTTCTTTCATCGTGTAACCGATGCTGAAAAGCTGATGGCTAAATGCTCATTTTTCATGAATCACACAAATCCTGTTTTTTCTACCACAAATTTTCAAAATCATTCAAGAGGATTACCTGTTGCCATGGCAACACTGGCCCATTCTGCTTGAGGTTGTGATTACGATTGGTCTCGTTTACAATATAAACCCTCTAAGGTGTCTCATTGCTTTTAGATTAGAAACTGACTCATGTGAACAAGGCAGAGAAGTTTCACTCAGCAATAAAACAACCAGTAACACTGACAACATGATCATTGTAATTCCACTACAACTTCAGCTGCAGTTATCACATGTTTAAAATTCATAGAGGTGCTTGCAAATTATTCCATCACGTGTTGTTTGCATCTTTCATCTGACTTATATTCTCACTTTATACTCTTGTACTTCAGTCAGACAGCCAAAGTGTAACAAAGGTTCCATAAAACTACCTGGATGCATCTAAAATGTCTACTGGTCATTTATCTTCCACCTAATGTAGAATTCCAATTAAACAGGGGCTTTTAGTGGGGTCTATTTTTCAAGTGTGCATCACATCTTTCATGTGTGTATAAATCAGTGCACAACAGCACCATCAAAAATAGGATAAATGCCAAAAACTTGTTCAGTATGCAGCTAAAACTTTTACACACATCTCATTAGGGGAAAATATTAGCATCATCAGATTAATGTCATTATCTCTACAGTTAATTAGAGCAGCCGTACATGTAACATAACTTTTAAAATTGGAATCTATACTTTCATAATCTCCGTCAACTCAATCTCCTCATCTTTATCAAAACTGATGAAATAAAGAGGTGGAAGCTTGCAGGTTAATAAAAAAGCATAAAAATCTGTGACGCATATGTTAGAAAGTGTCTTGTTGCTTGGCCTTTTGGCTTTTTTCACTTTACCATTTAGTTAGACTACTTTGCTTTTAGGAGGCTTTTGTATGAATTAAATATAGTGGGAAAAATAGCCTCTAAAGCAATTTTCCTCTTTCTACAAAGTAGCCTGTTGAAATGAAAATGTATGGTGATGGCATGGGCACTGAGCATTGTGCTAATCTAATTGTTTTTGTAAAATGTCTCATACAGAAGAGATGGGCAAGATAAGTAAAGAGAAAAATACCAATTTACTGATACATTAGGATACCTTCCTCCCTGACACATTTAAATTAGCTTAATGACTGGCTGCTTTCCCCTCATTGTTGACATTTAGTTCATGGGTTATCTTTGATATTCAGCCTCTAAAGGCCTTTAGGGAAAAGGCTTTTTTTCCAAGCCATTATGAGTCAGTGGGTATTGGCACAAATCAGCATTCACAATTAGCCTAGCCCTTATGAGAGCATGAGGCCGCCTTGTTTACACAATCTTCCATTGCAACAATATGGGCTGCATCTGCAAACATATTCTGTTGAACACTGCACATTAAAATGTACCTTAAATCTGATTCGATAAATGTATACTACCAGTCAAAAGTTTGGACACACTTTCCCATTAAATCCAATGAGAAAGTGTGTCCAAACGTTTGACTAGTAGTGTATGAATAATTGCAGATGAATATTTAATGGATCATGAGAAATAATTATGTCACACATACCCAGAACAATAAGTCTTAATTTGCTGATTGCTCATTTCCAGTAGCTGTTGAGAGAAAATGGCCATTTGCTGATCATTTTGCACTAACGTCATATTGTGTCTGCATATCATCTTTACCTCAACAAACAATAATTTCTTTGAAGTTTTAACATTAGGATGACCCACAAAGACAGGTCTCTTCAGTCATTTGTGTGTAGTTAGTTGTAAGAGCAGAGAAAAAATATATTTGCAATATTTGCTACCTAGTAAAGACCCTTACAAAGTCCATCAAAAAAGGACCCATGAACAGTACTATTTACATCAGTGCATCTTCTTTCCAAGAAAAGATGACTGATTTTAAGAAATGCAAATACCAGTGTGACTTTAACACCTGTTTTGGAGCAAAGGGTATGTGCAGTTAGACCACTCTGTAGCTCTGACAGAGCACCAGAGACATCAAGCCTCATTCATCAACAGTTCTTATGCACACTTTTTATTCATAAGTCTTTCCTGTGCACATTTAACAAAGAATGGTTTTCTCCAATGTTCTCTCATTTAGCATTTGTTCTTATGTAATTAACAAAGCCTTCAACCACCCAAAAGTACATCCATCCATTTTCCACACTGCTTTATCCAGTTCAAGGTAGAGGTGAGGCACACCCTAGACCGGTTGCCAGTCCATCACAAGACAACACAGACAAACAACCACTCATACACAAAATCACTTCTAAGGGCCATTTAGCATAACCAATCATAATGATTTAAAATGGTAATAATCATAACCAGTGTCTTTGGACAGTAAGAGGAAGGCTAGGCAAGGCAAGTTTATTTGTATAGCACCTTTCATGTACAGGACAGCTCAACGTGCTTTACATTGAAACAGAAAGAAATTACAATAAAGAAATTACAAAAATAAAGACATTGAAACAGAAAAATAAGGATGCTAGTGCCACTAATTGTAAGTATCACTAAAAGTGGCTAAAAGTGGCTAAATGCAACTATCCACTAACTGTAACTATCAGTATTCAGATACAGCCAATCCAAGGTTACATAGAGAGACAAACACGACATAC
>JBAMHV010000003.1:16475539-16486699 GCA_037177535.1 Pseudomugil gertrudae | reverse complement strand
ATTGGGGGTTAGAAAAACACACATGAGGGTCTCAACATCAAAGCACATATAAGAACAGTTCACGTGACATTGGGTAGAGGGGGTGCGAGTCCCCAGCAGGACTGCAAGCAGTGTGCTCAACAGTCTATGCTGGCAACCCTCACTAGAAGGGGGGTGGAGCAGAGACAGTGACAACTAGGAAGTGTCTCTGTATCATGTGACGTGAATGTGTGTGCGCATGTATAGTGAGGTGTATGGTCCAGTTTTAAAGTTTAAAGTTTCTTTAAAACCATCATCCTTATCCTGTACTGTCAATGTCTGTTATGTTTGTGTAATCCTAGATGGGCTGTACTGTGATGGGACTCTGGCTCAATGAAAAATAAAGTTATCTGTATCAGTTTGTGGTTTCACCTATTTTTGTTCTTCATCACAGACCTGCTCTCCAAACAACATATCTACAATTGCTGCAAGACACCGCATTGCATGTCTTCCTGTGTTAAAAAGATCTACATGAGCAGATTTATTTGCAGGAAGAGACAAGTACTTATTTGGATGCTTAGACTACCAAGAGCTCTTCATTTGGACCTTTGAAACACACAACAGCCAGACTCTGATCCTCCACATGTGCAGATTGTCTCAGCTTTGGGTCTTTTGGCTAGGTTAGGTTAGCTAGTAGACAGGGTGAGCACATCACAACCATTCATTAGTCACACTGTTTTGCAAGTCACAAATGAAATAAACTACTGAAAAAATATATAAAGTTTCCGTATACAGCTGAAGAAACAAATTATGTGATTTAATGGCTGGTTTTCCAAACATCATCAATGCAACAAATCACATGTGCACATCAGAAAACACTATCCCTGTTCCCACACATCATCCACATCCAACATCACTCCCAAAATTTCCAACCCATGGTACAAATATAATGGTCCTTCATATTTTCCTTAACAGTCTTTTTTTTTTTTTTAGAATAATCTGTATTATTAGGAGATCAAAGATATAACTTGGCCTACTGGTTAATAACACTACCTACATTTTCTAATCTTTTTTAACTAAACTACCTTTTCCTGTTCTGGTGGTTTCAAAGGTAAAATTTCTACCTCAGAGACTCAGATTTCTTTCATCTACAGGGCACTAAATACCATCGGTCTAGTATGACAACAGCTAAGTGGTATAAGACATCAGGAGGTGGATTCCAAGGGCACCCTGTAAAGTCAGCACATTGCCTGTGGCTGTAATGAGGTCAGTTCGGAGACGGTGTGAGAGTCTTGTGGAAAAATATATTTAGTGCAAAAAAAAAGATATGTTTGACAAGTAACCTTCACCTACTTGCTCCTGGTCGAGTCAGTGGGACCAATAAAGATTATTACCAAAATATGTATAGGGTAAATATTTTTTCTGCTCAATATGGAAAAAGAATACAGAGGATGCAGGTGTTTGTTAATGTTCATGTTATATTGACAGAGATAGATTATCCACAACTTCACCTCCCCAAATGTGTCCCCAAATGGCTGCTTGCACTGCTTGTGCAAGCAGCCAGACACAAATACAAACCTATTTTTATGTTCAAGTTCAGTGCAATAAAGCTGTTCATGAAGGTGGTATACTGCCTGCTCAAATACAGGAAACTAAACAGTTGCAAACAGAATCCTTTGGCCAGTTAGACTGAAATGTCTCAACAGCTACAAGGGAAACTTTGTATTTACCATTATATCCTGTGGTTAATAATTAGTTTCGCTTCCTGTGGATGTACAGTATATTGGGATAAGATTGGTAGTCCAATTAGATGCAGCTAACTTTACAAGTAACTGTTCTGATCAGTGTGACAAGGTAACAATTTGCATATTCTGTGGGTCTGGAAAACAGAATAACTGCAGCTGGTCATTGTTTATGAAAAGATTATGGTATCTTATAACATAAAATACATACTTTCTATAATGCATTACAGTTAGTGGTCAAAGAAACTTGGCAAAGAGCTGCTATGTGACAAGCTGTCTCTGACGTCAGACTCTTCTGGAAGTAAATTATGTGATCATTCATAGCTGTGGTTTGCATAAACATACAATACCCACATTTTACTCAGACAACTGGGCTAACTGTGTATGCAAAGGGGTGAAGACACTTGTGGTCAAAACTAAGTTAATTGTCATGACTTTGACAATTCTCTTTTTTTAAAACAGTGCAATAATTAATTATTAAAATTCTCTCAAAAGCCAACCAGATACAACTCAATGATTAGCTGCAGGCTTTTAGAAGATGTTCACCAACCACCTGCAGACAATAAGCAAATCTCTCCACCATGAGTCTTTCAAAACTCAGCTGTCCAAAGTCATCTCTTCAAACAAGCGCTTATACAATATGGGTGCTGAATGCAGTCACTTGCTCTGTGGCAGAAGCTGCAAAGCACATATTTAGAGGGTAAATAAAAAAGGTAAAAAAAAAACAGAAAAAAGTGATGCAAATGAGACAGATGGAGAGAGCAAAAGAAAAAGAGCAGATTTGGCCTTTGGGCTTCAACTGCTGAATCACCACGTCTTTTCTCATAACTTCATCATAAACCCCGAGCCCTTTTTCTGGGGCCTGCCACGATAACGGGATGGAGACAGAAGAAAATCCACAAACAAGAAAGATTTTTATGCAGACAAAGTGATAAGAGAAATTCCCAGATCTTCTCCATCTCTCTGTCTGCTCTCCCTCCTGTCCTAACAGCACCTTGAAAGGCCCTGAAGGACACTAACATGTCTCACCCATCTCAGTGTGTACAGACCAATTATGTAAGACCTACGCAAGGCTGCACACAATTCCCTGCTAATACACATTTCATATTACAGATACACTGCTGTACTCCCATTATGGCCTTTTTATGTGACACAGTCAGAGAAACGCATTGTAGAAGTTCAATCGATACTGGAAGATGAATCGTCAAATACAGAAAGAGTCATAATGTCTGTGGCTGCTTATGCAACAGCCTGCCAGAGTTAGAGAGAGGATGCTGGGGTATTTATATCTGTTAGTCTTGTTTTCTTCCATTTGCAGTTCACAGTGACCTCTTCAAGATGTAAAATCTGAATTTATTGGGAACACAAGTGTTAGCTCAGGACACAAACAAAGTCAAATATGAGAATGTGAAGAAAAATAAAACATTACAAAAATAGAGGGGATATAAAGGAAAATAAAAACCTCATTGCTTCTCATCACCATTATCTGCTGAAGAAGCAACAACGATGATTTTGTCTCATTTTGTTGTACTAACATTGTAGGAGTTTAAAATTTTTCATCAGTTAGGTCATTAAACATACTTCTTTGGTTCTTGAGGGGGCTGCGTGGTGGGGCAGTGATTAACAATGATTGGCCTCATAGGGAAGGTTGCTGGTTTGAACTCCAGCTCGAGGCCGTGTCTTGTGCTAGTGTGGGTTCTCTCTGGGTACTCTGGCACCCTCTCACCATCCATGCATGTTAGGCTGATTGGTCAGTCTAAATTCTCCTTAGGAGTGATTGTGTAGAAATTGGATGGATAGTTCCTGAGGCTAACATGGGTTTAGTTTCCCTGCTTCAACAAACCCGATACAAATGCAAAGGTGCCTCCTCAACTCTTTCCACTCTTAATTTCCAATACCAAAATCGACAGATACCAATATATTTTGATACCCCTCATCAAGAAAGAAACTTTTTTTTAATCTTTTCAGGTAAATAGGATATATTTTTGCTTTGTAGCAAATTTGATGTCTGTAGACACTTTGAAATAAACCTGTGGATGAGTCCACTTCCAAGCTCCTAATGCTGCAAGTAACTAAGGGGTTTGATGATGTCACAGCCACAAGAATTATTGCAAGTTGCACCAAATAAACAAACAATCATATCTGGAAAACTATATATGATACATCCGAGTTAGAAGAGGTGTAGCTGAAGAGTTTGGTATACAACATGTACATGTTAAAACCATTACCAATATTTTCCAATATCACAACACAGAAATTGACAGAGAATATTAGGATAATAATAATACTGGTCATTTCTAGTTAGTAGGTCATTCATTTGGGCTAGATGAGTGCAAGAAAGGCAACATCTAAAGCCTGCATCACAGTGATCCTCAAGGACCAAAGCTGAGGAACCCTATTCTAGGAGCTGAGACGTTAAAGTCAATCTAAATAGTTTTTGCAGGTTATCCTAAATCTCTTATTACCCTACAGCCCAAGAGTAACAAAGCCTTATTTTTATTTAATCAATAAAGTTCAACACTTCTCTTTGTGGAAAGGCATGTTGGGGAGAAACAATATATTTTACTGTCAGGGTTTATAGTTTTTACAGGACAAAAACTTGAATGCACTTATGAAATGGAGGTGTCTGCCAGATAAACACTGTGATGCTAAATTAGTATATTGCACATGACGGTTACTTACTGATTGGCACTTATAAGCATCACTAATGTAGCATTTTCAGTGTGATTCTCTGATTACCAAATAAACCTCAAGGCTGTTTCTTACTGAGTGGAAAATCAATAATATTTAGCCAAATGCCTCTCTGGCCCAGATGGCAAAAAGAAAGCAATAGCTGCTATCAGAACCAGAGAAACACATAATTAATGTTCATACTGAGCTCTTTAGGAGACACATTGTACAAACAAAGTGGAAAATCTAGTAAGAGGTTGAAGTACAATGTACTTTAGTGGTTAAATCCTTTCCACGACGATCAAATAGCAGTGAAAATGTGTGTTCTGATAGACTATGGTGATTCTCTAAAACAGGTCTGTAAATATCAAAACAAACCTAAACAGCATAAATATTTCTACACATGTAGTCATCGCTGGCTTGTCCATTAAAATATGTAAATCCCAATTCTTGCATGCATTTCATTTCATATTTCCAGTGCAGCTTTTTATAAGCAGATGAATATATTGATTCCTTTTACAGACATGGTAGAAGTCGGCTTATATAAAGAGAAGTCACACATTCAAATGTATCTTTCATATTTTAAGTCTGCAGTGTCTCACAGTCTGGAATTGTCACATCACGAGTGGCAACCATCCAATCACAGCCTACAGTATGAAACAGTGGATTATCATTACTTCAAGCTCCCAGTCACACTCAATCAGTGCATGGTAATGGAACTTAATTTCTTATGCAGGTATCCATAAAGCACCCCTATCAAGTTCATTCTCAGCTACCACTGTTGAAGATAAACAAAGAAACCCATTTAACTCAGTCTTTACTTATCACATGGGACTAATTTAACTCTAAAAACATGCGAATAACACAAATGCAGATCTGAATCAGATGTTTCACACTAGTGAGTTGTAAAATATCTCTCCTTTACTAACACACAAGATTGCCAAAAAAGGTTTAAATTACATCCTTGATTGTATAAAAAAATGTGCTTTTTAAACTCACTCTGTAGCAAAGCTTTGTTTCATAATGGAAAGAGACTATATTCCCCAAGCATTTCATGATAGAGGTAGTGTAGGAGATCCTAAAAAAACAGCTACATGTCGAAAATACATCATTCAAAAGTCTAAAAGTCTTTCTTCAGACTTCCCCCAAAGCCACACCTCCAAAACACAGAAACATGCAATTGGCTCTGTGCACAGCTCCACTACTTCCTGAATTTAGGCAGCACATTTGTTTCCTGTCTTTCATTACTGGTCACACTAATTATTCCAGGTGTGCCTGACCTCAGTAACCACAACAGGAATGGCCAGAGTTCGTTCCTGACTTAAACAGTGTGAATTAAAATGTAGTTATTGCCATTTTCTGAAGCTTTTAACCACCGAACACACATCTCTAATGGTACAACCCTAAGGCGCATCAGTTAAACTGAGAAGATAAAAAAGGGCTTCATGTGGCAGCCAGTTTCACTGCACACCCAATCATAGGCTAAGATGGAACTACATCCGGGTAATGACAACACAGAACTACTGTGCAATCCATCATAAACATCTACTCACAAATCATTTGAAGCTTGATGATTTGATATATGAAGCGTGACATCTGTATTAAAAAGGAGCCAAAGACTCACTGTACATTTGCAGAAGGCAATGTTTTATTTAGGTCTCATCTTGGTAGCTTTAGCTGTCAGAAGATGCAAACACTGGCTCCCAGCTTTCTAACACTCTCACTCACACATCTTACAGACAGAAATACATTCGAAGAACTGAGACAGGTGACAGTGTTAGGTAGTGGGATGTGCGCATTGCAAACCCCAGAGAAAGCCATTCTTGTCTGTTTAAATTAACATAGCTTGTTCTATTTTGGGAGCTGCTTTAGTAAGAAAACAGAAGACATTTTGATACAATGAAATGGAAGACAAGCATAAACAAAATAATTAGGTTAAATATCTAATTCCATGTTTGTATTGCTGCTTTTACTGGATCCAGTGAGTCATCTGTTTATTTTTATGTCATGGAGCACTGTGAATCAAAATCCACTTTCAACTGAGTGCCATTTAGAATCAAGCCAATGCAACTTCGCTTAATTAAATGAGCTTTTTTTTTACATAATGTTCCTTCTGCCTTACTATAAACATGTTGCATGCCAAACCTGAGGATTCTTCCAAATGTAAAACACTATGTGCCATTTTCGCTCAGCAGTAACATTCAACTCAATCGCCAACTTCCCATCAGACATTTGGACAGTCCATCGTTAGAGCTGCCAGCATCCTAACACTTACCACTCATGTTGGGGTTCATCAATGACCAGCAGAATCTTGAACTTCTTGGAGAGGGAAGGAGACGGAGCTGACTGTTCCACAAATCCAGCAGCAGATGCAGCTGTTTGTTTGACCACATTGGTGATGGAGCTGAAGGAACTGAAGAACCCAGAGGAACCACCAGAGGAGGAGGAGGAGGACTGGGCCTGCTGAGGTTGCTGAGCTGACTGGGATGGGCGCCGTTCCTGAGCTGCAGGGGAGCTGGCTGGCACCTGGGACGGTGCAGGGGCTTTGGTTGGGGACTGGGCTGGAGGAGGAGCAGTGGAAACAGCTGTACCTTGCTGGGAAGGGGAAGAAGCAGAAGGGGGTGGAGGAGCAGGTGGGTCAGGCCTCTGGAGATCTGTCATGTAGCCATTGGGAAGGTTGGACATGAAGCTGCTGTCTGAGAGACGTCGCCTGAGGAAGTTCATGATTGCAGTTACAAGGTGGGTCTCTCAGTCGGTTGGTTCCCTTTTTGGTTCTCTCAGCTTCCAGGCTGAATGCAGTACAAGCACAGGCAAACTGGATCAGAGGTTAGATGAAAGACAGAGCAAGCAAATCAGTCCAAATGATCAAGGGGTGTGTGACGGAGAGGTGCTCCTGTATTGGAGGGATGGAAAGCAGGAGGAGAGGAAAGGATGGATGAAGCGATGGAAAAAGCTCTGGTCCAGTCTTCAAGAGACAGCTCCCAAAAGTGCAGCTAAGCCAGGAGAACAGCGCGCGTGTATGTGGTGTTCCTCCTCCTGAGCCTCACGCCTCCCCACAAATACGTGTGTGACGTATAAGTGTGGATCTGTGTGAGAGTGAGAGAGAGAGAGAGAAAAAAAGAGAGAGCGAGAGAGAGGTGTGGTGTCGCCCCCTTGAGTGAGATGCTAGTGTTCCCCCCCTCTTCCTCTACCCTCCTGCCACCTAAAGCTGCTGCTAGCTGACTGCACTCAAGAGATGTTGCCTTCCCTGCTTATCTCACCCTTTCATTTGCTCACTCTCCCGCTGCCCTTTCATTCTCGCACACTTTCACTCAGAGTGCTCACTGGCTCCCCTCCCCCTCTCCTCCTCTTCCTCCTCCTGTCATCATCCCACTACATCACGGACGACGTTGTAGTGTCGTGCTGCAACATTGTATTGCTGTGTGCCGTGTGCAACCAGTGGAGGGGGTTTCCTGCACGCCTGCATGAGGTGGAGTTCACAGATGGAAACACCATCCATCCTGCTCTGCAAGTCTCACCTTTATCTCCTGCTTTACACCCATCTTTCTGCTCACTTTGATGCACTCAATCTCACATCCCATCACTGAGTGAGCCACACTGTTTACCAGATGCATTCATGAAAACTGAAAATAAAAATGATCAGTACAAATGTTACTGATTCAGTGTCTTGCAATAGCAATTATATGGCACAATGGAGATAAACAAATTTAATCTGACATGAAAATAAAAAGTAAAGACTACAAGAAAGATATTGTTTTCAATTGAACAAAATGATTCTGTCTGGTGGAAGATACTTTTTTTCACTAATACATCCCATTTTAAAGCATAATATTTTAAAACAGTGTAAATGAAAAAAAATATTTTATTTGAAAATCATTAAACTCTGCATCTATTTGACAAAATATAGAGAAAATATTGTTTCTCTGTTTTGGAGAAAGGACCAGCTACTCAGGACATTTATTTTTGCAAAGTAAAAACTATTGGATATATTTCAAACCTTCCAGGAATCCAGGGATAAAAACAAAAGTAAAAAGTTTGCAACTCTCTGAAAGATGAGTTTAATATTTGAAGAAAATGATTTCTTGGCATAGAAATACAAACACTGCATACACAACAAGATTTCATGACAGAGCATTTGTCAAAGTAAAAAAATGTTGCTCAAACACTGCACAGTTCTAACATCTGTCTTTAACTGATCCTTAAATAAATGCAGCTTAAGTTTGAGTTATTGGTGTGACAAAAGTCTTTAGCATCTAGCCTCACTGCATCAGTTTTCCACTGCTTGGTGTTTACTTGTCCACAAGTGTTCAGATAAATCACAGGCTTTTTCGTATATTATGCAAGAAATGAGAGACTTTTCATATGAAATGCTCAACCATTAAACTTCCTTATTTCTTTCCCCATTACAATTCCTTGCTTTTTTAAGATCATGCAAGCACACACTAGCTCATCTCATGACAATCTACATCCTTCAAATATTTGGAAGAGCACATGGGTTTTCCTGGTGTCATCATGTGGAATACAGCAGAAGACCTTTTTTTCATTTTTTTAGGAGACTCCAATGTACTGGAGCCTGCAGTGAGATCCTCTGCAGCTTCTGCAGAGTCATAATACAAAGCATCTTGCCATATGTAAGCCCAGTTTAACTTTGTGGCTCTTCTCTGTCCAGCTAAAGCCCAGGATTCGCAATCAGCTGAACATCTGCTCCAAGGTAGTAGCTCAACCTGTGGAGAGTTGTTTCTTAATGATAGGTTTACACACTGGCAAATAACATAGCTGCAGGTCCCTCTAACAACTTACATGATGAGTATCAGCACTTCTCATCAGGCATGTGCTTAAGGGTACCTTTCTCCAGGAGAAATATATGTAAACATTCATTTATACCACACTCCATCACACTGCTCAGTCAGTAGCATTGTACCATCTTCTCTTCCGTACTAGTTCCATTGGTTTTTGATGGGTACACTTAATGAGTTTATGAATTTTCTTTTCTCTTTAGATATTTTTCTTTGTCTTGGGCCTTTGGGTTAGAAAATAGAATTAGATTTATAGTATGTAACATATGGTTAACACAAAAATACTGACATCTATGGCCTATAGATTATGGTTTTCATGTGACATTGCCATCATGTCCCAACTATAGATACAGCGATCACACATTATGAAATCAGATTGTTAGATTAAAATGATAAACAAAAGCTCTGTGTTCTCAAATGTAAGACTTTTTCTGGTGAAACTGGAATGATAATAGGATAATAAAGGATTAAACGGTTCTGCAGAAATATCTAAGATTTAGACAGATTGTCTCTGAAACCTTTATTTCAGAATGACAATGTATGTAATGTGATAACTAGTTTCTGCATTTGTCATGGCTTCCAAGTTACAGAGAACAGTTCAAATATGTCCTACCTGCTATACAGACCTCTATCCACTTATTATTCAACGTTGTGGTCAAGAGAACAGGATCTCATTCACAAATTCATGCATATTCTTTTGGTTTCAGCAAAAGTCAACACAGCTGATTCAAACTATTTGTTTCTTCTCTCTTGCGAGCATTCCTCCTTAACAAGCATTTCCTGCCAGTACCCAGCTTCATTATAGTCATTATTTGAGTTTGTTAGAGGAGCACGATTCCCAAATGCCATCAGCAGAAGCAGTCTGTATCTGCACTGTTTGCTGCTCTAAGCCTTACTTCACAAAACTGCCTGAAGATGACAGGACAAAGAACGAGAAAGAAGATTATTGAAATCCCACTCATATCTGAGCAACGCTAAGCAGAACAGCGTGGCTTTAAGAGACTGCAGTGGAAAAAAAGCACAGACCTATAATATCACATTCTCATGTTTTTCAGCATGCAAAGATTTTTCTACAAGAATGTAAAGCTAGATAGCAATTTAAAAGCAAACATTAGTGTTTCTTTTAAACTCAAAGCTTCAATTTTAAATATACATGATCTTTGATTGATAGAAACATATTCCTTAACCTTTGTTGGAGTAAGATTTGTCCTTGTTGATGAGTTTATCTGAAAGCAATTAAAATTGTAGCAAGTGAATAGATAAGATCACTGTTAATATTAGACCCCATTTCATCAGCCACCTCACCTTGTATTCACCCTTGATGAGATGCAACTACAGAGCCACAGGTTTTAGTTTTATTAAATAGCTTTCATGATGCAGCTAGATTTATATGACGTACAGCACGACTCACAAAAGTGCTGATGACAGGCATTTTGCATCATGTAGAAAAAGCTGCACTCGAGGATGAAGGCATGACATTTCTGCAACTCAAAATGTGAAGTTCAGTTCAATCTTTTTAAAATAATTAATAAGCAGACGTCACATTTTTTTTACATAACATGCCGAATTCACATTTGTAAGAAGTTACAGAGTCAGGCCCATGAGGGGGTCTAGAAGAGAGCTGTAGTGAGTCAGAGAGATGCAGTGTGAACTGCAGCCACATCCTATGTTAATCCCAGCTGACATGTATCATGACACAGGTATATGCTCATAACACATTTCAGATTAAAAGATTTTTTAATGTAACATTGCAAAGGATTGCAGGATATTATCACATACATACACCAATCGGTGCATTTATATGTGTAATTATAAAACATTTTTTAAATAGATGTTCTCTAAATGTTATAAACAACAATTTTTTTTTCTCTCTGCGTAACTTTTTTTCCTGCTATTTCAAGACTTGTTATTAGAGTTTCCATGGCAACAAGACTTGTTTACCACTGGGATTTACTGATAATGCTCCAAATTCAAGATTATCAGTGAAATAACAC
>JBAMHV010000003.1:16445233-16472674 GCA_037177535.1 Pseudomugil gertrudae | reverse complement strand
TAACATATATAAATAATATATAAAAACTATACTCATGATATAATATATATATGGTAAATAAATAAAAGTCTGCATGCACTAAAAGTTTGCAGGTCTCTTGCAGTGAACAAGACAAAAAAGACCTTTTGTTAAATTCACTGCACTTTTTTCAAACAAACAATTATAAATATGAAAAGAAATTTTAAAAAAAGATCCATTATCATTAATCTTATAATCTGGAGTTATATTTGCTGCTTAATTGAATTTCACTGTGACACTTTTTGGGGGTGGAGGATCTAAGATGGTGTTCGCTCTTAGATAATTAAAATGCACACTTGCACACAGATATTGCTTTTGCTTTAAACCCTGAGCTAAGATTAATTAATGTTAACTTCTTTAAAATATAATCTGGATGAAGATGACATAATTTAGAAACACACAAAAACATTCTTTTACCTCGCAGGTTTAAGTAATGAGGTAAACACAGTGACTATTCTTGTTAGTCAGTATTCAGTGCTTTCATCCAGATTAATTTAGACAGGTGGTTCCCAGCATTTACAAAAAAAGAGTAATATTTGTCCTAATCCTGACAGCCCAATAATGAGCTGTAGATATATAGCTAAAGATCATGACTCAATATTTATTATTAATTACTTTAATGAGATTTGAAAAATGAATCTCTGAAATAACAGCTAAAGCGGTGCCAAAGACTGATGAATTCTTCATTAGAAATAACCTTGTTATGATATGAAGGGATGCTATTTTAAATTAATCTCATACTCATTTCAATTTAACAGTAAATAAGCACAAGTGTGTTTCCAGCTTGCTTTCAATGTGGCAACAAATCTTATCTTCATGAGGGATACTGTTTTTCTTTAGTTGGGAAAACTAAGTTTTAAACTGCTTCCCACTTTCTGATATCAACTCTAATCTTGGGGGTATGTATATTGTGTATTTGAATCTCATTCCACAATGCTATTTGTTTCAATTAATCTGTATGTGTTCTTTATAAAAATAATATTCAATTGGATTTCATTTTAGTGTGCACTTGGAATTGTGTATGTATAATAGATAAATAAAATCCAAAATCCGAATAAAAGCCCTGTGTTTGTCTCAAAAAAATTTTTTCGAGCCCTTTGAAAACAAATACTATGAAATGGAGCAGACTGCAGCAGGTATAGTACTGCACGTATGATGTCATACAGATATGAACTTTACAGAAACCGCCCTCTGCTGGTTAAAATAGAGACGTCCCAACATTCTTTAACTATTTTCAAATGGTTAATGGAGAAATGTAATCTATAAAACATTTGTCGCAAAATAACAAGGTTAAGAATGTTTATCGTTTTTAACAAAGTTGAATGGTTTCGCCAGCTCACTTGGCATTTCTAACTACATTTCCCATCATTCCGTTACAGCGGACATATGTGTGACGCATAATTCAGGCGACACTGAAGCGAACTACTGACCCGTACAGCATGACCTGATTGAGGTTGTGTTTATAGCAGATTAATTTAGTAATGTACAGATCTCGTAATCGTGCGGGGTGTCTATGAAACCTTTTACCGGAAATGTATCTTTTATTTTATCTGAACGGTTCTTTGTTTGGCACTTTATGTTGTCGGTTGTCATGCTTTCAAACTAGCTGGTGTTGTTGTTGAGCAAGTATAGTAGCTAGCTTAAAAATGACTCTTCCAGTTTTGCACAGTACCAGCGTGCTTTACAGAAGGGTACTGTCACAGTTCCCACAGGACATCAGCTTTGCTTTTGCATATGGCTCGGGCGTTTTTAAACAGCATGGGACCAGCCAAGGTCAAATGGAGGTATGAATTTCTTTGTGATATTAAACTGACGCTGCAAAGTTAATTTGTTGCTGGGAAGATAGTTAACACAACCACATTGTCATAATAATAAGTAATAACAACTTGACTGAACTAGTTTAAAAAGTAATATTTTCTTTAAATAAGCTTTAAATACCGTTTAACATTGTCTACACCATCTTAATAATATTTTTGATGAGCTTAAATAGCTCTCTCTCTCTCTGTGTGTGTGTTGTATTAACTTCCACTACAAACAGAAGAACATGTTGGACTTTGTGTTTGCCGTGGACGACCCAGTGACATGGCACACCATGAATCTACTGCAGAATCGCAAACACTACTCCATCCTGAAGCTGCTTGGTCCAAGGAAGATCAGTTCAATACAAAATGACCATGGAGCCTCGATATACTATAACACCCTGGTACCCGTGGATGGAAAGGTATCTATTAGTCATTCTGTCTTTGTGTGGTTTGGATGCAAAATAAAGGATTTGGTCATCTTCCCTTAAGCAGGCTAAAATGTATGTTTGTTTTCTGTGCTTTTCTGTTAACTACATACATCTCTTCTTCAAGATAATCAAATATGGCGTGATTAGTACTGATTCTTTAATTGATGACCTGATGCACTGGAAGACCATGTATGTTGCTGGACGCCTTCACAAACCAGTAAGTAGCTGTTACCTTTTTCTTTTTTAGAGGTTTCCACCTTTGTGTAAGGATGTTTATAATATAAAGGATCTGATACTTTAATCAGACTGGACTTTAAACAAAACTTTTGTCACCTCCTCATTTGACTACTTAACTAAATATGAACTTGAAACTTTTAAAGCTTTGCTGAAATGTGTGATTGTAAACATGTGCATACTTGATTGTTATATATTGTATGTAATCTCTTACAGGTGAAAATAGTAGTGCATGGTGAGAATGGAAAACTTCGTGCTTCTCTGGTAGCTAATCTGAAAAGTGCTGTAACAGCCTCTTTCCTCATGCTGCCAGAGAGCTTCACAGAGGAGGACCTTTTCCTGCAGATTGCTGGTCTTTCTTATGCTGGTGAGTGACTTAAATAGCTGCATAAACGTAAAGCTGAAAGAGAATTTTACAATTTGATCATTTATTTTCTTTTTGTAGCAGCTGTGTTGACTATAGAAAATTTAATCTGCATGAAAGTTATTAGAAGGATTGATGTGTAAGCAGGTAGTTTTACGTTGTGCAAACTTGGGAGAGTTTAAATGCGAGTGAGCTTTTAAATCTCCCAAATTTAGAAAGAGATGGTATCAAAGTTCTTTGAAATCCACTATTTTGTCTGATAAACTGAGTAAGAAAAGGTTTCGTTAACAGTTAGTAACCTGCTTATATCATTTGAGTAAAAACAGTTTTTCTGTGCTCATAAAGGGGATTTTAGGATGGTGATTGGAGAAGACAAATCCAAGGTGGCCAATCTTGTTAAAGACAACATTCAGCACTTCAGGATTCTGTACAGCAACATCCTACGGGACTGCCCACAAGTGGTCTACAAACCTCAGCAAGGAAAACTTGAGGTACAATATGATACACTGAAAGTCACAAAGCACTCATACCTGTTTAAGCTCACTGGATTTTTGGTTAAAACTGCTTATGTGCTAGACGTTTTGACTATTTAAAACTTGACTCCCAAGTTTCATTACGCTCGCATAAAGTAGTGTGATATTAAAAAAAAGTACAGGCTCAGTGTCCCACACAGTGTTTTTGGATTTAATGCATCCTCCTCAAATCTCTTTAAACATTTTTTTAAAAAGATCAATGAATGCCTTTGCTTTGTCACTTTTAAAATACAAAATCATGTTTTTGCTGTGAAACCAGCTATGGCGTCATGCGTTTTAAGCGATGGAGGTTATGTAGACTGAACTTTGTGGCTTTACACACAGTGTGAAACATGTTTAAATATTGATTTGCCAGTAGATTTCTTTTCTACAAGTTTCCTGGTATATTCTGACTGTTCACTGATGTACGGAAACACTCATCATCACAGGCAACATATCTGCAACGAGCAACATGTTCAGTAATCAGGTAACAGGAGCAGTTGAACGCAATTATTAAACATTTTTACAAGCTAGTAGCATAGCCAAAAAATAGCTGGATCATTTCATTTGGTAAGGTTTCACTGATCATTTTAGAATGATTGATTTTTATAGGATTAATAATAACAAATGTTCAGAAAGTTACCAGAACAGGTGCATGTTTCAGTCCATATAACCTTCCCATACATGCTGTTTGCAACATTTGCTCCAGATTTTTCTGTACAACAGTACATTTACAACATTTACAGAGGTGTTCTGCTGCTTCATACTCTTCCCTTTTGTGGCTGTATCCAAACACACATGCAACATGCCACAGATGGGTTAGGGTGAGCATTCAGCCATGGTACACTTTCTGGATCATTGCCCACTTTGGGACAGTTAACAGCTGTTTTCTGGTCATTCTGCTTATTTTCCAGAAAGTTCTGCAAAACTCAACCGGAACTGCGTTCACACATAAACACAGCTTAAGGGTAGACTCTAAGATTAGTTACTGCGTGTGTTCTCTTTGTTAACTTCAGCTTACCAGCTGTCAGCTTGACAGTAACAGACTCCAGTATATGCTTAATATCCCATTAGGTCTTTAGAAACAGTAGCAGACAGGCATATTTCTAATTATTTTTCCCTTATTCACTTGCCCCTTAGTCCTAGGGGCAATTTAGAAGAACCAATTAATTGGAGGATACACAGGGAGAACATGCAAACTCCACACAAATAGGCCGCTGCTACAACCTCTGAGTGCTGAGGTTTTTATATATATATATGTATATACACAATAAAAAGAAGATCCAATACCTGCAATAAATGTTCTTTTTGCTTTTGTCTTATTAACATCATTGTTGCTGATCTGTTTTGCTCAGAGATGATAAAAAATTAAATGGTGTGAGGGCTTAGCATAAGTGTGCGGATCCTTTCTGTCTACCTTTCCATTACCTGTCCATGTGTTCTTTTGCAGGTTGACAAAAGCCCTGAAGGCCAGTTTATTCAGCTGATGGCGTTACCCCGAACTCTGCAGCAAAGGATCACAAAGCTTGTTGATCCTCCAGGGAAAAACCGAGACGTGGAGGAGATCCTGCTTCAGGTGGCTCAGGACCCTGACTGCGGAGCTGTTGTGCAACAAGGTACGTCAGAAAGAAGGAGCAGAGTGGATGGTTCTGCTGCAGGGTATGTTCATAGGAGATGACGCACTGAAATATTTGATTGGGTGAAAAAAGATAAAGAATTACATCACTTGGATTTCTTTAGGTTGAGCTCAGAAGATTCAAAGCAGCATAAAATGCCTTTAATACTAACAGTCATATTTCAGAGTGAAAGCATGCTAATTGCCTTCTTATTCTTTTACAGGTATTTCATCGATCGTGAAATCCTCCAGTATAACACAGGCTGTAAAAGGCATTGCAACAGCTGGTAAGAACTAACTGAGGATATATATTTATATATTTATGTGTTTTTATGGAGATTTAGATCACTTATTAGAAAGAAAAATACAGAATGATGCATCTCATATGTGTAAGTTAGTGCAAGAGCTGCAGCTGTCAGCTGTTTAGTTTGCCTTTAGGATGCCAAACAAGTGATGCCTGGCTTCACCGGGTATAATGAGATGCTCACTTATTGGCGTATTGGATACAGTAATTTGTTATGAAAAGAAATATAAGTTAGCTTATATGAGGATGCTTTAATTTCCAAAATATGACTTTAATATAAAAATAAAGCTTTTTAAAATTATTTTATTCCTTTAAAATAAAGTAATTTGCCAGTTTCTTTCTTTTTTTTGTTCTTTATGTCTTTGTGTATTACAGTGTCTTAATGTAGACATGTTGTTCTTGTCTCATCGTCTCCTCAGGCTTGTGGAAGACCGTGTCTTATAGCTCCAAAAAACTGATGAAGATGTGGAAAGGCTGGAGGAGGCCAGCTGTCTCTCAGATGTCCTGATTCTGTCTGTTTACCCAGAGTCTGTCTGCCCTCATTATTGTTCGTTTGACAATATGTGATCCATCTTGTTTTGTTGTTTTTTTTAAATAACCCCATAAAACTGTGTCCAGTGCCACTGTGAAACTACTGCTTGTGAAATTTTCTGAACTATAAGCATCAGACAGTATGTGAATAGTTCTCTGCATCGGCTCTTCTCATTTAACTCACAATAGCTGCAGAATAAAAGATGGCATTTCCAAAGTGAGACTGAAGTGTGGCTGGCATTTAGTGTTCCTGCAGATCAGACCTTTCTGGATGAGAACTGGTGTGTCTTGTGAGGTACTCCTGAGTGGCTCAATAAATAGCACATCTGTTTAAACATTGCTTGCAACATTTACCTATGGTTTAACAGAAAATGAGGTTGGCTTCATGTGTCAGTTAAGCTTGTGTACTTTTACAGAGTGATACCTAAATCACGTCATGTTTTGTAAAAACATGTCACATTTTTTCCTGATGATCCGCAGAGCTGTTCCATGTTGAGGTGCAACTTGGGTTATTGCATTGACAGGTATGCAACAACATAAGCAAAACAAGACTTCATTACCTCATGCAGCATGAGTTCAGAGAACAGGGCGACCCAAATGGATGTGTAGACTGGTGCCATCACCATTTCATACGATTGCTGCCGCTTCATGTTTGACATTTCCCTAATCTGCCCTTTAATTTGCACATCGAGAGCATCTTTGTACTGTATATTGTTTGATTTAAGACCTGCATCCAGTTGTTTAGAGTGAATGTTGCCCTGAACAATGCATCCATCGGATGTTTGTGCACTTGTAAATGTACTTGCATAGAAATCCTTGTTTTTTTCCTACAATTCCACAAAACACAACCAGTATACCTCATGTGAAATGGCAGCAGAGCATCTTTATAATTATTATATGAGCAAATGAAATTTCTACATCCTCTTTGAAGTCAGGATCTTCCATATGCCTTGTAAAGTTTACAGCGCCACCATTGAGTTGGTGCCACTGAACTGTATGATGATGGTAGACATTTGTTTCTCTAATAAAAATAAGTGAAGCTTAATCATTTTATTTTAAACTAGTTGATTGTTTTGACAAATAAAAACAAAAGCACATTTCTCATTCACTTTTCCAAAGATCTTTTGTACTTGTATCCCTTTCCAGATTGTGTTTGCTGGGCTGCATTTCTTTCACAGGAGAAAGCATTTACTGGTTTTATCAAACTTTCTGATTTAGCTACAACAAAAAATGGTTTAATAAACTTTTTTTAAGTTATTCTCTACAGTTGAATTCTTTGTTTTTAAAATGTAGTTTCCTTAAAAAAAACAATGTTGTTGAATTGTACAAAGTAACTTGCCTTATTGAAAGCTGGAAAACATTTCTGTATTTTATTACTTCTCTGTCTCAGTCTTTCTGCTTTCAGGTAGTTAGTGGATGGGGGATCAAATTTAAAATGCTGTTTTCACACTGTAATAAGAACCTGGTATACTTTGAAACAATATATACCTTTACTCTGGCCTATTTGGGCACTTTTAAAGCAAAACAAAACATTCTCTATCTCATACAGTTATCTGATACGGTCACTGTACTTTTCAGTCATCACTACATCATGAGTCATAATTTATTGATGAACTTGTGAGTAATTTTAAAGCAGGACCGGTTGTGTTTTAATGTTATGTTATGTCTCCACTGCAGAAAATGTTACCGTTTGTCCAGACCACACAGGGCTGTTCTTGTGCACTTGTCATGCAAACTTATTTGCAGTTTCGACACATAGTCAAACTCTGCTGATAGTGGAGGAAAATAACTCCGGATTTTTTTAAAAAAACTCTTTTTTTTTCTGTTTCTGTTGATTTAATTATAGAAATAAATATGGTATAATAGGCAATCCAGCAGTGAATTAGCTACTGCATGACTTCAAGACAGCCCTGTTCTGCTTACAGAGAGGTGATTTATGAAGTTGTAGTTCCATTTTTTGATTTAGTAAAAAAACAGGTTTGCAAAGTGTAAACCATTATGTATAAATATAGAAAAAACATAGTTATAACTGCTCCATTGTGGGCATCATTAAAAAAAACTGCTTCCTAAATGATACAGTCCGTTTCTTAAGTCAGTAAACATTTACTCCAGATGGAACTGCCCTGCAGAGAAGCGCTGTCACTGACTCACCACAGTCATCTGCTGAATGTTTCTCCACCTTGGAGCCTCTGAGTAATGTGCAGAGCGACCTTCAGAGCATGTGATGCAATGCTCTATTATCATAATGTATGCTGATATCATTGCTTTGCTCCTCCACCAATGAGCGCGCGCTACTTTCACCACCTGCTAGGAACTGAATTCCATCATTCCAGGCATTCCTGCTCCCTCCCTCCCTCCCTCTCTCCCTCCCTCCCTCTCTCTCTTCCTCCTCCGCCTCCTCCTCCTCGTTTACAACCAACTTTGTCCCGACAGCTCTGCTACTATTGTCTTTCCTCGTCCAGGACGCTTTCAGAGCGGAAACTGTCCCGCGTCTCTGCGGGAATACATGTTTCACTTTGTTGCAAACTGATTTCAGCCTGGATCTTGTCACATTCGAGCCTTTCAAAGTGGCGCTTGAAGGAGGTATGTGCTAAAACATGAAGTTGTGTGTGTGTGTGTGTGTGTGTGTGAGACGTTGTTTCGCGTTTGTGCGCTCCTCTTGAGGCAGATTTAGAGCACTTTCTGAACTATTTCAGCCTCACACAAAAGCGTTGCTTGAAGTTTCATTCAGGAAATGAGGCAGCTCCTGACGTATTCACAAACTTTCTCCAAAAAAAGCTGATTTGACCGAATGTTTTGGGTTTACGCATGTCCAGTTCTAATGAAATAACCCATCACAAACAAACCAGGAGCAGATCTCCTCGCTGCTCTTTGGGTTTGAGTTCAGGATCTTTGCTGTAATCCTTCCTGGACAGGCATATCTGTTGTCAGTCTCATATAAATACTGTTGCTCGTGAGAGAAAAGGAAGACGCACTTGCTGCCCATAGATCTGTAATCTGCAGCCCATTCCCTTCCTGTTGCCTCCATCCAGTTAAATCTGTTTTTTACGCGCACTACTTTGCTGTTACCTGCTCTAATTGTCGATCAAATAACCTGAAGTGTTTACAGTTTAGTGCAAACCATATGAATACTGTTTGGTACTGTTGCTTTCTTGGAAATAAGAGTAAATACTGCGTCAGGAATGCAGAAATAAAGGAAGAGAAACGCATTGGCTTTTTTTTTTTTAAAGACGCACAAATACCTTTCATAGCTGAGCCAGTCTGAGGGCTCAACATTGTGGGAAAAAAATCCCAAAAATCCTAAAACAAATTTTGGAAGAATGGTGTCAAAATACACAGGGAGGTCACAGATAATATAAACTAACAAACTGCTGGCCAATAACGGCAGGAATGTGCTTCAATAAAACTCTTGATATCAAAGCTTTACTTTACAGAGAACACTTATCAGGACAGTGCAATGGGCTTTAGTCCTATTACATAATCCATAACAATAGTCATAAAAAAGATGAATGCTGAAAGTTCTGGCTTCTTCTGGCCTTTAACAGCCTCGTGTTCTGCTAGAGAACCCAGTGATTCAGACTATAGACTGTTGATTATTTCACCTCACCTTTTATGTTCATTACTCTTTTTTGTCTTCAAATATGTTTTCGTATCCACCTTGACATGTCAGTGAAGCAATATGCCCTAAAGGCCAAATCTGCAGAGGTAATGGCTCACAGCATAGTCACATTATGTCAAAGAAGGGGTGAATTTATGAGATTAAGTCTCATATATTGATGCATTAATTTTCCCTTTTTAAAACACACTGAGTCAGGACATATGGTTTTTACAGTAGGCGATGCAGGATATTTACATTTATTTACAACCATTTGTTAACAATCACAACTGAGCTGATAGTAATAAATAAGCATGTTTTAATCCACTTAAATACAAAGAACCTCAACTTTCATCTGCAGCTATAAAGATTTTATTATACTTTTGTTGCAGCTTTAAAGTGTTAAAGAAATAGTTGAAATGTTTCTCTCTCATGCCAAAACTCTGATCATCATAAGCAGAAATACAGACTTTGAAGCAACTTTAGACCTAATTGACTTGACTCCATCCAAGTTAGCTCAGTTTTTGTGCAAAATGTAACACAAAATCAGTCAGTTTTGACATTTTGTCTTCTGAACTGTCTTGAAGGTATCCAAGCATGGAGACCCCGCTGGATGTTCTGTCAAGAGCAGCATCATTTGTTCATGCGAGTGAAGAAGAAAGTGAGTGTAAACGGGGCTTCTGCTGTGCTTTCACGTCTGCAGAAGTGACATTCTGACACATATGCTCTTCCTGAAATGCTCCCTAAATGTGATTGCATGATCTTAGTTGTTACACACAGTTCAACATTATTGTCGGCCTTAAACTGGGGCCCTGCTCTCTGCTGACAATAGGTGGCTTTGTGCTGTTCAAGCTTACAGATACACAGGCAAATAAGACCAACTGCCCCCAACTGCCATTTACTCTGCTTTTTAATAAGCTGCTTGTCTCACCCTGCTTTATTTGAGATCAGACTGTGATATCTGGCTCTGTGTTTACTTTTCCTGCAGTGAATTCTTATGTTTTTTCCCTTCTTGTCTCATAATCATGGCCAATCCTTCCCAGTGAGCTTCTGGTGCTGCCAGTAGACCTCAGAGATGACTGAAATGTACAAGGATACTTAACATTCAGTGGATGCCACTGATAACTGATGTTGTAGGAAGCTGTTTGTTATATTTGGCAGTGTTTAAAGCAGCTTTGTGCATCTATTGGTTTGTTTTAATATATAATAATTGCAGTCTGTTGGGGTGGGACTTTATTGCTTTAATATATTGCTCATACAGTGGAGAAGGTTGGAATGGGTCAATCTGATAATTTAGGTACAATTTAAAGCTCTTTTTACTCTTTTGTCCATTTTATATTTTAGAAACTGGCTGACTTGATTTCACTATTCAAACTATATGAATCACATGTGTTCTGGGAATATTTGGAAGAGCTTCATCTGTAATATCTCCCATGTCAACAGTTCCCACAATGCTTTGGCGTAAACGAGCTAAATATCAGATTCCTTGTACTTTGAATAAAATGTCCCGGGAGATCTTGTCTCCTTCTCCTCAGCTCCCCCCCGCTCCCCTGCAGTGTTTTTGTTTTTTTTCATTCACTGATGTCATTTTTAGTCGTGGGCTGTTCATGGCCTCTTTGTTCAAAGACAATGTGCTCGACCCGTTTCCACAATACTGAAACATGAAAAAAAAGGTACAAAAATAACAATGAGGACATTAAGCTGGTTGATAAACCAGCTGCTCTCATAAACAGCCATTTAAGTCAATAACTTATAACGTTTTGTTGACACCAGAGCACTTGTCAATGAATAGGAAGAGGGTTACTCTGTTGTCACATTAGCTGGAGCTAGCAGGCACTCTGTGGGTCAAAGCCAGAGTAACTTCCAGAGCTCTAAATAAATGGCCTTATTTTATTCTTCTCATCAAAAGCTCCACCCTGCAGATAATCACAATCTGTTGCGTTATTTTCAGGTAATTACTCGAATGCTTTTTTGTGGTAAATGGTATGACAGGACATGAATAATGCATTGGTATGATATCATGCTCCTTGGCTTTAAAATAGAAAGTATACCCTAGTTAAAGTGAGATATAGACGTGTTGGCTCACGCCCAGATCTTTAAATATCTTAAGTATAAGTAACTGCTGTCATTCTAAAATTAACCCAGTTAGCAGTCACAACATTGAAAACAGCGTGATGTAAGCATTTCCTGGAACTGCTTTGTTTATTTATTGATGGTTTACTGATTTTCCTCGCAAGTGAGCATTGTCTCAATCTTTTGAACATGTTATATCTGTCTGGTGGTTATCCTTTATTTTTATGTTTCTGTTCATTGTGGTCAGTTAACCACCACAGAAATAGCACTTTTTGTGGCAGAGTGTTTGTCTTTTTTAATAAGAAGGGTACTTATTTAATCTCCAGTACATTTGAGTTGGATAATATGATGTAATTCTGACAAACACTCAAAAGCATTACACTGCATTTACTATATGTGATCATTAAGAAAGTTCAGGCTGGACTCCTCTCCTTTGTGATCCCATCTGATCATGAAGATGATAATCGAATGTGTTTACTTTCTGTTGCTTATTTTAAAGAAAGGCAAATGACTGTTTCCCAGCTGGATCCAGTTTTTTTCTAAGACATTGTAATGTTGCACAATACATTTTTCATATAACTACAAAATAACAACAAAAAAGCAAAAACACAAATGTCTAAAGTGGGTAGACTTTAATAATAAAGATGTAATAGTACTATATCTTTATCATTAAAGAGTTAGTGCAACCTACAATATATGTTTTGAACTGTAAAATAATAGTATTACCTAACTGTGATGAAGACAACATGTAATGTTGATTAAAATTGGTATGTTTTAAACATTTATTTAAAAAAAAAAGTGTTTTTATTTTGGTCAAAAAGAACCCCAAATGCCCCCTATGGGATAATACCAGGTTTTATTGTTTACATTGAGGCATACTTGGTGCTCCCATATCTCACAAGACACTTTAAAAAACATCACACCCCCTAAAAAAAGACTATTCTTTACCTGCTGATCCTCATCTGATGAGAGAAAGCAAGCCTACAGTAGCTGTGGCAACTTTCAAGCACTTCCAGCAGCTGCCGCGGCCTGCCATGAGTCACCACAGCTTGCTAGAGCCTGCCGGAGTTGCTGCCTCAGGCCAGCGCCGCATCTGTAATGACTCAGAATGGTGCAATTCATTACCACCTTGTTCTGAGGGGATTCTGGAGGGGAGAAGTCTTCCACATCAAGTACTGCTCTGTGGTATATAGTGGTGAAAATTTATCACTTTCCATCTTGCTTGTGGCTGCTGAGCTGCTATCTGACTTATAATGATTTTTGCCTGTGTTTTCACAACCCACTTCCTGGAACCTCAGACCCTCGGACCTGCAGCTTCAGGCATTTCCAAAAAAATAGCCACTGGTGGAGTTTTGCATGAAGTTGGGGGGATACTTACATACTTACAACTCATTACAAAGTCACACATTACTGTAACCAAATTACTCTTTTGGTAAAAGTAATACATTACACTTAAAATATCAGTAACAAAATTACTTTACTGTAAGAATGTCATTTTATCTGTTACCCAAGTTGTGTTTGCTAGTTTGTAAAGTTCTGATCTGTTTAATAGTACGTGCTTGTGTTGTCTGTTTGTATTCTTGCCTGGACACGTTGCTATAGAGATCAATTTGAGTCTTGCAGGAAGTAACACGTGCATGAAATCAGGCGAGAATACTTAGACATTTTTAAAAGTTTCTTGGGACATAGAAAAACACCAAGTATGCCTCTATCATGTTTCAGTGTGAAAATAAATCACATGGCCATTTTCCATTATTTTCTACTACTTAGAAGTCTCAGTCAGAGCATGACTCTTCTAATGCCGTATGGTTTTTCCTCACCTGCTACAGGTGTCAGACTCCACTCTTAGCTTTGTGCTGCAGCCCACTACTAAACTTCATAGAATAAAACAAGCCAGTTTATAACTCATAGTCATTTTTAATATATTTAAATGTTTTATTTTGACTTTATAGATGAATAAAAGGTAAGTCCCATGTCCGTTATACCAGCTGATCAGTCTGATTGGGTCCTTTTGGGGGGGTGGGGGGGGGGGTGTAGTTGATGAGATGTTGACTTCAGCCTCATGAACCTTTTCATAGCTTCACGTAGCATTTATCTGTCCAGCATACCTCGTTACAGCTTCCTTTACCCTGTTTGTGGATTTCACAGTGAGGCATATTTCTTTGTGCTGATGCACGTATCTTTGCAGTGCGCGCTCCATGTATCTACATGTTAAATTAAGAAACTGGAAAGTACTAAGTAGTGTGGTTAATTTTCAAATCCAGTAACTAGTCAAGTAACCTCATTACATTTTACATAAATAACAAGTAACTAAAAATGTGTCTTTGAGTAACACTGCACTTTAACATGCTGTGTGTTGGTCATGCTGTCATGCTGTCATTTGTAACAGTTTCTTGTCATTTAGTGAATGGAAGGATAGTCTAGAAAATAATAGTATGTGCATACCTTTTCCTCTCAGTAAGTCACTTTCCAGTTTGAAGACAAGCTGTCTGGATACGGCACTAATCACAGGTCTTAAGTCAGACACTCCTGACCATGGATAGAGTAACTGCGTATTTACTAAAAAAGCAGGGACATTCAGACACACCTTATATTTAATGGTGAATGTGGGGAATTGCTTAATAGTTTTCGTTGCCCTTTCATAGTAATTTTGGTGGCTACTTGGAAGATCTCGCAGTGTGCTCCACCCTTTCTTAAAGCAAACCTGTGTTTGAAGTCTGCCTGGATTGCACATCAGCTCCAGAAACAAATGAAAGCATTGTTTGTTGTGACTTTCATAATGCACTTTGCATTTCTCAGATCAATTCATCCAATCCGATCCACTTATGGATATAACAAATGAAATACATAAAAAGACAGAGGACTACACAACTCACGCAGTGTTAAAAGCTAAAGATTAAAAGTAGGCCTTTAGATGAGACTCTCCACTGAGGGGGCCGTTCGTACGTGGAGGGGCAGAGCCTTCCAGAATCCAGGAATAATTGTGGATTTGGTGACACTGTCAATCAGCAGCCTCAGCAGCTTTTTGAATTCTACATGTTACATTAAATCTATTTCTTCTACTGTGAGCGGGTGGTTTAGGGCCCTGAGGAGGAGTATAGACCATTTTGTTTTTAACAGGAACCACAACAAAGCAGCAGCTGGTGCCAAAAGAAGGTGGTTGGTGGAGATCTATGCAGTGGCCTCTGCTCTAGTTTGCCATGTTGAAACTCTGCTTGTTTGTTTATAGAATACAGAATTGTGAACACACACACATATTCAGACATACAGATCCCACTTTGCATCGTTATAGTTTCCATGGTTTGTTCGAGAACAATCTTTTCCTAACTCTTTGTGTGGGTTATTGTAAAAATGAAGAAGTCCATCAAAACAGACTGTATAATGTTCCATGTGCTTCTTTCAGTTTGTAATATTATAATAATTATTGTGTTAGATTTTACTTTCTTTGTGCAGTTGGCAGTCATGGCGGTGACATCATGCTGGCATACTAGAAAGCCAGAGGGAGGTTTGAATACTTGATGTTGTATATGAGCATTGGGTTAACTGGAATCAACTCATTTCTCATTGTTGTCATATTAGCTCGAAAAACTAGTTGGAGCTTGTAGACGCTCATCTGTGTAAACTTACATCAGTGCTGAAAGTGAAATTGGAGAATATGCACCACTGCACTTTATCTAAACTGATCCAGAGGAGCAAACTATTCTGAGTTTGCTTTTGGGTGGAGTGTTTTCAGCAAGGTGTACGTTAGCTCCACAGCCCGTCCAGATTCAATGTGTAACATGACACGAGTGTTTAACAACTGAAAGTTAGAGTCATGCAGATAATGAGCCCTATCTCCCCTGTGTATCACATCCTCCCTCCACAGCTTGTTTGCAGAGAGATTTGGAAGTTTGATGAGCTTAAATTTTAACACGGTGTGTGTTCTAGGATGTATAAGTAACATCACTGGTCACAACAAAAATAAATGGGCCACAAATCAGTTATCATTTCACAGGAGTGTGACCAGTTTTTATTATTGCTTACAAAAAGCATTCACAAGTGCCACAATGTCAGAGATGGAGAATGGTCTGGTTGTGCCGCCTAAATAGAGATAAGTGAATTAAACACATTCATTTGATTGCATGCATTTAAAACATTTGTTTGTAAAATAGTGTAGGCCTAAAGTAAAAATATGTTGGTGAAAAGGATTGATAAATAAAAGCTGTGAATATATGCTTTGTTGATCTATGCACTTTGGGAATTATGGGATAATATGGTAAGAAAAATCTGCAGCCATTCTTGCTGAATATAACTTCCGCTGCCAAGCAGCACATTGTCATTATGGTCTGTCTTCATGATGGTGCATGCTTTCAGTAGGAAGATCCAGATGGCAGGCAGAGAAGCATATCCACTCAGTCTTTGAAGCATGACTCTTCTAAGATGTGCAGAAAAATGTCTGACATTGTCCTGTTGAAATTACTACCAAAATCCTGGGAAATGATCAATGATTGGCAACTCCAGGCCTCAAGGGGCGCTGTTCTGAAGGTTTTAGATGATTCCTGGTTCAAAACTATTCATTCAATTTCAATTAAACCTGTTGTAATGTTCAACATAATGATCCATTTCATGTGTGAAACTATGAGTTCTGGAGTTCCCCATCACTGGAATAAATGTTGTCTAAAAATAGTATTTTGTTCCCCCAAAATTCCAATATACTGTCCCTCTGCATCAGTGGTGCCTTCTTCAGACTCTCAGGGTCTTTTCAATCTGAAGAAGTTGAGAGAAAAATTTTTTACAATCATGCATTTGTTGCTGATTGTCGAGTTTTTTCTAACAGTGTAACTTGTATATTCTGTTTATGTATTTTTAATCTTTCCATGTTGTTGTTGTTAGTATGTATAACATCGTGAAGTCTCATTATTTTTTAATACAATTCAATTAATTTGTAAAATAAAATATTAGTTTTGTAGTTTTTCTAAAGCCTGTTTTGTGCAGTCGTGTTTTAAATAAAGGTTTTAAAAAACCACAGTTCTAGTTTTATTCAAAAAACTGCGTACATTTCTGCAGCGGATTGCTTACTCAAAAAGACAAACATCAGGCCACAAGCTGCACCTGTTTAATAAATGTACTTTTTTTTAAGCTTTCATTTACCGGTATGCTTAGATTAGTGCTCGGCAGCAAAGCTATTAAGTTAACAGTTGAGGACTATATGGAGCATAGTAACACAGGGCAGCTGTTACTTTTGCTTTAATTTGAGAACACATAATAAAAATCATAAACACTTGCATTAAAAGACTTCTATTGTGTCTGATACGGTCAGTGTTTTATTGCTTTTCTTATCATTGCACCAGCCAGTGTTTCTTGACTTTTTACTGATAAATGTGGTTCTGTGATAACACTGTTTGAATTATTGCCTGCTATCAGTTTCTGACTGCGGGTCAAAGAGTCTCGAGTAGAAAAATCTTCTTTATCAGCACTTCTTTTTTACTTCTATGGTGCTGTAAAGAAGTCTGTCTAGAATAACACAAATCATTTTAACATGATGCACCTTCATTATGACAAAACCATTACATTTTACAAGTAGAATGTAGAAGTATTTGCTGTTCTTTGTTGGGCTTCTTGTGTTAATCTAAGATTTTATCCTAAATAAAAAGCTACAGCCTGGCAGAATGGGAGATTAAAGGTTGTGCTGAGAGGAAAGGATTTGCTGGAAAAGAAACTGAACATCAGCATTATTGTAAAACTGAATGCAGCTCCGTTTTTATTCTGGCTTTACTACCTTGCTGTTGTAGTTACAGGATTGAGTAGAAAATTAAGTGCTGAACCTGTGATGTTGTTCACGGTTATCATACTACTTGCCTTTTCCAATGCAAAATACTTTACTGTTTTAGACATCAGGCATCCAATAGGTGCTATTGGCCAAGGCCTCAGGGCATCAGTTGTGGACCTGATCACAATCCTTCTATATAATCAGTAGATATGAAAAATGTCTGTGACAGGCTTTAAACACACACCATGAACTATCATGGTGTGTGTTTGAGAGCTTTTACAGCACTAGCTAAATAGCAATGCTTTGCTAAAAAAATGTTTTATTGTAACCGTCACTTTCCAAATAGTGTAATGTTTAACTCTTCTGACTTTAAACATGTCAATGTTTGTATGTGCAAAATCTCTGTATTCAATATCTGTAGTCTAAAGGCTTCATCAGATGTAACTGTGAAACAAAGAAAAGTGGATGTTTTAGAAGATTGTATAGAGCAGAGATAAGTTATAATGCCAAAAAACAGTTGACTAGAAGTACCTGCAGAATTCTTGTTGCTTTCTTTTATTACTGGTGCTGAAATAAAAAGTTTGGATTTCTCATGCAGGTGCTGTGGTGGGTGTTAATTTGTCTGAAAATGCCGGAAGCTGGGATGGGTCATCTTAAAAGATCACATAAGAAGCATCACAACTCATGATCTAAATACTGTTTAATCTGATGGATTTAGTTAAAGTGCTGTGATCAGATGTTTGCATGCACAAATGGTAATCTGTATAAGTGAGTGCTGCAGCGTATGAGTTCAGAAATGCTTGTATTTGTGGCTGCAAACAAGTGACTATCCTTCCAGAGAGTATTCCTAACAACAAACTGTCACTGAACCCCAGGTGAAGTGTAAGTGTTTGAAGATAAAACTGCAGATTTCAGTTGGGTGTGCAGTAGTGCGAGTTTGCTTTGCTCTGTAAGCTAGTTTGAGCTCTCAGGCTGCTTACTGAGTAAGAAAAACATATATCCTCTCTTATGATGTAATAGTGTTCTTATGATAGGTGTTGAATTTTACCTTTGCATGCTATTTAGAATATTTAGGAGAAATTAGGCACATTCAAAAGAAGAAATGTATTGTTCCATGGAGTGGGCTGTATTCCTGTAGAGGCAGGGTAAATCACAGACTGGTCACCAGTCCATCACAAACTTCTATTTTCTTGGCTGGAAAAATATATCAAACTTAAACTGTTTGTTTTTATATGGTACTTGACTGAAGCATGAAGAAAATGATATCAGTAAAACTACTGCGAGTCACATACTTGCATTGATCTTTAAGTGTCCACCATTAATGATTATCGGCTACTTCAGTTGATCTGTTTTTCCATCCATTTGACCTGCATTCATCTCTTTGTAACCTTACAAACAATTTATGCCCTAGTTCTGAGTTTATCAGATAACCATTGCATATACACTTGAATGCACACATGCAGGCACAAACGCATCATGTCACCTTCAATGCTTGTTCCCGTTCCGGTTCAGCAGACAGCCATTAGGACCCGAGGTCTATGAGGCCAGAATGGCCCTTAGATCAAAGGTCAAGTGTCATGTCATGACAGTTACAAGCCATCAGCTTGAAAACAATAATCTCTTGTTCTCTTTAATTGCACCAGTTTTAATTTAACTTTTTTTTTTTTACAAATGATTCCACTTTTAAACTTTTCTTTGTGAAATTAAAATACTCTTATTTTTAAATAGTAATGTAAAGCTGGACAGGTCAAGATGTATGTGATTCCATTCATCAGCTGCTTTTTGTTTCATTATGTGCGGGTGTAACGAGAGCACGTTTCTTTTCTCATGAATCATGTTCGTCATTTCACAATCCTTCACTGGAGAGGTTATAGATAGCTGCATGTATTTTTGTCCCTCATTTTGCACCTGCTAATGCTTCTGCTCTGCCAGGAAGATGTTTCATTATTTAGCATTGAGGTGAATAACAAGCAGTTTTGTGCTTTTGATATTTTAAAATTAAACTAATTCAATAAGAGAATTACAGACATGAAAAAAAGTTATTTGTTGTACTGCTAGTAACTTGTTAGAATGCTTTTGTCAATATCAACATCTCTTTATCGCCTTGTATTTCTTGATTGTAGTCAGCTGACACTGACTTTTGAAATTACGGGTTTAATCTAATTACATAATCCACTTGATGTTTTATAACCTGAAACTGTTCTGAAACATTAGCCTGCAGGCTAATGTTAAAAAGCCTGCAGGGTTTTTTTGAGAAAGTTACTAGTGATGGACTACTTTTATTGCTAAACTAGCTAGCTAACTGTATCTTAGTTGGAAGAGTAGTTGTATTTCTACCAGAAGGTTGGAAGTTCTATTCTGTGCTTCCCGGACTACATGCCAAAGTTTCCTTGGGCAAGACACTGAGTCCCAACTAGCCCTCTGAGGTGCCTATCAGGGTGTGTGTGTGTGTGTGTGAATGTGCAATATAGTGTTAAGCGCTTTGTGATTGACTGGAAAAGTGCTGTATAAGTAGAAGTCCATTTACCATGAAAAGTAATGTGAGTGTGCAAACAGAGAATAAGGTAATGTGTTGCAAATCACACATTGTCTTTTAACTTGTTGCCTTTAAAGGTGACATCTGATCATAGACAGATTGTGAAGTTTTTATTAGATAATTGATACCAAAATTGATTTTTTAGATCATGTAGAATATGTATAATGTTAAGATTGTAAACTGACTGAAATTATAAACTGGATAGGAAAAACGGTACCTACATTGTTATGTAATGTTATGTTATGTAATATATCGTGCTGTAGAAATATCTACGAAAGTTAGCAAGGTTGCCAGCTAACTTGTCATGACAGCACAATTTTAGGTAGGCTATGGTGAAAATATCTTTCTGAAAAAGTCTCGTGAGTAAATATTAACTAAATAGTTTAATTATCATTACATGCCATTACTAGAAAACATAGGAAGCCCAGAAGTGATGCTTTCAGGGAGTGGTCTATGTTTGAAAGAAGCAGTGGGCCCCTAATCTGGTGTTGGTAAATACCAATTTAAGAGTGAGAATAAACTGTATCTGAATATTTTTGGATTGCTTAAAAATCAGCCATGCACCATTAAATAACATGACTCCACACTTAATGGTTTTGGAGTCATGGGGTTGCATTTAAAAACAATCACTTCAGCAACTTCTCAACATTTCATTCTTCATAAGATGCTAACATTAAAGGGAGTCCACAACAATCTATAGCTTTCTTTAAGAATCAAGGTCCTACATTTACTCTGTAAATGTCAGCACTGCTGCTCATGTTAAAACTGTGCTGTCTTAATGAGGTAACCTTTACTCACTGCTGTGTTGACCACACATACTTTACATTCTTTTCATTTTGATCACGCTCGCCAGAGTAACCAAAAAATGAAATGAAGGATTGCAAGGCTTCTCACAGAGATACAGTCAACCTTTCTAATGCAGAAAACGTATCAAATTTAGTTTAAAGTTTGTTTCTTTTAAATGCATTTCTCATAGAGAACAGATATCCATAGTTTATTGTATATGTGTTTTTATTAGGGGCCATCTTAGTGTTTTTACACTGACATGGTTTTGGTTAGCTCTGTTCTGGAACTCCTTTGCACCAGTTTAACCAGAACCAAAGTCATGAATTATAATTCATCCACTTTGATTATAATTATGAATTTATAATCAAAATTATAAATCCATTTAAATTTACATTTACTTAAAAATATGCAAAGCTAAACAGCTTGTGTGGCTTTCAGCAAAATCAAATCAAACTTTATTTTTAGGACAGCTGGAAAGATGGACAACACCATGTTTATCTCCAGTTTTAGTTGGTCTAAACATTTGCCCATTAATAATGTGATGATTCATAAATCATGATTGAGAACTGTAGAATGATCGGGTCAACTTTCTCCATTGCACACACACACACACACACACACACACACACACACACGCACACACATACACATATATATATAGCAGTGGTACAGAGCTAAGTGTCCCTTGAAAGAACGGACTTCTTCAATAATTGTTAAGCTGACTGGGGTCGGTCTGTTACCAACTAATTGTTAGCATGGCAAGAATCCTGTCATAGGTCTGATGGGAGGAGGGTTCATTTTCCATTTCCAGAAATAGGATCTGTTTGGCAAGATGTGCTCCATTCTTTAATTAGCAACAAAAACAGACCAACTTCACCATCTTGATAACAAAGTTTGTATTAAAACACCATGTTTATGACTAAGGTCAAGCCTGCACATGAGAATTAACACCGTCTTTGTTACTATATGAGAGTCTGAAAATCAACCTGCTGCTCAGTAAAGTTTTGCAGATTGGGTCTGCGTTTTCATCAAGGTCTTTAAAAATGGACCTGATTAATGAGGAGCCTTTTCTTCGCCACAGGTTTTGGATGTCAATGTGGTGTATAACCCCACTAAAGGTCAGCTAAATGTAGAGATCCAGCCATGCATCCTCAGCAGCCAGTTCAGCCTGTGTGTGTCTTAATCAGCACAAACAGAATAAAAAAGATGTTTTTGAATAAAATATAATTAATTAAACGTAAAGCACTTTGAGCTGTCCTGTACATTAAAGGTGCTATATAAATAAACTTGCCTTGCCTTAAATAGTGGCTGAAATGGTAGATCACAGATGACTTGGATGTCACAGGTGTGAGAGAACACTTTGTACAGCTTATCTTGATTTTGTACCTATCATGTAGCAATACTGTGATAGCATTGTAGATATTGATTGCAGATGATCTGGATTCTGACAACAGCAGCAGTTTGTGGCATTGAAAAGAACCTTTTATGTCATCGCTGTCTATGGCTGTGTCTCCTAATGGCTCTAAAGAGACCAAATGGGCTGATAGTGCACACTAATGGTAGACCGGTATGCGCAGAAATGATAATATGATATCATATGAACTGATCTAAGGGGTCGCAAGTCTATTTATTGATCTGTGATATAAGAGAAACATGCAGTATTGAGCTATTCTAGTTAAATTTAGGTTAATAGTATGAAGGCAACATGAAAAAGTACAAAGTAAAACAGACTTATAAAAAGCTGATTAATCTGTTTGTTTACATTATGTTAGTAATCAGATAAAGTTGAAGATAAATTGCAAAAGAATAAAGAAATGATACTTCCCCCATTCAGTTTCAAACCACATAAAGTACCTTTATGTTTTAGTCGATAGTATAAAAGGCTAGTACAGACAGGACCATAGCAAATGAAGTGTCATAGTTTCTTATAAATGTATCACTTGTGTATCGGGACAGACATAAAATCTGTAACTTGCGACATCCGCATGAAAACTCCCCCTGCAAGTAAGTTTAAACAATGAATTATTTGTTAACGAGAAGCACACATGGGAATTTACAAAGCTGGGAAATGCTTCCACACAGTCACCTGTTGTCATTGTTTCTGTGCAACAACATGATACTTCCTCATTCAAGTATGTTGATTATTTTGTTCAAACACTCCCCGAAAACAGAGTTGGTGTTTTTTCCCCAGTGACTGTTATGTATATATGCTCTTTGTATTAATTTAGATCAAATTTATGGTTAAAACAGCTGAACAACAGTGGATGGTATGATGCTAGAAACGGTCATGCAGCTCTGTCTGGTAATTGTACAGAACATTTGTAACCAGACCTTTTATAGCCTCGGGGTTCATTTAAAAAAAGTGAAAGTTAAGTAACCATCCTTGTTCCAAAAGCTTAAATGACAAAATTCAGCGCGGTATAAACATCTTCGATCCATTATGTCATCATGTAAACAGAGCTGGTGTGGTGGTATTTCAACTGAGGTGTTGTAAAGTAATCCAGAAAAATGACCTTTGATCGCTGCTGTGAAAGTTGTTCTTCCAGTCGATCCCGCTAGGATAATGTTTGAACACATTTTCTTGCCTTGGCTTTGGATGTATTGTATTTTTAATACACTTTCTTTTGCACCCAAACAAAAACACAGATAGGACCTTACTGGAACAATTCAGGATTTTTTTTGTAAGATATTTGATTAAAATGAAGAAATGGAAAAGTTAAGAACAAACCCTTTAACCTTTACCCTCTGGGCATCCTCTGCCAGTGTTTGTGTCACAACATGGGAGTTTGTGAATGAAGCATTAGGATGCATCACCACCTGGTCTTTGTAGTGTCATGATCCAGACACACCCATTCCCAGAGGAAGCCCAGACCTGTTCAGAGGCACCAGATTAAATGACACTTCATCTTGATAGATTATGTAAATCTATAGACGGGGGGTAACTATAAGACATGAGAACAAGAACAGATGGCTGTTTGCAAAAAAAAATGTTCAGGTGTGAATGGATTTATTATCCCTATTTCTACGTAAAAGTCTGAGATAAATCATTAGCAAGCTACATTATTCACTAACTCTTTGCTGGAGGAAAAACAAAGCCTGTTTTAGTATGTTGTGCATGCTTAAAAAGTGAATTGTGAAATCATGTATTTCATAGAGATGACATTATTACAGGTGTTTAATGTGACAGCGAGCTCTTGATACTTGTGATTTAGACTTGAGACAGCAAACCTGTGGAAACGGTAACACCTCACCTCACAGTAACACCCGTGGAAATGCTGAGGAGGGTGGCTTTTTTTTCCACAGTAGACCAAACTGTGTGCAACACCAGCTCTTTGGAATAAAAAGGTGGAATTTCACCAAGTGCTTGTGTAACCATTAATCTCCTTAGTATACTTCATCTTACAACATGCCAGGCTAGAACAAAGACGGTGTGTTCAAAAAGCTGTTGGTTTTATAAGGAAATGATCCGTCAGGTTTTTTAATAACTGTAGGATCGATGTGTGTGTGTTAGAGCAAAATCATTCTCACCACGAAAAAAAAAAACCCCTGCATTTCAAGAAATAGACACATTCGTGTTCACATTCCCCGAATGTCAAAGTATTATCACAGATAAAGTTTAAATAATTCATTAAATTTTCCTAGTAAAAAGGTTATTCAATTAAGGACTAATATCAGAATGACATATGGCATATCTGCTGCATACTTTATGAGCATGTTTAACAGCAAACACTGTAATCATCCTTGGTCTACTACTGTCTTATATGCTTAACTAGATGAGAAATTGAGTCATGCTATACTGGGACAGTGTAGGGCATTTCTTGTTACATTTAGTCAGTCAAAGCTTCATTTAGCCTCCCCAGCAGCACATTCTCAAGGATTTGTGTTTGACAGAGCAGTTGTATTGACTAAATCTCAGTAAAAAGACAAGACAAAATTCTGGGCAAGCTGCTGTCTACCCCAGCTGCACTGAATGGATGCGAGCAGCAAAGTTAAATAGTAGAGGAAACATTGAGACTGGATGAACAGCAGAAAATCCAGTCAAACCCATATGAGGAACTGCATTAGATAGAAAATATCACAGCTGAGCAATAGCAGATGTCCAGCCATTGCTTGTTTGAAACCACACACAGAATCTGAATATCTAAAACTATTATGCTCAGGACCGGAGCCATTAGTACTGACTCGGCATTGCCTCGTTTATGTTGGGAATTAGTGCACATTTTTTAAAAGGCTTTTGGTTATGTATGTAGCTTATATTCCACATGATACTTTTGCATTGACTAAAGTTTCTCCTCAAAGTAACATTTGAATTATCTGAATGACCTAATTTGCAAATTGGGGATGGTGCAGTATATGTTCAGATCTGACTATTTAATTTTAAATTAATATCTCAAGAATAACATGGTAATATGTGGGAAAAATAGATATATTATAGATGCTCTGTATTAGGCCACTGTTTGGGAGTTTACAAGCACAGAAGCATGTCATTTCCTATCTCTCCTCCCTAAACCTTGTGGTTTAAACTAGTATTTCCTAAGAGCTTGTTACACTGAACAATCAGCATTACAAAAAGAACTAACATAATCTTTGGTAGTAACAAATACAAGATAAGTCGCATAGTACACAACAATGTTGAGCTCTAGACCCCCTGCTTTTTGGTGCCCTGCAAACCTGTAGCACCAGCTGTAATAGCAGCAATACAGCTGAATGGACTTTGACTGAACTCTTTTTCTGTGAGACAAACTGGAAACAATCGTCGTCCAATTAGACCTCAGCTTTGAGCCACCATTAGAGCAGGAGGCCAGAAGGGAGGAGGGGAGAAGCCTTTGTGTGCATATGTATGTGCAAGAATGAAAGGGGGGAGTAACATGGACTAATGCTTGTTTGTGAAAAGAGTGAATTTAAGTATTGTAATATAGATGCACGAGTGCTTCATGGCAGTTTTCCTTTTGGTATGATTACTCTGTTCATTAGTTTTCATGACTAGAATTAGAAATTTGGATAAACTAATGGGATGCAGAATAAACCCGCCACTCATTCAGTGTTTCCTATTGTATATGTTTAAATGTTGTACAGTTTACTTGTGTGGATTAGCTTTCTTACAGGTAAGCATCCATGCAGCAGTTTTCAGTATATTTTTCATCATTCTAATTTAACATTTTTCTATAATTTTAGATTTCTACTAATTTGTTTTGCCTCATTAAATAATCCCATATTTCCAAGTTCTGTGTTGTAGTGCAGTGTTTCTAAACCCTGGTCCTCATGTACCCCCTGCCCTGCATGTCTTGGAGGCAACCCTAATTTAACACACCTGATTCAAATTAATGGACTTTCTCAACAAGTTCTTTGCAGCCTGTTAACGAGCATTTATTCCATTCAGGTGTGTTAAAGTAGGGTAGCCTCTAAGCAGGACAGGGGTACACGAGGACCAGGGTTGAGGAACACTGCTGTAGTGGGTACTTTTTAAGAGTAAAACATGCGTGACACTTTCATGTTTGATATTTTGTCAACTAAAACAGTCACACTATGCTATTTCCAGTTATCCAGTTTCTCCTTCCTAAAAACATAACTTCCCAAAGTTTGACATTTATATTCATATTAGATCCAACTTTCATGACCATTTCTTCCCTATGGCATTTCTATCCTCCTTTTTCGGACACTTTGATGACAGGACCTGGGTGAAGCAGACCAGACACCAGGGGGCAGTAGAGGACCAATCTAACCACAGGCTCAGCTCCTTCTACAACCAGTGCAGTGAAGTTTTCTTTTCTCAAATTTATGCAACAATCCCAAGAAATCTCCAAGATTTTTACTTGGTACATTTACACAAAGCAACTAAACATAATCTATTATTAAAATGTAATTTTTGTTTATTTTTTAAGTGTCGTATAATGCATAAAGCGTCTCAAAATAAGACTTTAGCCAATGTGACGTGTTTTTTTTAATTTAACAAAAGAGAAGAGATATTTTCTTTATTTACCTATTTTGTTTAACGCATTACGCCATACAGAGACGTTTATAATGACTTATCCTTCCTTATAGCTTTATTGTTCTCACTTGAAAGTTGTAATAACCCAGCAAGCTCTCAAACAAACTGCGATAACGTTTTAGTGGCCTTAACATACTTTTATAGCACTTTTCATTTCTCTTATCACCCTGAGGGTCGTTAAAACGCAACAATCCTTTGTATTTATAACACCCATTGGCACAAACAATAAGACAACGTCACTCTAAAAAGGTTTAATATTGTGTTGCTGAAACTTTTAGGGCTTTCTCCGTCTCTTTAAGACTCTGGATGTGTTTGGAGAGGCTGATCTTGTTAAACATCCCTGTTATTTGAGGCGCTCCAGGGATTTAGCGAGCATGCGCAGTGCGCTCCTCCTCTGCACAGCACTGGTACAGCAGGAGTCATACCAAGCATAGCCTGCGTGTCAGTGCAGTCGACTTACAGCTGGCTGTGAGGACAACTGTCGCTACTTCTTTTTTTACGTGTTTTTTTGCCTTTTATCGCCGCTTTACATTTACTCACATTAAAAAAAAAAAGTGTCGTTAGTTGTGTAAAACAACAGGGAGAAAGAATACTTTGCGCGGTGTTTAATCTATTGCGGGGCTTTCTGGAAAACAAAAGTTGGAGGCTGGGCCTTTAGCTTTTTGACCGTCGCTTGAGAAGAGGAAAAAAAGCTGGTCTTTTTGTTTTTGGTTTTTAAAAGAAAGCTCGATAAATGCTACTAACGAAGATGGACCTGTTGAACTATCAGTACCTGGACAAAATGAACAACAACATCGGCATTCTGTGCTACGAAGGTAAACGGGACTGTTTTCACTGTTTGTGTTTACGGTTGTTTGAACTTAACCGGAGTTAATGTCACCGACGCGGTTGGTCGAAGTTCTCAC
>JBAMHV010000003.1:16423464-16444942 GCA_037177535.1 Pseudomugil gertrudae | reverse complement strand
ACATATGAATGGACGGAGTCGTCAGTGTGAACTGGTTATTGCGTTTACAGCACGTAATTTACGTTACGCTTTAACAGAGTTGGCAGTAGTTGTTTAGTTGGTACTTTCTGACTCGTTTCTTTACTTGTATATCAGAATCAACTGGTTAATATTGTCCTTTTGGATGCTGCTTTTTAAGAAAGCCCGGTGAGCAAATGCTGATAAAGTAATGTGTACACTGTATTATTGTAATAAACCTGCTGTGTCTCATGTTGTGATTCCACAGCTGATCCAGGTTCTGTAACTCTGAATGTTGATTGATGGTCTCTGTATTTGGATTTACTCCCCTTTTTAAATAGTGATTTTGCACGTAGGTTTTTTTTAAACCCATTGCAACATACTCCACAAACTGTTGACTATTTTCCCCTTACCAATACTGTATGTGAAGCAACCTTTGTAGCACAGGATTTAATGTGTTAAAGTGCAGAATGGGAACCTGCTATACCTTTTGCTAAAGTATGTGACTTTGTACATGTTGCTCCTTTTCCTTTGTTCTTCTGGTAATGTTCACATGTCAGGAAAGCTTTTCCCCTTGCTTTGTCATGACCTCTCTTTTTAGCATACAAGGTGACATTCAACTGGCATGAGCATTTTCTTAAAGCTTAGTTATAAATGTCAGTTTGGTATGAACATCAACTAATAACATTTTGCACTTAAAACAGGGTGCTGTGACCATATACAGGCCCATATTGTTAATGTAGGTTTGTACATAGTAAAGCCTTTTGTTTTACAGTGATTTCTTACAAATATTTCCTTTTTTATCTGACTTTAAAAGACAAACAGATAAGCTGCAGTTGTACAAACGGCCAAGCAGTATCATAATAAGCTGCTCAGGGTTTGCTGTCTATCTGCATTGTATTATCACACTAACTATTTGCTGATGTGTCGTAGTTGAAACTTCCCACTTTGTATAAATGTATAATAAACTTGAATTACCATTAATAATGTGTAACTGAAACATTTTTGTAGAAGCGCATAGTAAATACCTTTTATACAGTTTATGAAACAGCATATTATTTATTTATCAAGGGATTTTGTACAGGATGAGAAAGTCATATATTTTGTCCAATTTTAGTTTATAAAAAAGTGTTAGATCACTATAATTCCTGTTTGGCAAATATCAGGTGAGATTCTTATTTTGAGACATGTGATTTTGAGCTTTGCTCAATAGTTTGATACATGTAGTATTGTGCAATATTAGAAAGTTTGTTTCTCATAAATATTCCAGCTCTGTTTGGTGCAGATAAACCTGCCTCTTGTCCAGGCTTGATGTCAGCCAGAATAAGGACTGTGTGTGGCATCATGAAGTTCCCCCTTTCTCGGGTTTCGGAAGTGAGGAGTGGTATTTTCACACCTATGGACCCACTGGATATCACTCTGTCAAGCAGAGCTTGAATTAAACTATTCAAATGTGTCTCAACAGCACATCTCTGCAATAGCAGTCCATTTATCTGGAGTGTTGTTTTTAGCTGAGCAAACTAAAATCTGACCGCATCATGTGTCTTATGATAAGAAAACAAAGCCAAAAGAGCAGGGAAAGGAGCTTAGTGGTGAAAAAGAATAAAAAAAAAGCCTCTCTAGTTCAAACATGTTGAGCCAAGAATGGATTGGAAGAGCTTTGTGATACTATGGGTGTCCTGACTTGTCATATGAATGAGCACACCTACTCAAATACATTTCCTGGCAAACACATGCATGCTCATACTGGTATACTGTCCTCAGAACCTTGAGGTCTATGTGGAAGCTATCTAATTGATGTTACAGTTGACACTCCGTAGAAAGTGCAAGCGTTACACTGAGCTATCTCACACGTATAGCAATACCATACATTTCAGGTAGTACCGTGGTTACAGTGTATTATGCCACCAGGTAGTAAAAACCCAAAAGAGTATTGAGCTTGTAGTCAAGTCAGAGTACAAAAGTAAATATGGAGTCACCTTTTCTGTCTCATGCGCCCTCTAGGGATTATTATATCCCCTCATGTCCCATTAACACTAAATTATAACAAATTCTCTTTGTTAAAACAATGTTATCTTAAAGATCCAATCTCCTGCATACTTACTGTTCCCACTTAAACTCACATAATCTTTTTTTTCCCAGCATGTGAAAATGGTTATGTCTCTTTTTGGAAGTATTTTCTGTGATGTTTTTCTCTCAGATTGAATAACAGGGTATGAGCTATTTGTTTGTGTCCTAATGTGTTATTACTTGGAGCCTCTATCTTTCTTCATCAGTATCACTGCTTTTCTTTCTGTAAAGCTGTTATTTTTTGTGCGCATAACAGTGACAATTTCTGGGGAATGCTGACCCATCTTTTTATGTTGATGAGTGGAGGCAAACAAACAAGGCTGAAAACCACCTCAGAGAAGTGTACTTTTTTTGTCCGTCTAGATGGTTTCTGTCCCTCTCTTTCTTTCTGTCTCTCTCTCTGAGTCAGAGACCAAACCAGTCTAAGACTGGGTTTAAAAGTTCGGTTCATACTTGAACTTCTGTAGAAGACCTCCTTTCATACGATATTTTGAATATTTTAAAGAACAAAAAATCCCTGTGGCCTGAGATGATTAAAGACAACCCAGAGGACAGTTTGGGTTACTGAGAAACACATCAAGAAATAACTACTTTGCTGTCTTGCAAAGAAAGAAGACATGCTACTACTCATCTTTTTTAAAAGTATCTGAAGGGGGGGAAAGGAGAAAGAGACAGAAATGGAAGGAGAGATGGGACTCTCAGTTTGTAATCCAATCTCATCCTGATTCAGAGCTGTTTGAAGTTCTATCAAGAGAAATAAGCTTTGATCATGTAGACTGAATGAAGTGAGAGAGCAGAGTGGAGGAAAGCTATAGTGGAGTTTTACTTCTGCACTGACCTATTTCTACTGATTGGCTGTTGGTCTAATGGAATACAATTTTACATCCGAGGGCTTTTTTTATTTTTGTAACATTTAAGTAAATGAACTATACTTCTTGAACAACTATAAGAAGTCATTGTCTTGTGTAGAACATAAGCCATTGCTAATATAATGCATTTAAAGTTGTATAATCAGTGATAGAATGAGTCGATACCCTTTACTTCTTCTCTTCTGTCCTACAATTTAAAGATAAATTGCAGAAAATTGCAAAAACGATTTTGCTTCTGTGTGTCATTGTTTCTATGCCATTGTACCCATTTGTTCATTTCAGCATCTTATTTTATCTTCTGATGTACAACAAATATTAAATCTTTACTTTCTGCAAAACACAACCAACATTTTATTATTGAATCTCTGTTAGGAGGTAAGAAGACTTAACACAGGTTAATTTCAGAGGTAAAGCCATTCATTCATTTGCTAGTTTGCTAGCTGTGTCTGAAAATTGGTCCTGCTCAGTCTAGTTTGTCCCCAAAGTTGTTTTAAAGTCAATCCTTTTAAATGTCTTAGGCTCCTTCATGTTTTTTTGGTGTCTGAAACAAAACTTCATAAGGTTATGGATCTGAAATATACCACAGAGCTGCACTGCTTTGAGATCAGTGCACTTCAATGACAAACTTAATATGCTCTTGCTTAGGTACAAATGTGAAATATGATTTAAACCAACAGTGTTTGGCTTTATGTGTTCATACATGTGTTTGTAGGGGAAACACTTGCAAATTTGCCCTTTGTTTAGAGTCACACTCACTGAGCTGTTGTATGTGCTGAATCCTGGTTGGACAGTGTGGTGTCACAGTCCTTCTCCTTCATTGCCATCCCTCTGCCCAGCCAAAAAGACAATGATGTCACTCTTGTTGCCATGGTCACAGTAGGGCGAGCAGGAACATGCCAGAGAGGAGGAGCTGTGGCTGTATTTCTGAGGCCATGCACAAACTAAATATAAATCGTAGCACTGCAGAGAAATAGACATTTTGTTACATTGGTTTTTTATGAGTGTGTGCAGTTATTTTGCATGAATTAAAATTGCTCTGTTAAATGCGTTATTATACCGCTATTTTTCTCTCAAGTGGGTCTAATATGGTATAATATGGTATATTTCCCTCTGGGATCTATGAAGTATTTTTCATTTCATTTCATTTCATCAAACTTTAGCAATAATAACTAATTTGTGCTGAAGCTCAGGACTATGGGGAAAAACTGCAGTTGGAGTGGGAGCTTTAGTTCAGGCGTTATGCTTTGCTTGGGAAAAGTCAGACAGATGCATGAGGCCAAAGCAGTGGAAAGTCCCCGTTCAGGAGACGGAGCCAGTGGTAGTTTTCCTAATTCTTTTTTGCTTGTACTCCTACTCACTGACAACTCTGTAGGCCCTCTGTACCAGGACAAGACTGCAGAGAGTGAAATAATTCACACCACACACATGTATGCGGAATCTATCCACAGCTATTTCTCCAAAAGCATTCCTGACCAGATACTCCTCTGCTCATGCCAGAGGTTTATGCCTCCCTCAGCAAACTGCACAAGTCAACAAAACCCAGAGTTTAAGCTGAAACACAACCTGAAGAGAAAAATAGTACAGACATAGTTTTTGTGGCTAATTAATGTAACTCTGAAAACACTATCGTTTTGATCTGATTCTGTATTTGTTTATGTTTGATTTAATGGTTAGAAGTGCAACTTTGAGATGTCAACAACTGCAGATGATGTGAGTGAAATTAAAGTCAAGGTAGAAGTCAGACAATGTTTGGTTCACAGGAACTCTCTTGCTTAGGAGCCGTTTCAGCGCCTCTCTTATCGTCTAATTCTGCTTTTTTTCTTTGTTGTTTTTCATTTACAGGCGAAGCAGCTTTGAGAGGGGACCCAAGACTCCAGTCCCTGTCTCTATCCTCATCTTCCTCGTCTTCATCATCATCTTCCTCATCATCTTCCATCTCCAGCCACAGGACAGGTCCTCCTCCCATTAGCCCCACCAAGAGGAAGCTAAGTGGGGACCAGGGAGACAGCGACATGGATGACAATGAGCATGTTGCAAAGATGAGTCGACTGTTTGCAACACAGCTGTAAGTACACAAACACTGCAACGTCTACTTGTTCCAATAAGTTGTGTCTACTACGAGACACTATTGGAACAAGCTTGCTTCTATGCATTTATATATATAAAAAATTAGCCTTTTGTTTTTTGTGTGTCTGTAGGGCTGGGCGATATGACCAAAATCTCATATCCTAAAATATAGCTTATTTTATATCCTCATAACATGATGCATCACGACATAGAATCTTTTTGTAATTTCAATTAATGAATAATTTATATAATATTGCAAAGTGAAAATGATATACTAAAAAGATAAAGGGCAATATGTACTAAATATATTCATTTTATTTAGAAATGTTTTTTCCAAGCAAGACATCATAGTAACATCTGCCATTAAAATTCAGCATGTAGCAGTAGCCTGTTGCAGTGTCTTCATCATCACCATCACTCCACGCTGCTTTCACAGCTTTTGCACGTTGATTCTCTCGGTATTCTTTGTCAGGATTCTTATGCAGGTGATAAAATAAGTCAGTTGTGTTGGAGTTTGTTTGTTGTTGTGACCAGGAGCCAGCATAGCCTACTTTACTAACAACTGTTGTCTGTTCTTCATAAGTCTTTTTATATCCAAATCACATCCATGCAGTGGAAGTGGCTCCTCGGTTTGGGTTGGGTGGTCATCTTGTAGAGCTTTACCTTGCTCTTAAACGCGTCCGTCATTGTCTTCATCAGCGTTAGTTAATTTATGATTATGAGTTAATTTAAAGTGCTTCATGATGTAAACTATGCAGTAAAGCACCTAACTACAGCATAAACGATAGAGCCTCATATGAAATCTATCGTCCAGAAGATGTATATTGTCATATTGCCCAGCCCCATGTTGTCTGCATGCAAACATTTCTCTTGGCCATGCCTAAACTGCACAAGGAAACTTTCTTAGAAGTCCCCGTTTGGACTCCAGGGTGCTATCCCCGGTTTAGCTGACTCTACAGTTTTACACACCTCTTATAGCTGTTCTTCTTTGAGAGCTTGGAGACAGTATGCACAACAAGAACAAGAAAAACTCAACTGAGGTGTCTAAAGGCTGTAGGGTACTGTAGTCAGCCCGTCATAGTTGAAATGAGGAGTAAAGATGTGTTAAGCAGAGCTGTGGAGGTTTTCGTGGTATCTAGTTTCTACCAGTAAATTCACATTAAATAAAATGATAGGAGTCACGAGGGGAACCAATGGAACACAGCAGATAATACTGAACTGACTTAAAGTTGGATAACATATCCATAGGCAGGTTTTTAAGTAGCACATTGAAATAATGTGTAAAAAGCACATTGATCCCTATACTATTAGCTACTGAATTCGAATGGTCTTTCAGTTTTTAAGGCAGTGGAAACCTTGCAGCTATCATTAGAAATAGCAGTGGATAAATTATATCACTGAGTTGAAATTTTAACAAAATCATTTTATTTTTATCTTGAAGAGGGTTTATATATAGTTCTCATGACTCCTTTCTTATGTGTTATGCTCCTAGGGAAAATAAAAGCACGGCTTTTGAATCAAGGTGTTCTGGTGACATAATAGAAAGGGGCCGTTCCTTCATCTTGTGACCATCAGAGCTCGCATAACAAAGGATTAGCTTGTGCGTCTTGACATTTCTGCAGTTATCTTGTTTTCTGCTTTAGATGTGTCAGCAGTGGGAGAATTAACACTGCACCAAGCAGTAGATGTATTATAGTAGATCACTTGATGTATTATTCTGTTGTTTATCTACCAGTGAGTAATTATTATATATGCACTTTGTGGTTGACTTCTGCATGCATTCATAACCAAATGCTCCCACTTGTGTATCACAAGATGAAATTTATTTTCTAAGTCCGTGTGCAGAAGTACAAAAGGACTTATTGTTGTATCAGCTTTGATTTAGTCCTGTAGCTCTTTTTACTTGCATCCATTTTGCTTGGTTAGAGTATGCTTTGTTACAACTAAAACTTATGTCTGGGATGTTTCAGGCTTTTTAGGCTGCTCATTGTACCATTAATATTTCCCAGACATAAGCTATAATCCCCTTATTTAATCTCCATTTTTACTTTAACCTTGAAGTCATTTGATGGGAAATCTCTGTCCAACCAAAGTAAATTACTAGCTCACTTATTACATCTTGGAAGAAAATGTAAATTTTAGTTAATAAAGACATATTATTTTCCAAGGTATGTAGCTCTTATAGGGTCTTATATGTGTCTTTCTTTATTTTTACACAGTCATTGAATGTGATGTCCTCTGAGGGCATTATTTTCCTTGTCAAGTTGAGCACTAAGCGACTTGTTGAAACTTGCATGGAACCTTTGTTTTCTAGTTTCCCTTTTTAATTTGACAGTCAGGATTACATTGAAGTGGAGAATAATATATACCGTAAGTTAAGTTAAGCTAAAAATAGCACATAAGACACTTTAGAGAACTTCACAGTCAAACAAACTTTATTTTCTTTATAACATACAAGATTTAGTTTTAACACTTAACTGAGTTGTAAGGAGAGTGATTAGACTTCATTTGGATTGATGGTTTTAGTTATTGAAAAGAAGCAAGACAGAACAACAAAAGAGGAATTCCAAAAAATAAGCATGAGCAGAATTCAGATGACCAGAGATGGTAATCTGTCTAATCTCTAATCTCTAGTGCAGCCTACTTTTTCTTATTTTAACATCGGTTGCTCTGCTTGATGTTAACTGATGCTGCATGTATAAAAACCTTTGTGTTCATTCTTGTTTCTAAAACCTTTCTCTGTTGTGTTTAAGTAGTCCTTTCCTTATGTGCTGATTATATTGCTTTTTGAGTTTTTATGTTGACTTGAGTTGGCTGTCTTGCTTTCCCCATCGTCCGTGTGCTCAGTTATATCTCGGGTAAGCGCTAACACAAATAGAGCAGTCACCTGACACCTTAGATTCTGGGTGGAGCTACAAAGGTAGACATTCAGGTTTCCTTTGTTGTCTAATCTCAACAAGTCAGAGTTGTAGAGTGGAAATTTCCTGGTTGAAGACATGAAGAAAAAAAAAAACTAAAGAGTTTTAAATGTAACAAGATTGACTTAAGACATGAGAAATGAATGGATTTAGCTTTTGTCCACAGCGTTATATGTAACACATGTGAGTGTCTTAATGGTAAAAGCCCATTTCACTTTTATTTTGGTTATAAAGTCTATTGAGATCCATCTATAATATAATGATGGAAAGAGTAATATTTTTTGGGACAGTCATAGAAGCGGCTGACAATGTAGATGTGAGCTCTGTGAGCCTCCATCTGTTTATGCAAGTATTCACATAAAGTGCATTACTGTCAATACAAGCATGTGTGCTTTCCCACCTGTGATCATTTGAATGTGTGCTTGTGTGTGTCTGTGTGGGGTGAGGTCAGGCAGCAGGGACTACTATCTCATTTTCTCTGCGGAATAGGAGGAGTCTTGAACAAAGAAGCCTTATCCTGTCCACTGGAGCCTGCGGGCTGGAAGCTTGCTGCAGCCTGTTTGCCTGCCTGCCACTCTGCAGTTAAACATTCACCAGTATAAAAATCCTCAGCTGTTTGATTGCTCAATAAACACGAGTCAGATCTATTATAAGCATCTAAATTTCCCAATGTGGGCTGAATAAAGTATATCTATCTATCTATCTTATCTAATCTATCTAATCTAATCTAATCTATTTATCTATCTCATCCATCCATCCATCCATCTAGACTTTTGCGTGGGGAAATCAACTGCTTAGAAGTGTTTTTATTTTGCAGCAAATGTTTTAAAGGGTTTTACAGTAGGTACTATTTATTGTTGGTTTCTGTTAAAGGTAAATCTGTCTATAGCTAAACCAAATGATATTTCCCTGAAAATTATAAATGATAAATTGCTTGTTTGATCCACTACTTATGCAATATTGTGTAGTCAGACTGATTAATCTACTGAGCTCTGGGAAATGTAATATTTTAAGCAGATACTGCTTTCTTTAAGCAAGTGGTCTATTTTTATACTCTCCATCATGTAGAAAGCTTTTTTTTGAAGTACCACTACAGTAGGTGATTATTTAAACTATGTTTTTTTTATCTTACTCTTGAAGATTTCTCCTTGCATTTATTGACTTTTAGCAAAATTGGAGCAAGTCTGTCATGGTAGTATACAGAAACTGCAGCTGGTTTGTACTGGGAACTCTGTCTGCAAGTTGTTCTCATGGAAGTTTCTCCAGAGGCCAAATGGGGAGAAAATAATAGCAGGAGAGTTGCTGTGTACGTGTGCGTGTCCACAAGCCTGGGGTAGTCATTGTTACTCTTTTGTTTTACATACAACTATTTATGTAATGAGAAAGGAAGGACACTTTTTTCTAGTATGTGTGACTTTGTGTGTTCACATTGTTTTCTTTGTCTTCTTGTGGTTGTTCTCACATTCTGCCTGCTTCAGCTTTACATACAAAACCTTTTCTTTTCTCTCTTTTCAGTGAGTCAACTGGGGAAATAATACATTTCTATCAGGGTTTCTACATCATTATAAATTAGACTCAGATTTTGTCCTACTTGGTTTAAATAGTTAATAATTTGTGTGTATGTATGTGTATGTATATATATATATGAAAGACACCCTGTAAGGCTTGGATTTGGTAATAACCTGTGGTCAAGCCTTCATCCTCTCCCACTACCCCCCCACCCCCCACTTATTTTTTTTTTTATTTTTCAGGTCTTCTTTACAAACCTTGATTCTTTCCAGATGTTTCCTGTGTGTATTTCTCTCTTTTTTTATCATTTTGAATTTATTTCTGAAATGAAAAGGATGTGAATCTGTGTCCATCCAGAGATCTGCAGCAAGAACTCTTCTGTAGACTTCAGTGTACAACAGTGAGAAATTAAACACATTTACTAGACCGGGCATAAATAGAAAACAAACTTCTATTCTTAGTTTTATATTTGTAGTTTATGTGTGTTGCTTTTGTATTCCATTGATATAATTAAATAGGGGTTCTTCATCATTCCAACTATCACAATTTTTAGCTTGAGGTTTACTTGAAGACAGGATGTCATTTAAATAGTAACTGAATAGACAACTTAATGACAGATTTGAGTAGTTTAATATTGTTCTAGTTATGTCACTACTTTGTATTGAGGGATTTTTAACCCTGTATTTTAGATGAAGGGTCTTACAGTAAGTCCCGACCACAGTGACTACCACTAATGCCAGGGTGCACAAAACCCAAACTCTTGTAAAATAGAATCAAACAGATATTTTCTGTTTGTTTCACTCGGCCAAGGAGTTTGTGATCATACTCAGTATTACAGTTTGTGGGAGATGCATAATATCCACATATAAACCAGCAAGTGTTTTCTCACCAAAAATGACTCCTCCTGTCAAAATGTTTCTCATGAGTTCTCATGGTCTTTATCTCACTTTTACAACATATTCAGTGTTTGATAGAAGCTGCCCTTCTGTTTCTTCTCCTCATCGGTACACTTACAGTCCATCTACCACTTTGAGCTGTCTACCTCTGTTATAATCCTTCAGCTAACCCCCTGCCTGTGTGTCATGTGTACCGCTTACCGTCTCTCTAACTGTGACCTTAATGATAATTGAGAGGTTAGTAAAGAGACAAAAACAAAAAGACAGAGTGGGTTTTTAAAACCTGATCTGTGACATGAATGGTGTGTAATCAGATGAGGGGGAGTCGGGGTGTGGGCAGGGAATTCGACAGCTACACTATTCATTGGATGGATTTGTTGGAACTCATTCACCGGCTCCTGTGACAGACCCTCCTGTATATACAAGCATGCTGTGGTGACAGTTTAGTGAGGCTATGGAAGCCCCAAAGACTCGGCTGCTGAAAGGAAATGAAAGATCTGTATCTGCTGCTTGTATCTTTTCTTGGGAATTTGTTCTAAAAATGATATATCATAATTAGAAATATATATGTTTTATTGTGGTAATATACAATCTGTTTAATGATTCTACTAAGGGCAAACATATCAGCATGTTTGTGAACATTCAGCCAGGGTTTATGTAAGTCCTGCCAAGCCTATTCCTCTTTTAACCCTCAGGAAGTTTGCTGCAGATTGTGAGAGAAATAGAAGAAAGAGAGACAAAAAGAAAGGGGGTCTTTGCTCATGTAAGCTCTCGGCACAAATGAAGGAAACTACCAACTTTGCTCTTTCACAAACTAAAGATCTGTATTCACATGCAGCTCCTTCTCCCCACCTCTTCCTCTCTGCTTTTCTGTTTTCTGTGTTATTTGTGGAGTGTGGTGCTGTGGACTCCAGATGCTTAACGCATCAGCCAGGTTGCCTGGTCACATGGATCTACAACTGTTAGCTTTAACTTGTTTTTTTGCATCCAAAGAAACCTTAAAGGGTTCCTGCTGCCTCTTCACCTCTAAGTATGTTGTATATTTTCAATTACACATTACTTTGGCAAGGAATCGCCTCCACAATTAAGCTTAGACTGTATTTAAATAATATATACCGTAGGCCTTTGTAGGAACAATATGTTTTTTTTTATCTACAAATAGATGATATGTTGGTGTTTTTTGAGGGGAATAGTAAGAAGTGATGGAAACAAGTTCACTTAGTGTTGATTCCCTTAAAGTGGGCCTCAGTTAGTCAGACAGGGGTGGGAAAGCACAGACACACATGCACATACACAGAAACAAAGAAACTAGACCACTAAAATGATTACTACCTGTTAAAATGAGAACAAGTCTGCACAGCATCAACCATAAATTCTATGTGACAAACATACATTTTTATAGTCATCATCGTGGAAGCTAAAAAAAAGATCACATTTGTGTCAGTATTTTAATCAATATGATGGCGGATAATTCAATGATTTATATTATGATTTCACAGTTGTAGTAAGAGAATAGCAGCTTGTCTTTGTGGTGGAAAGTCCATGTATAAAATAGTGACCAGCCTGGCTTCTTTAACTCTTTATTACTTGGCTCATGGTTCTTAATGTGGTTTTTGTGAAACTGAAGTTTGAGAGAAGTGGAAAAAAGAGAAAAAACGTTAGAGTATTATGAACATTAACTTACAGATTAATCAAATATTGAGAGTGAAACTCTCAGCCAGCATTTCTGCAGCAGTTGGTTTGCAGGATTTTCAGTGTTTGCATTAGATAGAAGTACCGGTAGGTGCAGGTTGCTGCCGGCTCACTGCACAGATAAAGCTGATCTTTCTCTACTGAGGAAACCACTTTATAGCTTTGAACTCGATGCCAAGTTGTCTCCATGTGCAGAGATAAGTTTGGAATCCACCCATGTTGGATAAATTTAGGAGAGCGTTTCCCTTGCCTCGCTACCACAGATGAAGCTTTTCAGAACCTGTTTGTAGCAAATGACCTTCTAGTATCCGGAGAAGAAACACACAACATACAAATTTGATGTTTGTACCTCATTTAGAGGCTTCTTTTTTCTCCTCTTGTCCTCCCGTGTTTGACAGCGTTTCTTATGTAGCCACATTTATTTTTATTCTCAGTTCATCTCTCCACTGCTCATCAAGTCTCCCTCATCTTTTCTTTGAACTTCTGTTTGAACCTCGTTTGAACCTCTGAGTTTTCATTCATATTTGATCAAGTTACACGGTTTTAGAACGAAAGATTTCAAAGCTCAAAACTGAATAATAATCTAAGACAGTCTGTTAATTATGTATTTTATACATGTAATAAATAAAGCACTCATTCTTTCTGTTTTTGTGTTTTGTCAGGAAACCTAATGGAGACTATCGTAATTCCTCCATAACAAAGGACCGTAGCCGAAGCCCGAGTGAGCGTGTGATGGTGCCTGGAACTCTGGGAGTCCACAGCAACCACCTGTACAGTCATCATGCCCTGGCTAGCTTAGCCAGCATGGACCAGCCACTGGCACTTACCAAAAACAGCATGGTGGAGACGGCACGCAGTAACACGGCAGCTTTGGCCACAGTACCTCACACAGTCAGTGCAGTCGAACGTCAGCAGGTAAAGTGCAGCCAATGGCTTTAGGTCCAATACGGAAGACAGATTTAGTAAATATATAAATGAAGCCCTTAACCTTGGTTGTTTAACTCGAATATTACTTGCTGCTCTAAGGATAAAAAAATCTATTTAGCTTGACCGTAAAATGTATTAAAATCTTAGTGATTGTGAATCTTTCTCCATAAAACCTCCTTTTTTTGTTATTGTTACAATAAATGGTACCCTATCTGGGTTTTTGGGTTTCATTCCTCATGGACTTTTTTACAGCAGGTCCCTTTTACCTGCATACGAACAACCTAAAATCATAAACACTTTTGTAATTGTGTTTCAGAATCGGCCTTCTGTGATCACATGCGCCCCTGCCAACAATCGCAACTGCAACCTGTCACGCTGTCCAGTCTCTCACAACGGTTGCTCCAACCTCACTTACAGAAAAATCAACAGTAAGTATTGCAAGCATATCCAACTCATGTTCTCCACATTCAGATTCAAGAGCCTCTGTTTTTAGAATTTCAGTTGTTCTAAAACCTCAAACACCTTGATTTACAACTTTGTCTGTTATCTCTGTACTTTAAAATTCACTTTGGGCTTAGCTAGGCTTATTATCTGTCTGCTCTGTGTTATTTTTCTGTGGGTTGATGTATGATCACAGTGAAATATTAATGATCTCATTGAGGTTAACAGTGAAATTTAAAATGGAAATTTAATATTAAGTAGAAAAAGAGAGTGAAACAATGCTGTGAAAAGTGAGGTGGATCTTTCCAGTGATCTAAAATGCACATTACCAGTGTTTAAACTGATTTCAGGCAATAATTTATCCACATATGTTTGTTAGTCAACATCTGAGATGTTCCACTGGTCATCAGTACAGTAACTAAAAATCTCCATTTGTCTTTAGCCAGCACAGCCTGCGATCCTGTGATTGAGGAACATTTCCGTCGCAGCCTTGGGAAGAACTACAAGGAACATGAGCCCACTGCCACCAACTCTGTGTCCATCACAGGCTCGGTAGATGACCACTTTGCCAAGGCGCTAGGTGAAACCTGGGAGCAGATCAAAAACAAGGGGAGTCCCTCTTCTTCCGGCAGCAGCCCAAACTCGCCTCCCGACAGTCACATGGTTAATCACAACCACTCCCCTTCTGTCATCTCCTGAAGAGGAAGTATCTCCAATTACCCCAGCTCACCCATCATCACTGCTCCAACATCCATGCCCCACCACTTCAATCTGTCACTAGCATCCCAGAGGGGGATGCCTGCCTGTTGGTCTGCTTAAAAAACAGTCAAAACCCTCAAGCCTGCTTACTCACTGTGCACCCACAGAAGATCAACCAAGCAATAAAAACGTGGGGACTTTTCTCTTCTGTCCTCTGGTATGCTAATGCTAGACAGTAGCCAGAACTGATGAGGATTCAACAAGGATCTCAACTGGAGCATCAGCTTGCCCTTCCAGTCATACATCCCTTCAAGAGCTTGGAGCCAAGCAAGTGTCTGTAGTTAGTTGTACATAAACAGAGAGGAAAAGACATTCTTTTAATAATAACTCTGTCCTCCTTTTTTTCATTTAACAGTAGTTTTGTGTACTGATTCTGCATTTGAGATGTGTAGCGTTTGAACGAAAAGATACATGAGAAACATTTCTTGGAAAACGATCACAAACCACCTGACTGTGCTACCAAAGAAACCTCAGACACTGATGTTTATCAATGCCCAACTTAAAAACACAAAACAAAAGTATGCCGTCTCGTAATCCTTCAGCCTTTGTTTGATCCATCATGAAATCTTTAAAGCCAACAGAGAACAATTCACCTCAGCTCATTCATTAGAATCATTACTGGAAAGTAGGTCACGTAGCAGGCACTTGTTCCACATCATGGTTTTTAGGACATATTTGGTGTGGTAACTGTGGGGATGGGCATCACTGTAGATGCTGATTTAAAGTCAACCATTTTGTGCTGCTTTCCCAAAAAACAAACATTTAAACACATGTTTGTCTATACTGTAACATTAGAAGTAAAGTGGGAGTTAAATTCACTTGCTCAGGAAAAATGAAAATGGAACAAAATTTTACACTAAAGGTTTACTATAATGAAACCTTCTACTATCCAGGCCTTCATCCATAGCTCCATCTTAAATTAAATCCAACATTTCTTTTAAGTATCTGTATAAAAAAGGCAAAGTGAAACCACACCTCTCTGTTTACATGCAGCTAATTGTGGTGGTAATGGACATTGCAGCCATGATGAGAGAAGCTTGGGACTGAAAACGGAAAATTAACCTGCCTGTTTGAAGGTTGGGCTTTGCTGAACTATGTGCTTTGATGGGTTTCATGGGTGTAACTGCTGACAGTGATTAGAGGATACATGACACCGCATGTCACTTTGTGGTTTAGGAGGAGAAAATAATTCTCCAGAGGAGAGAAAATGATTCAAATCTTTTCAAAAACACTTTTTTTGGGGACTTTTTGTACTTGGGTGTTGTAAATATATTTGGCTTACACCCTGCTAACCATCCCTCCCTCTCCAACACACTGTGGTTTGAAAGATTTGTACAAGGTTTTAAGGGTAAATTAATGCTTTTACAGATGCATGTTTTTTTTTGTTTTGTAATAGCTGGTATCTATTAGTGTTTTTAGCATTTCAAACTTAACTATTAACCTTTTCATCCTGACATTAGTTGTTACTTTTGTTGTCAGTAACAGACATACACACTACACTCACTGCTGGGTCAGTTTTACTCCATATTATTGTTATTGTTATAATTAGTTGTGTTTTTGTTTTCCATTAATATCAGTATGGTAACACACACCTATAGTGGAACAGCCTCCGGACAGGCTCTGTTGAATGAGCTGCAACTCTCAAAATGATCTTGCACTCTAAGGCATTAGCTCATTCCCGCAGCAGAGCAGTGATCCTCTTGGTGTTAAGTTGGCTTTGGGATGTGCAGCTCATTTAGGCTTTCTTAAGATGTTGATCCATCAGTGGTACAGGATGCTACAACCTTCAGCATGACTGAGGCGACACCAAGTTGACACAAATCTGTCTTTTTTGTCTAAGGTATCCTTGTCTGAAGTTGTTCTTTGGCTCTCACCTTTACCCACAGAGCTTACCACAGCACTTGGTAAAAAAATCTTGCAGGCAAGGTGCTTTTGGGAGAATGTGACTACTTAAGAGTTAGCGATAATGGCTTTTAGACATATTGTTAACATGTTGGTGTCTTAAATTAAAACGGTTAAAAGGAAAAGATTATGTGAGTAAAAATAGACTTGGTAGAAAGGTGGGAACAGGCAAACAAGGCTTTTATTGTGCTCTGGCTTGGTGTCCAGACCTTTTTTCTGTTTCATTGCTTTCTTTTCTGAAGAGATTTGCTTTCTTTTGTCTGCAGTAACACCACACTGCTGAAGTCTAAATATATGAATTTAACTCTTGCACCAAGGTGTCACACATTCCTCCAGTATTGAGGTTAACCTAGGCCTCATTCACACTATCTCCACATCAACAGACGGAGCTGACAACCAGCCAGGGCTGCTCGTCCGCGAGTTCCATCCCACCTGCAGACCAGCCATACTATGATAAAGGAACAACCACAATATATGCCAGAACATCTTTAAGGACGCTTAGACTATTGTTTGAGAGAACTGAGTTAAAGCAGACTGTGTGAAACATGTCATTTCATGTCACTGAGCTTAAAGTAACAGGTGATGAGGTTTATATTTGTCTACTTTTAGGCAGTTTGTGATACCACTCATGCATGATAGGTGTTTTCTCTTTCCTAAAATGTCCACACATTCCATCATCAGCTATCAGAACCGATGCGACAGAATTGATGAGAAAAGTTTCAGAAGGGTTACGGCCCCGTGTTTCATGGAAAAAAACCCAAACTTAATCATCTCCATGTGTTTTCTGTTTAAAGAAGGTGGGATGGTGAGTTTTAGCAGACAGGTTGGGGTGGGAGGGGGGAGGCGGAGCTTCAGGAGCTGTGCTTTTGTAAGTGAAAGCTGTGAGTTAGAAGTTCAGTCTATTAAGGGTCTCACAGCAGTGCCTAGCCCCTCCTTAGATCTATTTGGTCCTGATTAATATGCAGTGTAGTAAAACATCGTTAAAAAAAAACAAAAAAAATGAGGGAAAGGGGCTCAGTGTCCTAAGAATTTGTTTTCTATCACTATTTACTTTCTTGCTATCATTTCACTACCACCCAGTAGGTAGGAGGTGCTCTGTTTTGGCACACACTCCCTACACAATGTAGGAAAATCACTTATTAAAAATACTTTTTTAAAATAGTTAACTATAAGACCATCATTACGCTGTGCGTAACGAATGTACAGAGAAAAAAAATCGTAGGTATTTTTTGAGGAACAATTAATTTGTTAATGATATGTAGCTATTTAATTGTTTTTTTCCTGTCCTTATATTGTAATCATTTCTTTTTTTTGTGAAAAAGTTGATCTTTTTTGTCTGTAGAGTTTGTCTTGTTAGAGTAAAGGTGCAGGAACACAGTGAACGTATGAAACCACAACAAGCCACAGGCATGTTGCTGACAATCGCTACTTCCATTGGTCCCCATTGTCCTCCAATCATTTAAGTTTACTCAATCCTGTGACTCCTGAGACATTTGAACAAAAACTTTATTCAGGGCCTTTCAAGCAGTATGCATAACTAATAATTTATATTATATTATATATAGCAGTACGAATTATGGGGTCTGTTGTATAGATTTAAAAAGTGAGCTACATGAAAAGCACATCAGTCCATTTCAGGGCATTTGATGAAATGATCTAAGTAGCAAATAATCTTAGAATTGTTAACCGTGAATCTGCCAGGTTCCATCTGTAATCAAGCTAATTATCGAGCAGATAAGAGGAGTTGCTCTGACTGCACCACATTTTCCAGTTCCTTTTTTGAAGTGGAAGTAGCATGTACTTAGTGATAGTAATAATCTGAACTGTAAGAACGTTTCTATCAAGAAGCAATGATTTGTGGCTCTGTGTCTCCTACTAAAAGGTTTTGGCAGGCCACCTTTTTTTTGTACGTAAAGTAGCTTTGATGAACAATAAACTGCTTTTAAACCACAGTCTTTGCTGGCCTCTTTCCTGTTTTATGCATTTATACAGAGGTTTATAGAGATCCTAAAAGCAGCAGAAACGGTAATTCCACACAAAGAAATGTGTTAATTAAAAGTAAATTTTATTACAGTTTTTGGTTAAATACTTAAAGAAAACCAATGAGCTTTAAGAGTAACCAGTAAGTTTCCAAAAAACAACCCAACTCTGTCAAAATGATGAGAAAGAAACATACATGAGATGTGTTCTACATATTTTCTCTTACAATTAAGGCTTGAAAAAATTCTGTGTGAAGGAAATGTCCTTATTTTTACACTTTATTTTGGGTGAATACCTCTGCTGTTGGTAAAATTTACATAGAATTTGTGGAAATGGTCAAACAGAAGAGGACAAAAAGATTCACCAACTAACATGCATCAACACAAACCAGTCACAAACCAGTCTGTCCGTTATACCCTCCAGGTCCCGTCCAGCAACATCTGCGTTTTCTCACAGGAATCATTGCAAAGCTGCTCGTACCATCAGCTCCACTCCATTTATCACAGTAAGCAGGAAGATGAGTGATCAATTGTTTTTTTTTTTAGATTTTCATGGTTTATCTAAAGTCTTTTCCCAAACTGAATGAGCGAGCAGATGTTGTCAGTTTCTTATTAACTGAGTCTTTAGTAAACACATCAAATATGTTGATGGAGACATTGAAACTGTGAAGCATTTTTACACACACAGTCTATTCTCATACAGATAATGGTTTTGTTGGACTTTTCCTCAGGGAATACAATTGATTAAACAACAAGTGAATGTATCAGATACATTCTATCTACTATATAACAGCTGCATAAACACAACATTAACAGTTAGGGAAGTTGCTCCTGCCTCAGACATGTTTGTATTTACTCCGGCCCAGCTTGTATCTGATAAAAAGTGCTTGTCCTTTGAAGATGTGAAGGTCATAGAGGAGGAAAGTGTGGATGTGTGAGGTCCTTTGAGTCACATTCTGTTTCCTCAGGCCTTCAGATGCTCTCATCATCACTCATATCCCAAATCTGATGAGGAAAGACAAATCATTAAGAGCTATTAAACACTGAAATATTGTAGATATAATGAACAGTCCACACAATCATTTAATCATTAATCGTTACTTCAGAGAAGATTTGGGGGGCTTCTGGAGTTTAGGCATATAGGCTCTTGCACTGCATGTATCCTCGGGGTGTATTTCTGTTCTGGTAAGATATATTTAACACGGATCTGATGACAGGAGTGGCACTAATTTATCATATACTGCTGCATGGAGGAATCCTATAAACTCATCAGCGGGAGATCAATCAGCAAATGTGGTTAAGACATGACGATTAAAGTATTGAGGCTGACCAAAAGCTTTCATAAGTCAGATGTTGCATGTTGGATTCTACAGCATTCCTGAGGAGGAGGAGCTGGATGCGAGTTAAGTGCAGATATGGCTTACATCAGCTCCCCCAGAGTTAAAGATCCAGCTTCTGGTGGGCACACGCCACCGCCTAAGCAAACTCCCTGTGCTTTATTTTGTGACGCACAAACCCCGACTGTTTGATGAAACCGCAAATAAACCAAAAACAGAGGGTTTGATTAAAACACATATGTGAGTAGCTGTACACCTTAAAGCTCAGATAACTGAGCCAGAACTATTACGGGCATAAAAGCAGTAACTAAAAATAATCTGACTCACTCTGGATTACCTTATTGTAAATGTCATACACCGACTACCCCCACCCTTTCTGCACTACAATGTCGAGCCATATTTGTGTATTTTAACAGGGTGGCAGCTATGAGTCATGATTCCAGTGCAGTGAAATGCCACTTTTTTAGCTCAGAACAGCAGTTGTACAGAAATACAACCATAGCTGATGTCTGTTTGGTGAGTCAGGGATTCTGGTATTGTGACACAGACCAGTTAAACAAACACAGCACTGGTTCATCTTTATTATTTTACCATTACTGACAAATTATACCATAACTTTATAATTGCAGAAAAGCAAAAGTCTAAAAAAATATTTCTATTAAAATTCAGTAAACTCTGAAAACCTAAAACTTTACTTTGCTTTAGAGTTTACTGCTGTTTTATTAGCACACAGTGCAGCTGTGTAAAATGGGTATTTTTGTAATGAAATGAGTCAAACTGTGGAGCCAAGAGTTTGAATTAAATCAAATAATAAAACATTTAAAGATTCACAGCCATATGGCAAAGTGATACAGCAAACATATTATTATTATTTTACATTTTCACTTGATCTGCATCATGATTATGAGTCAGAACTGAATAATAACTGCAAGTTTACGGCATGAAACAGGAAAACTGGAGTTAGTTTCATGGGGTGGTAGTCACAAATGATGATATGTTGCTTTTCCGAAACAACTAGCTTTCTTACTGAGGAGGAAAATTTGAGATGGTTTTAATTTAGCTTTATTAATAAAAATGGCACAGAGATGATTAATATTTTAAAAGTCTAAAAAGGCTGCATAAAAAAACGTCTGATGAAATGTTACATAGCAAAATAAAAAATAGCTTTTTCGCTCATTGTATTTACATTTTTCACTGAAATGGGTGGATCAACCCTCATCTACAGTCCGCTTAGTGAGAAGAACCAGTGCATAAACATAAAAACTCCAGTATTACAGAGCAGTGGTCACGTGTTTGGACACACCTACTCATTCACAATGAAACAATAGCCGGGTTCAAAGTTTTAACTGGTTCTCTTCGTCAATGTGAACCATAAGCTCATTTCACACAAATGTTACATCCAATTTAAAAAGGAGGACGAGACACAAACAGGATCTGAGGAAATGATGAACAACAACTAGCACTTCAGGGGAAAGGAGAGCTGGGTGTGCACCAGATGTTTAACAGCTTTCTAAACAATTACTCACAATTACTTCTAAGAGGTTTGTTACCAGGAAGAGACCCACCCACACACACATCCACACACAGCTGAGCCTCCTTTGCACGAGTGTGTCAGTAAACAACACTGGCCTTCTCAATGGCAGCGGGATTCTTCACATTCTGCCTCTTTAAGACGTAATTCACATACCTCTTGCAACACACACCACTCTGTGGCCACGTAACTCTGACACACACATGCAGCATTCCTCAGCCTGTCCACTCAAAGAGCCAAAGTGTGACATTCAATACAGAAAACGGCATCCTGGTACGCTGTCAAGCGTTTGAAGAAAAGCCACAAATGTTTGATGAGAAATGATTTGATGTTTAAAGAGGACACGTGCAGCCAGAAAGTGGTCTCAATGGTGGGATTCATTTCTTCCTCTCTCACTGGCACATTTACAGTGCCTTGCGAAAGTATTTGGCCCCCTTGAAGCTTGCAACCTTTCACCACATTTCAGGCTTCAAACATAAAGATATAAACTTTACATTTTTAGTCAAAAATCAACAACAAGTGGGACACAATCGTGAAGTGGAACAAAATTTATTGGATAATTTAAACTTTTATAACAAATAAAA
>JBAMHV010000003.1:16407796-16417946 GCA_037177535.1 Pseudomugil gertrudae | reverse complement strand
GACTCTAAATTGCCCATAGGAGTGAGTGTGTGTGTGCATGGTTGTTTGTCTGTGTGTGTTGGCCCTGTGATAGACTGGTGACCTGTCCAAGGTGTACCTCGCCTCTCGCCCGCTAAGGGATAAGTGGTAGAAAATGGATGGATGGGATGGATGTTTGCTATAAAACTTTCTGGATATTCTGGAAGTAATGATAATGTCTCAAACGAATCCAGCAAGAGTTCATCAAAAAGGCTTCCTTCAAAGCTTTACTGTCTAATCCTAGAAAATTGCAAGTCACTCTCTTTGAAGGGGCCCCAACTATTTCATTTCTTTCCTTCTATAATGTCACTTAACCCCAAAGACCAGCCAGCAGAGAACAGCGCAGACATCATAAAACAGCAGCAACTGAGAAACTTCTCCAACAAATGATTCGTATCCGTTTGCCACAGGGGTGCATTCATCATTTATGTTAAAAAAGAAAGAGAGCGAGAGAGAGAGAGAGAGAGAGGGGGTTCTCCTTTCATCTCTCTGATAAACCCTCCCTCAAGGCAGCTTTCACATCCAAGAGGGAGCAAACATTTGCAAACAAGAGGTATCTGAACTTCTGACCAAATGATAAACTTGATTAACAAGTATGGACATTTTTTCATCCATCACCTTTATTAACATTTATTCTGCTTTAATGTCATCATTTTGTCTTTAAAATCATCTCCAGAGCCAAATGTTGATCCACACATCATGGAAATGCTCACGCTACCAGGAAAATACACCTGAAACATAACATGAAACGGTATGAAGGTTTACATGTAGCTGCAAACATTATGAAACTAAGACACAATGACAGCCCACACGCAAACCTCATACAGTCACACAAACAAATGAGCTGTGGGTTTTGGGCTGATGGGTGTAAATAAATAATGCAGCTTTGGGTGTAGCCTCTCCAAAGGATTTGGCTTCCAGTACAGAGGAGTGTTTTTGTGGTGAAACGGCAGCACTTTGATGTACAAAAGACATGATAAGGTCTACAATCACCTGAGGGGTAGCCGACAGACAAATATAATCTGGATTGAGACTGGAGCTTTCAACTGAGGAAAAAAAAACATCTGTAGCTTTAAAAAAAACTGAACCAATGGTGAGAAAAAAAACATCATGTGTGAAATTCTTCTCTTTAGTACAAGCTCATAGGGTCCTCTGGTGTTCTGAATCTTTTGATATTATACACACTAGCTGTATTTAACAAACACTTTTTTGGAATTGCTCCACAATATTTTAGATGAAGTTTGTCACACATCGCTGAGCCATATAATTACACTAATTTATGGCTAATCTCAGTCTTTCTATCTGTTCTCACACTCAGGGAAGAATAATCCAAGCTTGAATCTCTGTTATTGTGATGTTACTTTGTTAATGACAACTTCACCATTGTGTCTTCCAACTCCAAGTAAAGCTATAAGCCAAACAAAAGGCTTCCCAACAGAGGAAATGACAAATGTTAAGGAATAAGAAGCATAAGCACAGCAAAGCAAAGCTCCCATATGAGTGCAAAGTAGCTAAAGAAGGTTTATCTGGGACTGACGTGATGATGCATCATGCTGCTGAGCAGGTGTGATGTTAAAACATCTTCTCATGATGACATGTTCCAGAGGTAAACTTGCTCTTTTCCCAAAATTCCCACATGGATATTTTGAGAAAAATGAGTCACGGTTTGTTGAAGCAAAGACATTTCTGACTGTTACTAGTGGAAATATCCTGTTTTTGTGTTATGTGTGGAAGCCTGTAGCACAGAAGACGTGAAACAGAGAATTCCACTAAATATCAGTAAACTCTGGATACAAACATCTTGCATATGGTCACAAAAGTGAAAGAGAAAAGAAGAAGAATGATCCAAAGCAGAACTCAAATTTACCATAAACTACGTCATGAGGCACAAGCTGATGCTTCACAGCTCATTGACTGGAACGTCACTGACAACCTGCATGTTGCATGAACGATGGCCAAAAACATCCCACAACTTGAGATGAAATACAAGGAAGTCTGTGAAAACTCATACATGATAGATGGAAACTGGCTGACAGAAAAAGAATCGGTCTGTGTCCTGAAATAAGAGAGGAATCATTTTTATCTGTGTGTTGCACAACAGACCGGCAACAGGTTTATTATTGGCTAAAAGTGACTCCGTCTTGGAATTTGTGATTAATTTAGACTCTAGTAACACCTGCAGGAAACCACTGCTGGCAATACACTTACCTAAATAAAGTTCATCTAAATTTGTGAACAGATAACGTGTCATGTTCCAGTAAAAGATCAATGGAGATTAAAAGTATTCAACCCTGTTATGTTTGATTATCCTCTTCCAGTGTCAGACTTTTAATAAGCATAGAAACATATGTGCAGATATATTCAGCATGCCCACTTTCAGCAGAGACAGTGAGCTCATATGGTCCAGTGTAACTGTAGTAAAAGAGTTGCTGCAGCATGCTGCATTCCTCGTTACATTCCTGAATTCACCAGACATTCCTGCACAATGTGGCATGGATCTGCAGTGTGGCTTTTCCACCAGTGGAGGGACAGGTAAAAGTGAGGTGAAAAGGTTACAAAATACTGGTTTGGAACAGCTTCAATACAAACAAGGTGAAATCCCTTCACATTGTGCTTTCATTTTCCAACTCGCTACAACATACTCAGAATAAATAGACCACATGAATTAAATGCTTAACTCTGGTCTCTTCTAAAAGGAGAGACTGGGTTTTTTGTAAATAAGTGGTCAGAAATAATATCATACTTGTTTAAATCCTTTTTTTTGTCAACATATGTCTATATATACGGCTACAGTGGCAGCTACTAATTTAATAGCATCATCAAAAATGATGTTTTAAACAGCCCTCTGCCCTCCACATGAACTATCGCTGTTCTGACAGCTGGAAGTGGAGATTTAAAAATGTTGCTCATAATGGCACATTTACTAAATTTTTACCAATCTTAAAACTCTGCGTCCGATTAGTTTTGATGGAGTTTAATGTCTTGCACAGTCATTTTGCAGTATGCAGACTTCTCATGGTGGACATTGGAAGTTCTTTATAGGATTTCATTGGATGTTCTCATAAACCGTTTTAAGAGCTGCTTCACTCAGATGTTCTGCATAACTGTTACTTGCTGGCTGTTGTCGCCTGCAACATGAAAAAATAAATCAGGTTTTAATAAAGTTTTCAGATTTTAAAAATGGGATTTTTCTGCCCAGTTCTTCTTAATTCTGTTAACGGGTTAAATACATTTTACAACACTCAAACCTTTCATTTGCATGCATTTGACTAGTTGTCTTTCTGTAGAAGTCAAGTCTTTATCCAGGCCTGCTTTACAGACAAGATGGGTGGAGTGAAAATGTTTGAAAATATAGCTATAAATCTGTTCCTGAAAATGAAAAACTGCAACAGTGCAGCATGGAAAAGAGGACAAGAGAGGATTAGCAAGTGAAACACACACACACACAAAAGGAAAATTAATTTTACACATGGTAAAACTAGGTTACATTATCTTTTTAAATAAATATTAGTTTTTCCAAACAAGGATGCAAAATATCCCCACTGACACTTGTGAGAGGTGAGGGGTGGGGGTGGGGGGTGATGGGTGGGGGTGAGGGGTGGGGGTGCTGTGACTTGTCTATTTAAGCTACTTTTTCAGCCTGTTTTTTTCTCCTCATTACCACTTCAGGCTATCCAAAGCCAATGAAAACATCAAACTGAAGAACTGTAAAGCTTACAATGCTTTCTGTTTAATAAAACAATGTCTCCAGGCAGCATATACAAGTCCACACAATAAGCACGGCTTTGGCTAATATTACTTTGCAGTAAAAACACTAATTTAATAAATTACTTCCAGATGCTTCACTCAATAAGATGCTGAGACTGTGTGACCCCGATTCCAAGTTGTAGGTGAAACCCGTTTAGATGTAGACACTTTTTTTTTTTTTAACTGGGAGGTGACAGAAATGTCAAAACTACTAGTTTAGAGACCTCATGCATGACGGCTACTGCTGCTACCAACACGCACAGGTCTTTAAAGTCTTCTGATACAAACCGTAACACATGCTACACTCGCAGCATGTTCATGTACCGGCATCACCAATCCATTTGTTAAAAAAAAAAAAAAAAAAAAATTCAGAATTTGAGGAAATTTGCTCTGCTATGACAGATGTAGACACTGCCACCGTAAAGCTTTCATAGGTATTCACAAGCACCCTCGCCTGAGGAGTGCTGTCTGTTGACACTAAACAACTAGTCCTGCAAGCAGCCTCATGTACTTTTATTGCCAACAAATCTAAAAAAGCTAAAGAAAACATTTCCCCCCATTTCGGATGTGCTATTGTAGTAAAATACATTTGAACTGAGATTGCTCTGATCTACAAGATCTATCTTCAACCCCCAATTTAAAAAAATAAATGTGCTCTTTATATTTCCTGCAGCAATCCTCTGTGTTCCCTCTGGTGTCCTCATTGTTCCACTCGCCTCTCAGAGGGGAACACAGTGAACACAGGGGGTCATTGCATGTGCACCGGTACACGTCCTAATCACTGAAGCTTGAGACAGGAAGAGGGAAACGAGGACGGGTGGAGACAGGAAAAGGAGGGGAACCTAAAGTTTAACCTACACATGTCGTGTTCACTGGGTTAAATAAATACAAACAAAAAAAACAAAACAAAACACAAAACCTGACAAGCTCACTAACATTTCAGTACAATCAACAACAGGGATGACTTGAAAGGGTCCACTAGCAGTTTTTTCCTTTTTCTCTCACACCACGTTCTACAAAGTTATGATAATTTACTTTTTTCATTGTTTTAGGTCATATTTTAACATGTTTACAGCAGTGCTCACGAAACGTTTAGAAAACTGATGTGTGAAGTAAAACATGTATGCTACATGTCAATAAATAGACATTTATCTTTCAGATGTTTTGAAAAAAAAAGCAATGGTATTAGAACATACTATTGATATGAGAAAGAGTAAGTACACCCCCCATCAGTCTAAGGCTTCATGTATCAGGTTGCAGTAAAAAAAAAAACATCTGGTTTCTTACTGGGTCCTAAAATGAGGTTAATATAATATCTGATCAACTACGATACACATCAAAATTGGCCGTGTTTTATAAAAACTAAGCCAAAATGTAATGTATAAAAATGCATAATGTATAAAAACAAAATACACTCCATCTTTCGATGGCTTGTGGAATCTTTAGTAGTAAAAACTTGAAGTAATCTTTTTGTGCATGATGGTATTAATCACTCACATTGTTGTGAAGGAACTCTGGCTCATTCTCTCAGGCTTGCTTTGCTTCATAGAAGTTTGCAGACATTTGCTTTTACGTAGGTGTCGTAAACACGCACCACGACATTTCACTGAGAATGATCTAGACCAGGGGTAGGCAACTCCAGTCCTAGAGCCGCACTCCTGCAAGTGTTGCGAGTTTCCCTGTTGCAACACACCTGACACACATCAGAATTATGGCGCTTTTCCATTAGTACCAACTCTACACTTCCTTACACGATTATACCCAGAAACTGAGGTTTTCCATTAGGATTTGTCGTGGCGTGCCATTACCTTTTCTGTACCTACTTCGTTATGGTTCTAGCAGACTTGTGCAGAGCTTGACATTAAACTCCACTTATTGATCTGAGTCAGGTGTGATGCAGCGTGGACACTCACAACACTTGCAGGAGTGCGGCTCTCTAGGACTCGGAGTTGCCTACCCCTGATCTAGACTTTGACTGAACCACTACAGCACCTTAGATTATTTTCTTTGTCTGTTATTTTGTTGCAGATTTGCTGTTGTGTTTAGGATCCTTGTCCAGTTACACGACTAATTTCACCCATCCGAAAGATGGCATCACATTTGTCAATAAGACTTTGGGATCCAGAAGGGTTCACTGATGACAACGCTTGCAAAATGTCTTGGACGTAGCAGTGGCAGCAAAACAAGCTTATATCATCACCCCTCCACCACTTTGCCTGACAGTTGATATGTTGCTATGATATATGCTAGTGCTTATATGCTGCATTTGGTCTCGCTTGGCTAAAGGACATTGTTCTAGTATTCTTGTTGTTTGTTTAGACAGTTTATTTTGAAACTGTAAAATCGTGAATTTCAACATTAAATTTGATGATGATTGTAGCATGTAGTCTGAGACAGAGCGTTTGGTTTTTTATTTGAGTATTGCTGAACATACAGGCTATGATCTGAACTTGGGATGAACTTACTGGTAGAATTACTCACAATAACATCCTTGAAAGATATACCCTTGTGAATAATCTTTCTTTCTGTAAAAGGATCTTCTATTTTAGACAATCTCATTTAAAATGGGTGCTAACATATGCAGATGATCAGTTATTTGAGTGCATTTGATCAGAAGCACATGGCTATGTCTTTCTTGATGTGGAAGGAGTAATGGTGTTTTGCTTGTGGTATCCTGTTTCTTTTTTAAGTATATATACTTTTTTGTACCTAATGTTGATACTTGGCAGAGACAGAGTGATTTTTAATGATGCATTATGCAAAATCTTACATATAAAAGGGTGTAACTAGGCTTTTGCTTCACTATAGAGTTATATTACTGTAAAAAAGTGCTGACAACATGACTTACAGATGGCTAAAGTTTCATGTGATTTCATAGCTGAGACATATCATAAAACTCAATCTACTGAAATATGAGTTGAGAAACTAAAAAAGTCTACTAAACAGATACTGACTGAAACTGAGGAAGATGACAATAAGGAATAAGTGAACAACAGAGCAGAGACGTGATGTCTGAGATAGGCATGAAGCTGTATGAAGAATCATTAAAGGATAACATGGCTGGGAATGAAAGTGGTCTGACACTGTTAGAAGAAGTTTAGAGGAGCTCTGATGGGAACAGCGTCCTCGTTCAGGTCCCAGCTGAGGTCATGTCCCCTGGCTATGTTTTCATAAACTCCTGAGTCTTAGGGTAATCAAACAAAACACAGGCGTTCTCTACAATTGGCTCTGATATCAAACTTTGGAATTAAACTTCATAACAGAAAAACGGCAAACCATTTTGAGACGAAGCATCTCTTTCCTTTTTCCCATTACCTACACAGCCAGACAAAGGCTCTTCTTCACTGTTTTACTTTGAAGAAGTTTAGACCCAACTGGCACCACTACCTGCCCTTTCTCCCCGTTTTCTCAGAGCTGTAAAGGCCAGCTACAATAACAAAGCGAGTTTCTCGGCTGGATGTGGGGACTGCAGAGAAGCAGCTGGGTCCTGCTGTTCCTCCAAAGACACCAACAGCTTGTCCTTCATTCAGGATAACTTTCCTTCTATGCTCTGATCTTCTTTCTTAAATATTTAGATTCCATTTTGATTTTAATCTTCAAAGATGTTCAAGATGTCTAAGAACAGTTCTTATCAGCTCTAATGTATTAGAAATAGCATGTTAAAGGTGTTCTTTTTGTCATTTTCATACTTATCCTCTGCCAGGAATCCTTCATTTGTTTTTCTCCTCTACTTTTCTGTTGTGTCTGTCATGTAAACGTAAGGTCCCCACTCCCACTTCCCCTCGCTTTTCCTCTCTACCCCCCTGAATCTCCCTCTGGACCAGTCTTTCCTCTGACGCATTTCCTGTGCAACAGAGGTTATCAGCACTTTTGTGACTCATTTGAGTTTTTCATGAGGTCACAAGTGTCTCATCTGTATTTTAAACATAAGGATAAAATTGAGCAAAGTTATGAGGGAAAAAAAAAGTTACAACTTATTTCCGTGTCCCGACTGCAGCACAAAACAAATGATTCTATGTAACGTTGACAGATCTATTTAGCTCTGTTGCCTCTCGTGAAGGATTAGTGTGTGCGTGCAGCCACTATAAACTCTACCTAATGAACTGTTTGGAGCACACAGCTAACCAAATGGCAATAACAGACCAACTTCAGAGGCTGTGTGTGTATGTGTGTGTGTTGCCAGTTCAGACCTGCCCATCGTTTAATTAGAACTATGAGTCAAAGCCAAGTGATGTTTGGTCAGAGCAGCAATCACACACTAGTAGGGCCCCACGGGCACATGCAGAAAAACACACAGGCATGCATGCACACACACACGCACACTTGCAGAGTGCTTCACGCATGCGGTCATGTGTGACAAACAGACTTCAAGATAGAAATTATTAAACTTCTTTTTTAAGTTTTGTGGCTTTAAAATGTCAGGATGGAAGAAGAAACTATTAAAAATGAACTGAAGAGGCAGAGAAGCACAGACACACAAACACACACATTGACATAGAGATCACAGGAGAAAAAAGAGGCAAAGAGCCTAGTAAAACCACAGAGGAGGCAATCTTTTGATGTGATGCTTAGCGCACCAGACACTCAGTCTCTCATTACAAAGATCTCTTCACCCAGTGGATCACTCACTGAATGAGATTTGTTTTTCCAGGATGTTCATATCGCTGTAAAACCTGCATCAATAAGAACTTTGACTAACACATTTTGTTTGTTTGTTTAGACTAACAAACTGAAATAAATTCATGTTTTTATATTGATAACAAAGGAACCAAAATTATTTTTCAGTGCTTAAAGTAGAACCAAACAATTATGAACTATGCACATAGACCACATGTACACACACACACACACACACACACACACGATGCTTAATAGGTTTCAAACAGAGGCGCAAGCTGTTTGTTTTATGATCTAGCTTGATCAATACATTTTTTTAAAAATCTGTTTACGGTAATTTAGATCACGATGTAGTTGTTTTTGTAGTCTGATACGATATGGTATATTTACTGGAGTCAAACAATATTTTTGTTTGACTCCAGCATGGGCATTTTTCCACAGCGTTGTGATGAGGGATAGGTACCGGTAGTTGTGATTTGGAACTTTTTGAGAAAATATCTAAATTAAGGTTTTTTTCCCCCACAGATTTACTGCTTTGTTCTCACAATTGCTGCTCTTCGACTATTGCTGGTGTTACACTCTTACTATCCACAAGTAAGAACATGTTCTTTGGTCCATTCTAAGGCTAAAAAAGGCAGTTATGAAGCCGAGATGTTTTCTCACATCTGTACTTATATTACAGGAACCAGGGCTACAACATTCTGAAAGGTCACCAGTCCCAAACAAAAGTTGATAACCCTTAGCTTTAGTCAAAGAAATATAGGTATCCACATTAACCTTTGCTACACTATATGTTACAAATAAAAAGAATCTGCTCAATGTTAAGCTGTGCAACCTCCACCATCTACATCTACCACCAACATTATTTTTCCCTAATTGGACATTTTTACAAGAAAGGAACAGACATACAATGTATGAGAACTCCATGCATGAAGTAAAAAAAATAGTTTTTTTTAATTTCAGGTCCAGTCTTACCACATTAACCTGAACTATATGTTTAGCTTTAAAAAGCTCATTCTAACAAAGCACATGGTTTATTAACACACCATAAATACTGTACGTGCCTCACAGGGGATTTTTATGAAACATTTTTTTCAAATAAATGACATTAATAAAGAATGCATCCTTAAAAAGCATCAAAAGAGAGTAACAGAATCTTGTGCACCTAATTTGGTTCACAAGCAGACGTATAGTTATTATTTTCATCCTCTCTTTGACTGCAATGAATCACTGATATTTACAAGAGGTCTCACATTTTAGAGACACTGCTCATCCAGTCTCACAACCTCTCTCTTTCTGTTGCCCAGCAACCACCATCAATTTCTCTCATTATTTAACTGGTTTCTTGTTCTATTCCTTTCACATCCGCATTACTTAAACATAAATTTGAGGTTATTTAGTTTGAAAAAAACCCAAAGCTTTTTCTAACTCTCATGTATCCATGATTAAAAACTGACTGTCAGGCTAGATGATATCACAAACTTCCATGTGTTGGACAGAGCAGTATGAGGGGAAAAGATAAGGGGTGACATCTTGGCCAACAATACAAAGCTTATGTGTATGTGGCTCAAAAATAAAGTGTGTGTTTTCCTGTAGAGCCAGAGCCCATGGGCTGATTACTTGCTGTGACCAGCAAATCAGGCCAGAATCAGGCTGCACGCGATTCAGACGTGAAGATGTGGGTCCACACATGTTCACACACACACACACACACACACACACACACACACACACACACACACACACACACACACACACACACACACAC
>JBAMHV010000003.1:16376129-16392170 GCA_037177535.1 Pseudomugil gertrudae | reverse complement strand
GTAGGTACGGAAAATGTAACCGCACGGCACGACACATCCTGATGGAAACGCTCTGTTTCTGGGTATAATCGTGTAAGGCCAGGCGGAGTACGTACTAATGGAAAAACGCCTTATCTTAGGTTAGGGTAGTAGCTATGGTTAGCTATGCTTATGCAAGTCGCTTTGGTAAAGACAAAAATTCTGCCAAATGATTGCAGATTGTAGGTGAATTATTGTGCAATATGTCAAATAGATCATTCAGCAGCATCCTCTAAATACCACTACCAACTTATGCTGAATACTGATTTCAGTGAAGTAGCTGTGAAGAAGCCTGATCTTTGATAATTAGTGTAGAAAACCAGTGTGATAGTAAGGATCAATAGTTTCATGGACTAGCATGTAGAGGCATGTTATGTGTCCAAAGAAAGTGATCTAATATAGACATTTGTCCAAAAAAGGTTAATATGTTAATCGAAGGTACAAATTTCACAGATTTATCTGCATTAATGGTTTAATTTTGACAATTCTGGTAAAAATCCCTAATTTAATTATTAAATGTAGCTATACATTTCTTACAATTATCTGGCAACCCCTTGAAATGATCTCTCATCCCTCAAAGAGTTCCTGAGAACCACACCAGCTCACTGTCTGTGACCCATTTATGATTGATGCAGGAGACAGATACGCAGAAGGAAAGTCAGTTCTGTCCATCTTCTGCGTTGGATTTGATGAGTTTCAAGGGTCCATGCAGATCAGTCATTCACTGCAGATTACGGAGAAATACAACCAGGAATATTGATCGTAGTATTTAGTTGTATAGCCCCTACGCAACAGACAAAACTAACAAGCCATAGAAGAAGAAGAGGAAAATGAATAAGATGACGCAGAAAAAAAAAGACAACGAGGAAGGCCAAGGACGACAAAAAACAATGTCATTCTGTCTTCTGGTGTTTTTACATGGTTGTAAACGACTTAACTGTAAATTACCATTACCAACCAGTGTCAAAACAATGACGTGAACGCCGAACTCAGGAGTGCCCTCTGGTGGATAAACACTATGGCAACATAAAAGATCAATGAAAGTATGCGAGTGGCAACATAAGAAAATGCTTTAAATGGATGTCCTTACTTATGCATGTGTAAGAGCATAAATGGGTCTTTGGAGAGTCTCGGGAATAAAGAGGAAAACACCCAGGACTGCTGGACAAGCAGCTTCCAATATCTGACACTCACAAGAAAATAAATCTTTCCAAAGTCCAGCCACTAGTCTAGTAAGTTCCCAGATGTTTAGTCTGTTGTTGAAAGAAGATACTGCACAAAGGTAAAGACAGCCCTGTTCATACTTTAATGACATTCTTTCCTGTCATCAAATTCAAGATGAACTCTCTAAAAATATGACAAACATTTTATTCTATTATCTTTTTAAAACAGCATGCTAATGTTCAATATTCTGTTACACCAATCTAGTGTAAGAAATAATGGAAAATAATGAGAAGTTATAAAATATTATTATATATGCTATATGTGTTATTACATTTTCTAGAGCATAGTGCGTTGCTTCTGGTTGCACACTTTACAAAAACAGACACATCATTGATCTGTAGTTATAGTGTGACAAAACAAATCTTGCAACACACAAAAATCACAAACAAGAGGCGCAGTTTCAAACAACGCCACGTCAACTGTGATTTACTCTTTGGCGTGTAGTTTTATTGGCTTGTATTCCCAAAGAGAGTTAGGAAATACACACTCACAGACACACACCACACACAAAGTGAAAAGCCTCAACTCTACAGGAACTGCTCCAGCCCAGACAGGGGCTGAATTGTTTTGTTTCCATAGTGACCTGGCAGCACACAGCTGACTGCGGCAGAAATACACACAGACTGACATGCACTTGCTCTCTCTCTCTCCCTCACACACACATCTAAAGGGAAGACAAAGACAGACATGTACACACACAAGCCATTAAAGTGAACACACTGATATATGGACACAGGGACACACAAAAGAGATGAGAGATATGGGGGAGGAAGAGCAGGAAGGGAGAGGAGGAGAAGCAGGAGAAGTGAAATAGGAGTAGGCTGAAAAGAAGAGAGTGAAAGGCAGATAAGGAAATGCAAAAGAGAGAGGGAATGGATGTGTGGGCGGGACTATAACACATGCACTACACAACTTTTATGCCTGCCTCTGCAAAGAATCGTCTTCCCAAACTCATATTGTCCATTATTCATGACTACACAGGCTTTGTCCAGTCCCTGTCACCGCATACGAACACCTCTGTGCAGACCGAATAATCTCATCAGTCACACAGGCAGAAACATGACACCTTAATATGGGCTGGAACGCCATGCCTTTTTTTTCCAGAGCGTAGGTGGAGAGAACTTTTAGACTAAAAGTTATCCAACTCCCTCCCCCCCTGGCTTTTAGCTTCTCTGTGTCTTCACATGAAAGTGATAGATCTGGGGCTTTATGACCTCTTTATCGACACAAAGACTGCATTGAGATCAGGGGAGAATGAGGCGAAACAGCCCACCACTCATCACAACAACATTTAGTCAGCAATGTACTTCTTCTGCAAAATAATAGTGTGTTTATATATATATATATATATATATGTCAAATAAAATATATTGTAATTGTGCAACATTTACTGTCCTATGTGTATAAAAATAAAAACCAGAATTATTATTGTGAACTCAAGTTTTAGTAATGCCTGAAGTAATGCTTTTAATTACATTTCAGCTCAAAACAGGAAGCGAAAATATCCCTGGCTGAAACTGAACAGACCTTAAATTAAAGTGTCATTTTTATTACTTTTACTAACAGCTCAGATTGCTCTCAAATTAAGAGTTTACTGCAGAATATAGTGTTTTTCATGTTTTAAAGATTTTTTAAAGATTTTCAGGATGGGGGTCAGCCAGTGTCAGCTTTACAGTTTCATTTTTCCAGTCTGCTCATTGAGCATACATCTTCTGCTCTGAAGGCAGCTGGATGCTGGAACTGATGCTGCATAAGGACCAGGACTGTAGTGAAGGATTTTGGATGGTAGAATTCTTGCCTCAATGAGAAGAGAAAAACTAAATGTGCTTTTGCATCAGTGTCTAAAAGTTTAACACAAAGGGGGAGGGGGTTAGCAGTCTAAATGTACTAAATATAGCACCAAAGACACAGAGTTGAGTCGAGCTCTGACTGCATTAATGTAAGCCATGTAAATGCACACACACACACACTTACACCCCTTCCCCCTTCTCCTCACTCCTGGTTTGTTTGTGTACACACCGACTAGCCATAGTTCTGGATGCTGATAACCACACTGATCAATAAGTAAAAAGCACTGAGGGTAATTTCCCTGACCCAATTTGGCTGATTAAGACACTATGAATCTTTGTGCAATCCATTTATACATAAACACGCACACACACACGCACACCAGTGTGGTTGGAGTTAATTCCACTCAAACGACAGTTACTGACATCAGTGAGCAACTGCTGCATGATAGTTACCATATGGTTTTACCAGCTTTCCTGTGTACGTGTGTCTGTCTTCAGTATTCCTCAAGGAACAACATTTCAACATAGCTACACGAGGAAATGGGAGAGTTGGGAATCCCCTTATTTCTGCTAGATTTGTGTTTCAAAACATTGCTGTCACATAGTAACAGAATTTGATCTGATACAAGAATCAGAATTTCACCAACTGTATCTGTATTTCAGGCTCTCTGGCAAACTGGAGATCCTCGTTAGAACTCTGTGTTAGGACTACAGCGAGGTTGAAAAGGCAAAATTAGAACCAAAGATGAAGCAATGATGCCACTTACAATGGGAGAGCAGGCAGTGCATTTATCAAAGGCGAGGCTGGCAGGCAGGACATTGTCGAACCTGGACAGAAAGCCTCGGATCTGTGGAGAAAAAGAAAATCAAGACCTCATCGATCAAATGGGGCACACTCGTGGAAAAAGTTAGAATATTTATAAATACTGAACATCTGTATGATGGGTGGAGAAAAAGGCCAAACCAGTTAGGCAAAACACTGAAACACTAAACTGTGGAGAAAAACACTATTTGGTGTCAACAAGCTTCAATGTGCAACATAAAGTTTATCTGACATCTTTATACTATTTTATTAAAATACAAATATGATGGTGGTAAATAAATGAAAAACTTGCCATCAGTATAACGGCCTGTGTTTTTGTTTTTAGAGGGAAGGCAGAGAGCGCCCTCTTGTGGCAGAGTACTGCACAAAACTATTTTCCAGCAAGGAAAAAAAAAACTTTTTATTTTGCTCAAAACAGAAAAATCTGATCATTTTTAGGAACAGTTAATTTATTTCAAATACTGTTTTTGCAGTGAGAAGCAGCAAAATCTTCATTAAAATATTTTTTTAGTCACAACTCGTACTGCTTTAAGTCTTCACCCCTCATTATGGCAAATTCTCATTATACAACACATCACACTTCAGGAACACAAAGAGGTTTCAATAAAAGCTTCGTTAATTTTATTCTCCGATGGCACACCAGTGCCACTGACCAGTGCGTAAACAGACTATTTGACTTTAAGGTGTGGTGGTGATACTAAAAGGTACATCAACTATTTGCTACCTGCTACTGTCGATGTACAGCAAATGAATCTGGTTAAATTAAAATCTATTATTCTTTAATTTGGACATTTGGTTGAGAGATCAATCCCATTTTCTGTATTTTCTTTTAATAGAGACAAATCAGCAAAGGTCAGGCTATTTAGTGTCATATTAGGACGTACATCTCACTGTGTGAGATAATTCCCTCTAACTGGCACAGCACTTTTAAAGAAATCATTACCATTGATTATATTTGCTTCAATTTGCAAATGTGTCTTTTTTATTCACTTCTTTACTGTCTTTAAAAAATGAATTTTACCTCTGGTCATTTTAATTAAGCAGCATCTTCCAAGGATGGAAAAAAGAAGAGTAATAAAAATGGATGGCAAGGTTATCTGTTTAACTGCAATAACAGGCAGTGAAGATGTAACATTAATGCGAGATGGAAGCTGGCAGAACACACGTGTCCAGTGAGTGATGTAACAAATGCAAGTGTGACTGGACCAGTGAGTCAGACTAATGGGAGAGTGTGGGCAACAGAAATGGACTTTTAGTTCTAAAAAGCTGCAATCTTTACAGTATAAACAGCAGAAATAAATAAGTCCTGGCATGCAATTCCAGTGTGCTCACCTGCTGCAAACATTTCCACAAAGGTAGTAAATGACTTCAGCCAAGAAATACTTCAGTGGGTTTTTATTTCTCAGTATATTTGTTGGAACATGATTTGTAATTTAGCACAGAGAGAATAAAATGTCTTGCTAAGCCATTAATTGACTAAGTAAATTGATTGGACATAACATGAACAGCAGCCTATCTACAAAAAAAACTTTCCTACCATCTGACAGACTTGAGACTGCAAGATTATTTTAAATATTCCAACATTAAAAGAATTTACTGGAAAAAAATTCTCTTTTCATTAAAATAATGCTCGGGTCTTAGAAATATCCCACATATTCCTGGGTTCCCATGATCTTTTATTTTAGTATATTCATTAGTTCAGCTCCTGTATATCAAATGGGATCTACAGATAAATATTTTCATTTAATACTGAGAATGATAGTCTTCTGCTACTTAACAGGAAATTGGGTTTAACAAGGTACATACCTTTTAAACGAGTAATTTCTTAGCATCCATGTTTTCCTTTAGTGTTGATTTTTGTAACACAGAAATATGCATACATACACACATATACATTATATAGATACTACATATTTATTTAAAGATTGCATAATAATCATACCAATAAAGATTACAGGAATTGTAGATGTTAATAAAAAAAATCATTCTGTATTTTGGAATCACCACAAGCTGTCAGTGTGGCACTGCTAAAAATCGGCCAAAAACCTTACCCTCCTCCCTGCAGCGTGTTTTATAAGCACTGATTACTGAGAGAATAGGCATTCACTCCTTTAAAACATACATTTTTTTGGCACTTCTTTCTTTTTTCGTGATCATCATCTCACTTTGTACAAACAAACACACACAACACATCTCAGTGCTGTATTTTTTATAGCTTATTTGGCTGGAATAACACATGCAGAAAGGTGTCAAGTAAATGGCAGGGATTCATATTCTCCGGATGATGAATACTGATGATGATGCAAATGGAGGTGGTGAGATGAAGCATCCAGTTAGCAGAGATCACAGATTGGACAGCTACAAATCATTTCATCTTCATGTATTTGGTAACTCACCACTGTCCCGAATAAATAAATTATGATTTTCTCTGATATTCCTAACAGAGGAGTAGTTTTGTTTGGATAGTTGTATTTTGTTCTCTTCTTAAAATAAGGCTGTGCCAATTATTAATTTGCATAATCTTGTTCCATCTTTTTTCCCATTTCTTTTGAGGTGGTGTTTCAGGTCATTATAAGGTTACTAAAATCTTGACTGACCACACAAAATTGCTCATTCTTATGGCTACCAATGAAATCATTCAATTTTCTACAAAGATTTGTTGTAATAGGACACTAAATTTGTGGCTTTTGGAAGCCCTTGCTTCAGTAATAACAGTAATACACAATCTATAATTTGCTTATTTTGCTGTTTAACTATGAACTTAGCTCTAACCTTTCCAGCCTTGTCTGAACCCTGCTGCCCTTTTTCTTGACCTGTGGAAGTTATTACCCATTACAGTATGCCAAAAGTTTTATCTTTGACCTATTTTTACTTTCCACCAGACTACAGGAAGGAATTCATTTCTACAGATAATGTGCAAAGGCATGAATATCTGCATCTAAAGGTTGCATATCAGAGGATCTTTTTCTCTCAGTTAATGAGATTCTTACTCATGGTCAGACTAAGATCTCTTAATTATGACGTCTATAATTATGAGTCTCCCTATTCACAGCTTTGAGTTAAGTTTCATTTTCCATTGAAAACACTTTGAGAAATGATTAAAATGACCAAAACAAAGTTGTCTAAAGTTTCTTTCAGCACAATGAGGATATAGAAGTTCACTTATATAGCACAGATTGTAAAGTTGAGTTTCCAAACTAAAGGTCAGAGTCCCACTAAGTTCTGATTTCTGCTACCACTACATCTTTAAGTTTATTCAGTGCATGTAAAAACACAGTAAAACTTTTCATTTTTCATGTTTAATTATTTTTAAATGACCATGAAATTTCCTTTTTGTGCGACGTCTGTAATATTTTTCTAATATGTAATATTTTCCTGTACACTAGGAAATACTTGCTGAAATACAGCTTGCTTGAAATGATTAAATAACCTTGAAGGGTCTTTCATAAAGTTCTTGTCGAATACTTCAAGGCTTACAATTTGCACTTAATGGTCCCTTGTAACTATGTGACCAAAGGATTTGCAGTGAAGATCCTTGACTTTTTGGGTGACTGAAAAAATGTCAAGCGTTTCATTCACCATACCACTGCAAAACCATCAGTTTTCACCACAGATAACACTTCAGAGCCCAACTAGACATTTGATAGACTTAAACTTTACTTTATTGATCCCTTTGGGATAACTCCCTCAGGGAAATTAGATTCTAAAGAAAGAAAGACGTCTCAATACAAAGAAACAATAATAAAAATACAAATCATAAAAAAGACAAATAGAAACTATATAGCCTATGGTTAACTTAAAATTATTGCACTGCTGTAGCTATTTAAGTCTGGGTAAGTTATTGAACATTAACCAGTACGTTGTCAACCATACCAGAACATTACTACCAGTCCTCTTTACTATCTCTATCTCTTCCTGTCCCCAAGTGAGGAGTTGCAGAGAATGATGGCATAGTGGACAGTTCTACACCTATGTAGGAGCAGTCTGTCACTGAACAGGCTCCTCTGGCTGCTGAGGACAGTGTGCAGAGGATGGCTGGTATTGTCCATAATATCCAGCAGTTTGTCCAGTGTCCTCATTTCTGCCGCCGTCAGAGCCTCCTCTCTGCATTCTTCCTAATACGCCAACCTGGTATGATGGATATGGTCAGTTGATCTTTAGGTCAGCCTGCATTTCCTGATGGAACGTAAATGGTCGGATATGTGATGGATGTGTGGGGGAAGAGGAAAGTCATGTGCTTGTTGATACTGTCCGTTCTGAATGGAGAAGATGCAGAACATCATTGGATTTATGCTCATTGGATTCCTCCGCAGGGTGGCCAGTGTCTCTCTTTGAGATAGGGTGAGATCTCTAAGGGAGATCTCTTTGTCTCTCTAGCTTCCCCCAGTGTTTTACCTCCTTGCAGAGCTGCCTTCATGGTTTCCCTGTCTCTACTCCTGAAGGCAGCCGCCTTCTTGTTGAGAACTACCTTGATGTTCTGCATTACCCATGGCTTGTTATTCCTATACAAGTGAACTGTCTTGACAGGGGAGACCATGTCTGCACAGAAATTCAAGTCATCTGTCAGGCAGTGTGTCATTCCCTCTATGTCCTCAACATATGGGTCAATCAGCACATCCCAAAGCGTGGTGTTATAGAAGTCTCTCAAGGCACTGTCCATCTCAAGGGACCACTTCCTGATGGATCGAGTTGTCTTCGGGTTTACATTAATACAGAAAACAGAAGATCAAATGTCCTGTTGTTTCTGGTAGAGTAGTCTACAACCTGAATAAAAACCGTCCACAGAAATGATCACAAGTGCCTCAGGGTGCTGTATCTATAGCCTTGCTGTGAAAAAGTGGATCTTCTTACTTGCTGTGGCTGTGTCCGCTCTCAGAGAAATTTAAATACAGATGGTGATCACATGATGGAACTCCCTCAGCAGATAACATGGCCGTTGGGTAACAGCTAGCAGTTTGCGATCACGGCATCACAAGACTGTCTTTATGGAGCTATGTCCTGGGTTACACCAGCAGTTGTTGATATTCAAGACGAGTACCCCACCTTTATTTTTTCCACTTACTTTGGTGTCTCTGTCGGCTCTCATGGCAGTGAATCCCAGATTAATCTGGTACAAGGTGGTTTAGCCATGCCTCTGTAAAGACTACCAAGCTGCTCTCACAGTAGCTCAGCAGCATGTTAATGGTTAGTGATGCCTCCGATTCTCCACTAGCTGAGCATTTAGCTTGGCCCCAGCCTTGCAGCCTCTAAATTTCCTTCTCAGCTTCATTAGGATGGCATGTTGTATCCTGGTTCGGGCTTTTGTGCACAGAGCCTGCAGTTTTTCTTGTGAGTAAGAGAGGAAACAGGCTCTTTGTTCCATTTTAAAGTTAAAAATATCCCCGGAATATATAGAAAACACACACTCTCTTTTCACAAGAAGAGTATAAAGTAGAGAGAAAAAATTGTTTTAAAAGGTTTGGCAAATATAGTTTTAGACATTTTGCATCCATTTATGAGAAAAAAAAACCTGTTGAACCCATTGAACACAATCTCCTGTTTGTCTTCTGCCCTTTATAGACATGCAGAAAATGGCACTAATAATTTTGACATATCTCCTAGTAATAAGTCTTACAAACCTCCAGTATAAGAAGTTTGTTACATTTAGTTAATAAAACAAATGATATCGCATGTTAAAAAATGTGACTTTTCTGATTATTTTTTCAAAGATTGGTCCTAAAAGATTGATTTAATTTTAGAATAATCATATTTATGATCCAATAGAAAGCAGGACTGTAAGACAACAGATATTGTATTAAAAAAATGGACCACAGGAATACATGTGACTGGGGGTTTGAATGTCTCTCACCTGATGTGGCACAAGACCCAGAGATGTGGGAGGTTCATTCATTCGGTCGTCGCTGCTGCTGGCAATCGCATAGCCACTGAAGATAAAATAAAGGGAGAAATGCATTTACCTTCTGGAATTTACACTTGCAATAACATGACAATACAACTGAAACAAAAGCTGGTATTGTAATAAATACCAGTAATAAATTTGATTCTGCAAAATCCAACTCTCATCTTAGTAATGTGTTGGTTAGTTATTTGAGTCATTACAGTGATAATAAATCTGTTTAATCATTAAAATACATTAACAATTTCTAGCAAGCTGTAAAACGTTATTGCTAACATTTGGTTATGAGGTATAAAAATGACCTGATATATGATTCTGTAGGCTGGTCTAACAATCATGCTTTGGAAATACTAATTTTAGTAGAATTAAGAGTTTGTAAAACCATAATACAAACTCTGAATTTGATAAGTTGCAGTTGTACCTAAATACTTGTGCCAAATTTGAACAGTTTAGTATGATCTATATATTTACGTGGACTGGAAATGAAAAATAGGCAAAAGCCTTTTTTTTTATTATTATTCATGGATTTTTGTATCTTTCCACTGAGATTCTGGACCATTTTTTGTTAAAAACACTCTGGTAATTTGAGGTTGCACTTTAGCTCAGGTACTTCAAAATGCTATTAGTGGTTTCTTTTTCATTGCCTTGGCTTTATGTTTTGGGCCATTGTCATATTGCCATATTACATTAAACATGTCCATTCTCACATTTCAGGGAAAATACTGCTCTTGGTGTTGGATGCTTTTCTTTTGCCTTCCAAGAAAGGTTTGAAATAGCTCCATTTTTACCCCATTGAACCTGCCTCAGACCTCAAGATTTGGATGAGCTTTTGAAAGGTTAAATGATCTATTGTGTGCCTGTCCTCCTTGAGCGGTCTCCATGGAAACTAGTCTTTACTACTGTCCACTAGAGTCCTATTTGACATGTTAGGGCCAGAATCACCCAGATTTACCTGGATGGTGCTGATGCTTCAACGCGGTCCTTTGGAATTCTATCATGGCTTTTTACATTATGGAGAGTCCTTGCACTTCCATTTTCATGTTTTGCATGCTGGCCATTGACGCACAATAACAAAATACTATTAAGATACACTTCATAAACAGAAACACTGAAAACATATTTTAAATAAAAACGTTGCTTCTCTTCTTTGCTCTCTAAGTTTTTGCAGAAAGAACAGCAATGTAACAGCTTATTTAATCTCAAAACACTGAGAAAAATACCATCTTATCGACTCAGCAAGCAGCTTCCTTCGTGTGATTTCTAAAAACACACAACTATTTCCACAGAAACTCACACGTGCACATGGCTACACACTTCACAGGCATAAAAACGTCTCCATCTGTGTTTTGAAAAGGACAAGGACATATCGAGCCAGTAAAGACTGCAAAGTCAACTAATCGAGTTCAATGAACCCCAGTGTAAGAAATAGAGTGGCCCAACAAGCAAATAGCTGAAAAAGACCTGTAGCACAGTGAGTCTCCATTTTAGTGCTGCTCCAACTAAAAGTCTAAATGTACCTTGATGTTAAGTCTAGGGTAAAGCTCACTACGCTGTATCTGACATCTACACATCTTTGCAAAGATGATTGCCAGTTTGAGGTTTGAATGTGGGGTAAAGCTAGAAAGGAAAGGTGTAACACAAAACCTTTCTGTATACTGCTATGCAGAGAGACAGATGCAACAACATGCTGACTTACATCTCAAGGCTGAGACTGGGCTGTCTGAGGTAAAATACTCAAGAAAAACACACATGTTATCTGTCCTGATAGTCAAAAAGTCATCAAGAAGAGCCGCTCAGTGACAGGAGAATCTGCTGCTGTCAACACCTGAATATGAGGACATGAAGATGTTCCTCTCTGCAGTAGTGTGAAGCACACTGAAACTAACCATGAACAGTGATGGCTGTTGTTTTCCTTTCCTTTACATAGGACATAAAATTGAAAAAAAAAAAAACTTGAAGAATAACATTAAACTTGAGCTCACCATTTAATTTCTCAGCTTAATGACTGTGATGCAATAGATCCTCAGACACCGACAAGCTTTATAAAGCATTTAAGTTTATGGAGAACCTTTTTAATACTCTACATTTTAATTTCCTTTAAAGGACTACTCGCTGATCCAGCTACCCCTAATACAACTAATATATGTATTAGGAGTAGCTGGATCAGCGAGTAATCCTTTAGAGGAAAGGTCATCAGTTGGATCCCCAGCCACTCTGCATTACAGGGTGCTTGGGCAAAACACTGAACTCCACATTATCGTGCATGTAAATTATATGCATGAAATATTTATGAGGAAAAGCTACATGAATATGTGTGAATGAGAAAAACTCTGTTGAATCAAAGATATGATTAAAACTCCCACTATGAATAGTTTTTATAACAACCTAAATGCAAATGCAAAAACATACACATCTGTTCTGATGCAATTTTACACAAGTCATTAGAACAAAAGTCAATGCAATGATTATTGGACTACCTATTTAATTATAAATAACCAAGAAACCCTATAACCTAAAAAATAAACACATTTGCTCAATAAAAACAGTTAAATACAGATATTAATATTTTAATAGGCGTGCATGTTTGTTCACTTACACATCAGTTTAAACTATCATTTATAATAAACACACTTACCCTTCACTATGCTGTAGAATGGACACCATCATCTCCACAGCCAGTGCCCCAGCAATCATGGCAAGGCCTGGTCTGCTGACTGTGCACTGCTGATCCAAGGTCCGATCCCTGGTTGACTATATACAATAAAAGATAAGTTAATCACTTTGATGTTACAATATCATGTTGTGACACAAACTCAGTGTCTATCCTGAGAACTTGCTGTCTCTTTCAGTATTACTGGATTATTTCTAGTAACATTGGTTTTCAATGTCACAACATTTTCATAAATTAGATCCCATTTGATGGGAGAAGAGACATGGCAAAACTGCAAGGCACTGATCCAGCTGATACTAAGAAAATGAATTCAAGATTGCAGAGCTTGATTTGAAAAGTCAGCAGAGGAAAACATAAAACTTGTGAGATCAAGAGAGGATGTGTCCCTTATTTATGCAGTACAAATTCTATTCTTTTTTGTTCAATTCATTCATTCACCAAGCTAAAAAAGAAACCTACAGTTAGGTATTTAATGAAAGCAGACTGAACCTTTACTTCTGACATTACCATTATGATTGTAAGTGACTGTGGGAGGGAGCCAAATTGCACTCATGGAGGAAAGAGATGAATGAAAAGTTTCTGACAAATAGCTCTGGCCTTTTAAAAGGTGTTCAACAGTTCTCACATACAGAATTACTAATGTGAAAAGGTGAAAGGAGGCAGAAAAAAATCAAAGAAAATCAAAGAATATCAAAGGGAGCAAGGAATATGTGGATGGTGAGAAATGTCAGATTTTTACAAGTGGACTGATATAGACACACCTTTATAATTTGTTTCTTAAAAATAAATCTCTGTTTGGCAACACTTGTCGGAAAAAAGGCTGTTTTCTCCAACAAACTGGGGTTCTAACATTTATTTTGCATCCGCTGGTTTTTGATCACTTAAGCTTTAAAAAAAAATTAACCAAAAAAAAAACCCAAAACAAGTGATAGCACTTTGTTTTAAAAGTGTTTTTCCTTTTTAGAGTGAAACCACTTGTCAGCTGCACAAAACATTAAATTTTATTATAAAGTTCTTCAGTGCTTCATAAAGTTAAAGAAAGACTACTTCAGCATTTCTATGTGTTAATTGCATGTTGGCTATTGTTGTGTTGTCCTCACATCTCCTGGTGCCACAACATCATTGCAGAAGTAGCAGCCCAGCTTATGACCTGGGATGTTGGAGAACAGAGAGGATCCTGGGACATTGGGTGCAGATCCGGCCGGAGTGGAGGATGAAGAGGAAGCAGAAGAACAGGAAGGAGAGGAGTCTGTTCCCGAGGAGTTGCTCTGATTGATGAGAGGTTTCTTAAGGCCGTGGCGCATCACTACAAACGTGTCGAAGCCTAGAGCAGCGTTCACCACCAGCTGTTGAGTTAAAGGTAAAAGCTTTCACAAAGCAGGTATGATCCTTTCTGCTGACACACAACACATTTCAGTTAAATCAAATCAACAAAAGGGGTCAAGATGAGGGATGTTCAACCCATTCACATGATAATGTCATGACGTTGCCCCTAAATGCTCTAAGAGTTTAGGATTTTGGGATAGCAGTTAGAGGCTGCATGGTGTTCATGGTGTTCTCCTTGTGTTAGCGTGGGTTCTCTTCAGGTACTCCGGCTTCCTCCCACAGTCCAAAGACATGCACCTTGGGGATAGGCTGATTAGTGACTCTAAATTGGCCATAGGTGTGAGTGTGTCTGGTTGTTGGTCTATGTGTGTTGGCCCTGTGATGGACTGGCGACCTGTTTAGGGTGTACCCCGCCTCTCGTCCATTGACAGCTGGGATTGGCTCCAGCCCCCCGCGACCCCGTTCAGGGAATAAGCGGTAGAAAATGGATGGATGGATGGATAGCAGTTAGAATAAACGCAATCATCAAGAGGGAAGTCTGAAGCTAAAAATCTTCTTTTTTACCATGACGTTACAATCCATATACTCTAAATCCGGGGTGCCCAGCTCAGGTCCCAATTCTGCAGGTTTTCCATGTATCGCTGTTCGAACAGACCTGACTCTAATTAATCATCCATTGAGCAGAACTTCATTGACTGTTGGATCCATGTAATGTAACTCAGGTGCGATGGAGTAGGGGGACGTGACAACTTCCAGAACACTCGAGGACTAACTGTGTACATCTCTGCACTAAAAAAATGAACTTCCACAAAGATGTTCAATTTACATCTGTGACCACCCTGAACCCAAAGAGGGACAATATGTTTGTCTTTATGCTGCTTTCCACCTGCTTTAGGCTGACAGCAGACATTTCTACTTGAAAGAGCAAGACAAACATAGGTGTATTAATTAGAGCTTGATGTTTTTGTGAATGTTCTACAATAACCATCATGCACAGGAGTATAAACAGAATATAGCCTTCATTAACATACCTGCACATGGCTTATTATTTCTAAACAAAGCGCCTTCTTTGAAAAAGGCCAAATACACAGTCCTCATATCAACAGGATAAGGAGTTCATCTGCTATTCTCATTGTGTTGTAAAGCAAAAAAAACAGCTATTTCAACATTGTTATATCTACATTATGTACTGCCTTCTCATTTCTCCGCACCTCCTCCCTCGCATTTCCAACCGACCGAGTGCCCCTCTAGCAGAAAGCCTCATGCTGTTATCTGCAAACGTTACTAGAAACTGCTAAAAGAGCCCAAGCCAATTTGCTCAAAATGGCTCAAGTCTTTTGAAGGACTATATGAAACACTCCAAAGCTCTAAATCTGATAAATAATATAATGAAATGTAGATTACTAACAGTTAGGAGATAGCCAGGATGCCTAAACACAGAAAAACTCCAAAATCACTTCAGATCTTAGCCTTGACCTGTTGTTGTTGTTGTTGTGTACAGGCTCTACTACTTCCTGCTTTACACTGGACCTGCATGTTTTTGGTGAATAGAAAGGTAGAAGTGTACTGCTCAGTGAATGTATAATAAAAACCAATGAGCTACAAGTGGCAACTGGCTTCACAAAACATAGCAGGTGTCCACTTTCACTGTGCATGTCATTATGTCAGTCATTGTTTAGATGTAAAACAACATAAGCAAACATTTTATTGCAGCTCCAACCCACTGATATGTGACTGTTCAGTGTGGCTGTACTGTTCTTTCCTACCTTCCTCTTGCTGGCAGCGATCACTGTGGGCAGCCAGCGACTCTCCCTGGTATCCATTAGTAAAAAGACCACATCATGTTCGGCAATGAGTTTCTCCAGCTGCTCCACATCCTTCTGGGCCTGTGAAAGAGTGGCCTGTGAAAAATTCACAGGGTGGCCTGGCATTGGGATGCTCATATTGAAGCCCTGTGCATTCTTCAGGAAGAAAAAATAGAGGGAAGAGGGACAGAGAGATGATTAGAGGCAGAAAAACAAAAATTAAAAACATTTTAAAAAATATTAGCTAAATATTGAGTGCTATGTATAAATTCACAGATTGAATTATGTAAATTCAGGCAATCTTTCTGACTCTGACTGATATGAACTCTGAATTTAAAAAAAAATGAATAAATAAATAAATAAATATAAAATCCACTCAACAATGACAGAAAACTCAAATTTGTAACATGTAAGGCAAGGCAAGGCAAATTTATTTGTATAGCACAATTCAACACACGGTAATTCAAAGTGCTTTACAGAACATTAAA
>JBAMHV010000003.1:16347248-16367345 GCA_037177535.1 Pseudomugil gertrudae | reverse complement strand
GGAAGCCGGAGTACCCGGAGAGAACCCACGCTAACACGGAGAGAACATGCAAACTCCACACAGAAAGATTCCTGGTTGGACCCCCGCCCCAGCCGAGGCTCGAACCAGCAACCTTCGTGCTCTGAGGCCACAGAGCTAACCAACTGTGCCATCATGCAGCCCCTAATTTAAACCATTTTAACAAATTTCCTAGATTAATGAATAATTTTAAAAAAGCTTGAATACAATAAAGTTTATTTTATATTATCTTCTCTATTCCAATAAAATGCATTTGACAGGACAACAAACAGCTCGGATTAAATGAACCAATTGGTTTAGACATGCAAACCAAAACACAAAGAGTTTAAATGACCTACTTCAATATTTCCTGTCATAAATAAAACATGTAAAAGTGCAGAACTGCCAGATAGTTTATGTTAATTTTATTTATGCCATAGAAGGTCTCATTTTAAACTAATTATGAATCACAATTATTACTTCAAATTACTTTTATTTATTCAAATTCATATTGGATTAAATATACCGAGTCATTTTTGGTCACAGTATGACAGTAATAATAAAACAAATCATAGAATCATAGGAATCATAATATTATAGAGGTAATGTATCACTGTTAACATATTTTACTTTTTAAATTAAATATCATATGAATCTCAACTGTATCTCACTTTTAGCCAAAATGTGTATGTTAATTAATTCAATCATGGTGTAGATTCCTTTCCCGTATCGGCAAGATGCATATGCTTGAAAAGAGACCATCTTTTAAAGGTTTGACCATAATCTCATTTAAAACAGTACCAAATCGATCTATAAAAACATGCGAATCCTTTTTAACTGCCTGAATACGACATCCTTGGTGAGTTAATTAAAATCTGATGTGCTGAAGAGGAAGACTGAATAAAACAAAAGGCCTAAAAAAACCATGACATATCACTTTGCAACCCTCTTTTGTCATCCCACCATTATAATTAAATTGCGTTCATACTTATTTGTCACACAAAATGAATAACAAAGACACCTTGGGAGATTAATTTGGCATGAAAAGGAAGTAGATAGTCTCAGTGGAAAGAGAGTAAAGACTCAGGGACAAACCTACACACGTGAGCAGATGCATGCATGCAGGTAAACGTACAAATCTGTGGACACACAGAGATATACCAACACACCAGTGTGCCGTTTCATGAACACACAGACACACACAGGTATAAACAGGAACACCTGAGTTTATTACCTGAGTTGTTGGGGAGTTCAGGTAGTTTGACCTGGAAGATGAGGCTGTGCTGAATGGAGCGGCTTCCCTGCAGAGTTCTGTCTCTAAAACACAGCACTTCCACTGCATCCAGTTTAGACCCCCTAAAATGACAAAAACAAGTGACTTTAAAAAAGACTTATGTAAAATAACTTCCACGATCATTTTAAACACAACATTGATACAGTCAGAGCCATATATATTGGAACATCATCACAAGTCTAATCTCTTGGGGTCTGTGCGCCACTACAATAGATTTGGAATTAAACAAGATTTGTTTTAACAGCAACCTTACCACTTTGGAGGGTATTTACATCCAAATCTAGGAAACTGTACAAATTATAACAGTTTCTTTACGTGCCTCCCACTTTTTAAAGTGATATCATAAACCTGCTTGGCCACCTCGGTTCGAAGGAGTGCTCAACTCGACATTACTGAGTCTGGTCACAAATAAATACAGCTGGACAAATGATCTGTTTCAGCTCCTTATTTTTTCATGGACTATGTGTGGGAAACACATGGTTCATAAGAACTGCGGTATAAAATGACACATACTGGGCTTTAGCAGTTAGCATCAGCTAAGCATGATCAGCTTTACTGCAAACGGTAAGAAGTTTTTTCTGATACCAAACTAATATTTCCTTTCTCCAACCAGGCTCCTTTAGGAATTCCAAACATCACAATCGTTGTGTCTGGTCTTCCAGTAATCTAGACTCACTTATGATTTCTTTGTTGTACTGTATAACATTTTGTTGCTCATAAATAAGTAGGGCTATCTTGATGAGCACTTACAGTGACCATCTTGTGACTTCACCAGGCACACGGTGACTTTCAAGTTCGCACCTCCAAGTCAAACAGAATGCACCATAAGATGTAAACATGTATTTATTTACCTCAGCATTATCAAGCATGATTATAAAGATGATCTTTTATAGCTGTTTTTGCTTAACCTGTTTGGAAGTTTCCATCAAATCGAGTGTTGTTTTTGTATAAATGAAGACACATCTTTACATTAGTGTAAACTACAGTGAATGTATGAGATAACCTCCCTTTTAGGCTGTTCAGGCTGTCTTATTGTGAAAACTTGTTCTGTATTACAGGGATGAATATACAAATGATAAAAATCAATTATCTGGAAAACAGGACAGATTGCTTAATGGCCCATGAACAGCTAATATTTCAAGCTCTTCCTCAAGTCAGATGATGCATTTTTTGACCATGAAAACTGTAAGGTTGAAGGTAATAGATGTAATGTCTCTCACATGTGTCTGCAAATCATCCTCTTTGATTAAACCACAGAGGAACAGAGGCATTGATCTGACTGAACAAAAACAAAGTCAGGTCATGTTGACAAGGAATGTCAGTAATTTGTAGTAAGAGTATAGCAGTGTAAAGACCACTGTAGGTCAGCCATGTTGGACTGCAGATTGCCTAAATTAACCAATTCTCTTTGTCTAACTGAGAATAAGGCTTCAGCAGCATCACAGACTGTTGCTACCACTGAGAGGAAGGACAGCAAACCTGTGACAGGAAGAGCTGTGACTTAGAGAATTCAGAGGATTACCATCTGTTTGGTTTTGTCACTTAAAAATGTGCTAAATAATAATGAATGACATTTAATGCACTGTTGAAAGAAATTCTGCTTCATCATGAAATAATTGCATTTTGAATTTCTTTATGTGTTGATTAAATTGTCACATATTTGTGATACGAAAAGAAGGAGGTATAAAGTGTAGCTGGGTGGGAGTTCTGGGGAGAAAACCTATGATTCTGCTAAAACAAATAACTTTTACATGACAATGAACCGTGGGTGGAAGTAGAACCGACTGTAATTCAAAGTCTCCTTAATTGCAGCTTACAATGTTTATCTCAAACCATTCAAATACATCTAGACACACAGGATCCCCTTCATACACATACTCCTGAGCTTCATAAAACACCCTTGCCTGCCATAAGGAGTCATTTGTGTTTCAAGAACATTCGAGCAGCAGGGCCCAGAGATAAAACTGCCAACCCTGCTGGTAGTGAACAGCCCACTTGACATCTGAGTCAATGTCACTAAAATCGAGGATGGGAAATTTGAAGAAGCCTGAACAGATATAACATTTTAAGACTCTACAAAAGAGTAAGTTCATCCACAACTGCAAAAGCTTTAATTAACATGCAATATTCCCAGTCTTCCCAAGTGGTATTCCATGTGTTATTCACAGAGCACAGATATATTTATACACCTATTATGCGATTCCAGCAGTGTTAGTGATGTCAAATAAAGCTTTACACTTAAAATATTAGAAACAAAATGACTTTACTATACTGTATGTGCTTTTCTGTGTTACCTAAGCTGTGTTTGCCTGTGTGTAAAGGTTCTGGTACATTTAAGTAGCGTATGCGTGCACTGCCTGTGTGTGTGTGTGTGTCCTTGCCTGGGGATGTTGCCATAGAGATTAATTTGAGTGAAGTTACTGCTCATGTGTCTACTTCTAGACGAGACAGTTAGAAGTCATTTACATTATTTTTGTTCAACTGAAATTCTTTTATCTGACTTTATAGATCGTAGAAGCTAACTCATGTTATTTCAGGTGATCAATTTCATTGATCAACTGCTGTGCAAAATCATTTTGGTATCAGAGATCTGCAAATACTCATGATGTACAAGAATACAAACAAATATAATAACGTATATAATAAATAAATAATATCATAACAAATATAATTTCCTTTAGTACTCTCAGTAAAACTTACAACAGAGACCTGAGATGTTATATCTGAAGGGAGGGGCATTTCTTCCAGAAAGCATTAAAGGATCTATTTTACATGGGAACACGTTATTGATGAGCTGCAGGGGACTTAGCCTTATAAAATCTTAGCTCAGAGATTTAATAGCATGCTTAAGCATGCAATATGCGCTTATCATTACTTTCTTTATCAATTTGTCTGTAGATTTTATATTAACACATATCACTTCCTGCAGTCAGCGATGTTTCTCTGTGTATCTACTAGAGGTGCATGTTGGCAAAAATCTGGCTGATACAGGTATGTACCCTAATACTGGGGTTAGGATACAGGATATTGTGATATATTGCGATATTTTATGTAATTGTATGTATTACCACTTTTCTTGACTGATACATTTTTAAAATGCATTTTTTAATGTACTTAATTGGATTCTGCGAGGTTTTCCATGTCTCTTAGCTTCAACACATGAGAGTCAAATTAATGACTTTTTGCAGAACCCGATAGGTTGTTAGATCCATTTAATTTGAATCGGGCATTAAAACTGGAATAGATGGAAAACCTGCTGTACTGCGGCCCTCGTAGGATTGAAGTGAGTACCACTGTTTTATATGGTGCATCTTGACTAAACTGTGATAAAGGGCCTACTTGTCACACCCCAAATATGCATTTTTGGTCTACCAACTAATACAGGCCAATAATCAATATAGATAATAATATACATACAAAATATGCAAACTGATCATTTTAGTAACTGAAAAACATGTTCTCTAGTAGCTAAAAGTTTGATCTACAAGATTCAGATGTTTCAAGATACTGCAGTGACACTGCCCGTCCTGTGCGTTCATGTACACAGTGGACCTTATGGTATCCACAGACAGCAGCTGCTGTGTGACACACACACTTTCAACATACCAGCTGTTACACTTTTCCCAGTGTGAAAAAAACTACACTCTGACCACTTAGAGAGAGCACAATAGCATCGATCGGAGAGGAAAATTCCAGAAATCTTTAGGTGAATTAAATTAGCTACCAGCTTGTTTCCTTAAAGATCACATTACTGAAAAGAATCTGACTTCTAATTTGGAGGTCAAGCAAAAAAAGAATTTCGAAGATTTAGAGAGGGATGGACCATATTAAGTAAAGGTTTTACGTACATTCAAAAGTGCATCTCTAGAGTTTACCTAAATATGTTTTTTTTTTACATTTAACAACTTAAATAAATTGAATACATTTTACTTTAACGTGCCTCTGAGTAAAGAGTAGTCAAATGCAGTCACCAGAACTGTAGCAGTCCAAAATTAGAAGTTTAAACTTTTTACTACCCATAACTTATAGAGATACAGACAAGCACACAGACACACATACACATATCATTATTATGGTTTACCACTGGTTAGCCAACAGGACCAGTAGATTCCTCAGAGGCCAACCGGGATGTTGGGACAGTGTACACGGATCATAGACGCCCACAGTGACCTTGAAAAAGTAAACAAGATGTATTTACACTACAAAATGGGTCCGTACATATGCTCGCATGTTTAGTGCAATAAAATCTAACTCATTAAAAGTCCAGAAGAAGAATCTCATCTAAGACGGTGTGTTAAAGTCTTCCATGTTACAAAAAATAAATTAATCCAACATGTATTCAAACATTTCAGCAAATGATCAGTCAATATATAGAGTCAGAAAATGTTGTATATACTTTTACAAGTAAATATTATCTATGGTGGTGCAGATACACACTAAACAAATATAATGTAAACATTGTAACTTAAGAGTTTGCACTCAACAAATAAATAGTTTTCACATAAATACCTTCTTGAAGTCAGTGAAAAATGCCTCCCAGTCCCCAAGTGGAGCCATCTGAACCGTGTCATCTGTGTACTTTATTAGGAAGTAAGGAACTGCAGTGGTCCTTATTTGGATACACAGGTTGTCATAGGCCTCCTGCAGGGCAGTAACCTGCAATGGAAATAATTCATTAGTAGCATCAAAGAAAGTGCTCTACTGTGTTAAACAATCTATACTTTATTAGAGGTAATTCAACGGAGACACACTTTGTAAAAACCTAGTTTAACTGAAAAAATATGCCTGATTAATAGCATTTATCTGAAACATATACACACACACACACATACATATATATATATATATATATATATATATGCACCATCTGGTTAGGAAATGTGTATAAATAAACAGGTAACTTGACAACGTTTTTTCTTCTTAAATACATATAGATTTATAAGGTTTGAGACTTTAACATGTTAATTATGATTATGAAATTTTAAATAAATAACCCATTTAATGATTTATTTTATTAAATATTATCTCGTAGCTTGATATTGTTTAATTATCAGCTGACTGGGCATCTTATTATCTGTTTAGTTTCATTTACACAAGATGTATAAAAAACTTTTTATGCCATTTTTTTACAAGCTTTTAGCTTAATGTTTAAATGGCTGTGGACCACTTCGTACTGGAAAAATGAAACCCCAGCAGAACCCTTGTTGTAGAGGATAACTTTAAATTAAGATACAAAGCATGTTTACTAATTAAAACACTTAAAATGCCAACCTGTCTTGCTGAGAAAACTTGGTCTATGACAGAAGGTTGCTGGACAATCTTTATCCCATCTGGGAAACATAGTGCAGGAAAGCAAAACCAGTAGTAGAAATGGTACTTCTTTAGATCCTGCAAACAGAGGAATTAAAATTTGGCAAATTAAAAACAGCCACATGTGAAACTATTCATGAATTAAGCTGAGGTGTCTATTTATTATTATCGGTACGCACTGCATAGGTCAACAGAATAAATTTGGAGAGGATGGATGGATCCTTCAGTGCAGCTCCAGATTGTATAGCCTCCCATATCTACAAAGCAAAAACACAGAAAAGAGTAAGGCTATCTAATCATCTGATTTTAAACACCACAACTTGGTGACCATTTCTGATGGTTTATTAACAGAGTGTATGTGAATAATTGTCTCTGTGAAGATTCCCTTTATGTCCTTATTACCTCTTTGGCCTCCTTCTCCAGCAGAGCCTTCTTATCAGTGGTCTTAAAGGCATCAAGCGTGTTTGTGTTAAACAGCGTTCCGACAGCTGGACAGCAGTGAGCGGGAGTTGGACCATCACTGAAAGCAAAAAGTTGTATTTCTTTGCAACAAGCTAAGTAAAGAAATGATCAGAAAACATAAAACACTCCGACACAACGTTTAATCTTTCAGCTGATTGATCAAAATGACCTGGTTCTGGATTAGCTGCAGCTTTTTAACACTCATAATAGAAAAGTTGGAGACAGGTATCCAAGTAACAATTATGAAATTGGAAAGTACTAAAGATCTTTGGATGGTAGTTATGTTTATTATGTATAATGTTGACAAACAGTACACAATAATAACTTTGCCTTTCTATCTAAATAAATAAGTTATCTGTTATGACTGAGAAACATGTGATGAACACATACATACTCCCATTAAAGTGCTCTTATGTGTTCTGGCCCTCCAAAATAAAAGCTCTGCTCTGTGTTTCCTAAATAACAAAATATAAAATAAACAGCAACTATTCTTATCTACACTGATAGATGTGCATCCCAAAGTGTAACTTTAACCTAGCTTTTCTCTCCATCTCCAGCTGACCACTCACTCTGCTGCCGTGTGAAGACAATAAAGGTTTAGTATGGAAGTGTGGCATTTTTATTTTAGCTTTTTCCTCCTATTTGTTAATTCTTTTTGTTACTTACTCAGCGCACATTTGTTCATGGAAGTTTTAAAATAGAAGAGCCTCATCTTTCATGTTGGGCAGGACTTTCTCAAGGCAGGGGCTCGCCTACTTTTTTTTTTGTTTTGTAATTTCATGCCAATAAATTCTCCAGGAAATATATATGCTGCGCCTACTTTGTGTGGTAAGTATTTAAAATATATCCATCCACCTTCTATTCCTACTTATACCAGTTCAGTGGTGTGGAGGGTACTGGAGCCCCAGCAGCTATTAGGTGAGAGACAGGGCATGCCCTGGATGGATGGGTTGAAGTATAAAGTCTTTAGAGACAGCTTTGACCATTCACATCAATTTCTTGTGATGAGGAAGTGTGTTAAAGTGGAGGAGATACATTACCAGAAGTTAAACCTCTTTTATAAAAAACAAAAAACTGTTGTAAAACCTGTAACTGATGAGCGTGTGGAGGTCAAACCCACAGTTGAATGGAAGGAAATGTGGCAACTTTTCTGCCATTTAGGGAAACAGAGGTTGCCTCACATTTGTGTGCTATGGATTGTAAACGGCTAATCTGTGATACAGAGACATTAGCAGATAAAGGCTGGCGTTTTTAGAATTGATTTAGGACTGTTTTGGTGATTCTTCTGTGCTTAAATAACAAAAGCAACATTTTTATTTTCTGTGTGATGTGTATTTACCTTTAAATATTAGTTATTTTTCATTGTATACCTTGGACATGTAATTCAGATTTACAGTATTTACTGTATCTGGGCTGCAAAGGCACAAAGCACATTGCAAGAAATCTAATTTGTAAAAAGCAATATCTTTTCTTCTTTTTAGGAAACAGTTTGTCCTTTAATCTATTTTCTATCACAGCTTAAGCCAATTTAAGGTAGCGGGGGACTGGAGCGTCTCACAGCTGCCATCAGGCAACGGGCAGATTGCACATTGAACAGGTCACCGGTCCATCACAGGAAAAACTGAGACAAACAAGACACATAACCACACACTCGCTAGTACAGAATCAAAGGTGAGTTTGCATGGGTTTTTTTTTTAACCATTAGTCTGAGAAAGATTTAAAAAGAAGGGATTTTACATTTGACTGTATACAATAACTACATTTAACCTTTACTACAGCTGTAGTTAAGTCTAAACTTAAGCCACTGAGAGAGCTGTTTGCATAGGCAGATGTGTTCGCCATGTCGCCATCTCGTCTTCTTTGTCTGATTCGTGAATAAAAAGTGTCCAAAACTTCAACATCTTATTTTACTGAGAATGTATCCCAGCAAGTGTTTGTTTCTCTCGCAATAATTCAGATTAATCTTCATCAATAACCGTTCCAATAATCAACAAGCAGACTTACACAGCACCAGTTGTGGTAGCAACAGCAGTTAAAAACCTTCTTTGCTCCTTCCGTGATACAACCAACACCCGATGAACCACATCTTCTGGCTAAAAGGCGTTCAATAAAGATAGTCTTTTCCTTAATAATAGCAGAATGAACAAGCTGCCTGAGGTGTTCTTAGTGTTCAATTTATGTTTTGACTGCAGTGAGATTCTGCTGCTTTAGTGCAATGTTGAGTGGTTTTACAAGGTTTCGTTTAGCACAAATCCAACATTCTTCCCTGTCAGAGATGTGAGAGCCCATATGCTGAAATGATGTCAGTACAAGAGCAAACAGAAACTTTGTTTGGGGCTATTACTCAGCACATATGTCATTTTATAACTTTGTATGTTTGTGAGCTAGCATTTGTGTATCCTATAAGTCAGGGATAGAGAACCCTGGTACTTACTGCAAATTTTCCATGCATCCCTGACCCAGCACACCTGATTAAAATCAAATGGATCCAGCAGCTTATCAAGCTTTGACTCAGGTGTGAATCAGGTGTGCTGAGCCAGGGATACATGGAAAAATCTGCAGGAAATACGGCTCTCTCAGGGTTCTCTACCCCTGCTATAAGTACTTCAGTGTTCGTTTGGTCTGGTGGTTTTCAAAGCCTCATCTGGTTATAAAGTACAAAAAACAAGAAAAGGATCATTTCTATACGTTTTTATTTGCCAAGGGAGAATTTTTTTTTTAGAATTAAAAGTTACCTTATGCAATAAGATTTTTTTTTTATTTTTTTTTTTTAAAGAACATCAAACCCATACATGTATTGGAGCAGTTTCATAGCTATGTTAACAAAACCATATATAGTATGTTAAAGATACCAATCGTTTGCTATGAACAATAAAAAGCAACACATTTTAACACCGTTTTGAGTAAAGAACAAACAGCACTGCACTTACTTGTCGAACGCGCTGAATTCCAGCGTTAAACGAGTGGGCAAACCAACTGGGTCCCCTGTAAAAACAAAGAAAACTTTTTAATGACGCATATTATGACCAATCTAAATTTGCTAATCAAATGCAGAAACTTGTACTTGTGAATGTTGTAATGACACCCTCTCAGCACACCACTCACCGTTGTAATAGAATCCCTTGATACATTTGGGGCTCTCATCCAACCTGTACTCATTGAGTTTCTTCTGAGTGAGCTGGTGCCAGAATCCTGCTTCCAGGGCGCTGCTAAACGGTGCAAACTGCAGCTTGATGTCAGCAGTAGACGATAATCCTGCACTAACATTGGATGCCATAACAACTTCACTGACCGGCAGCTCAGCCAAACTTTACAAGCTCTGAAATAAGTTTGTGGAAAAGGGTAAAAAAAAAAATGTTATATTCTACTATAGATTAGAAACACAGAGTACAGTTAGGTTCCATTCACAACTAATTTGCTACTAATAAGTATAGAAGCTAAAAGAGTCTTTAATGACAAGGGTAGACAAAGTGCTTTACAGCTGTGTCTCTCAGTCATCAATTTATATCTACTCTTTAAAAAGACTTCTTAACATGTGGACACTAGCACTGTAATACACGGATGAGCCTGATCCTTTGTTCAGCTGCAGAGTTCATGACCTCTAATAATCCCATTTGTCCCAGTGGCGGAAACAATAGAGATAGACTTGATAAGAGTAATCTAATTTACTCTATCAAATTCTAAATTACTTAATCGGCACAACAATGAAGAGATTACAGATGTAAAATCCCAGTTATATTGAAAAATATGTATGTTAAATCATGAAATCAACGCCATGGATGCATTTTTGAGACTTGGTTGGAGTCTGTCATTTTTGTGAGACAGTCAGAATCTGTTTATATTAGTGTTAATTCATAAGAATAATGCTGCAAAAGAGATGTTTTCTCAATGATTATATTTCAGTGATAGGAAATGCATCTGCAAATCTTAATTGTTTATTAATAAAAGATTTTGGAGATAATCACACTAAAAAACAAATCATTCCCATCTAAAAAACAATAGATATTTATCTTACAGTTGCCTTCTGAACTATTAAATCTAATCATGAAATGCCTAGTTTCCATGCCTAACTACTAAACACGGTAATGTAGTGTATCACTGAGTGCAGGAATATGCAGATATAATATCAAGAGGGTTTCTGAGTTTAAATTGTATTTTATCCTCTATTTATGCCTGAAGATAAATTAGTACAACTGCAAAGCCCTTAAATGCCTCAGCCAATAGGAACTCAGTTATTATGTCAAAGCAACATTCTGAAAAAAAGGAACTGATTTGAACTTTCTATCACATATTTAACCACATTTTGAGGTTCAGAGGTAAATGAAAATAATACAAACTTAGCAGGTTTCCAATGGTGAAAAATGTATGCATTTAGTTTACAATGCTCTGATTACAGACAATAAGATGGTGATATTAAATATTGTTGTAATAAATGGTACATAAATAACCACATATAGTGATTTTTAAGTAAGACAGTTTTACACTATATGTGCCACAATAATTTGTTTTTCATGTTCAGACCAAAAGCTTCTTTACAACCTAAATTCTGTCAGATTAAAATACTCGTAACATTGATTATTGGAAATTGAACAAGTCCCTCAACTATGGGTAGAAAAAAGGGTTTAGATAGGTTTCATAATTACTGAGACAGAAATGGTTATATCTGACACAAAGCTGCCCACAGCATTACTAAGAAGCAACCACAACACTTGTATAATTTAGACCTAACCTAAACTCTAAGTGCCTTTATATTACAGCAGTTCTAATTTAATTCTAGTTATATTGTATCATAAACACTTTAATAGTTGTGATGGCTCTATTAGGTGATACAGTCTGGGAAAAATATTGAAGTGTAAAGAAAATTCATGGTGTGATCTCCTGGCTGTCTGCAATGCACACTTCCATCAACTAACACCCTGCTAGTTTTCAGCAATTTTGAGTAGTTCACACCTATAAATAAAAAGACAGTATGCATAAATCCTGATTCACCACAATAATCACTAGTAATAGGACATTTAAGTCCAATCCATTCAAACAACCTGTTTACTTTTATTGCTATTTAATTGTTCTAAGGAAGTAAGAGTAGCAGCTCCTTTAACAGTATAAACGTTCATAAATACGACACAAATGCCACACAGAAATACATTTTTAAAAAAGACTACAAAAAAACCTTTACATAACAAACTACACAATTTGAGTAAGCTTAAAGTCACACAGTAGCACATTTGTATGTCAAACTTTAAGAGGATTCGTGCACTTACCATCAGTTGCTACTTCCTGGTCCAGAGGATCATGTGACCGCGGGAGATATCAATAAAGAAATGCAGTATGGGTAAGTAGCTCGCTACGTTTAGCTTAGCTGCTCTTCCGCCTTATAGCTCTACGGCGCGAGTAACATTGAGTAAAACACAAAGAACCAAAACAAGAATAAGAACAAGCAAACAATCATGCAAGAGAAAACTGACAAAAATCTATACGCGCCGTTTCTTTTCATTTCGGAGAGACAAGACTAGTCCAGTAACGTGATCCTGCAGCAAGTATGTTCATTTATGATGCGCTGTCCACCGGCTAATAGCGGCGGCCACGCACTGAACACAATTGTTGTAAAACCATACAAGTCTCCTTATGCTCAAACGAAATAAATAAACAATGTGTATAAAAGATCTATAATAAAGATTAGATTTGGAAAATCACCGGAACTTCGTAAACTTGCTCTATGTAGACACCGGAGCGCGAGACAGTTGGTTAGGGACCGTCTCACAGTAACACCGGAAAGATAAAACGCACAAATGTCAGTGAAGCTGTTGAAGGGCAGAATACTTCACTACACCTGCTTCTTGCTCTTGTGGGTAAAAGCAGGATAAAAGCCATGGACAAGAAATTGCAAAAACAAAAAGTGAACGTTAATTTAGTTCCTTAATTAATCAATGTTTTGGTAATTTTTTTCAAAGACAAAAAATTTCCAATATTAATTTTGTTTAGACTTATTTCAAATAAGCCATATTCAGTGAGATAGCAGAAAATGGTAATGCATTAGATCAAAATATTGGATTTTTTCCCATTTTTACTATGTCCACTGAATTAAATTAACAAATATTTTAACTGCATTCTTTGATCTATTTCCCCCTCTACTATACTATACAGTCATGTGGCAGACGCTTTTATCCAAAGTGACTTACATATGATAAGCAGACATTTTAACCATAGCTATTAACCTATGGGGGAGGATGCCACACATACATGGAGAGAACATGCAAACTCCTCACAGAAAGGTCACTGGACAACCCTCCCCAGCCTGGGCTCAAACCAGCGACCTTCTTGCTGTGAGGCCACAGCGCTAACCACTGCTCCACCATGCTGCCCAAGTCTATAGACTATAGGCTATGCACAAATTTGCTATTAATAGCAAAAACTTGATATACTATTTGACAGACTATTTTGTTAAGTAATGTGTTTGTTAACAAATGTGGAAGTTTACAACAGATTCTTGAATTTTTTCAAGTTGCAGACATCTTAGATGTCATAGTTGCATAAAAAGAGCAAGAATGAGGTTATCGGTTGAAATTTTATTTGAAATAATTGCTATTTGTTTTTTAACACCCCCCTCCCTCACACACACACACACACACACACACACACACACACACATCACCACCCCCTCTTGTCTACTTATAGTGTTTGCTATAAAACAGAAATACTGAAATAGATTAAATTCTGGAGTACACACTGACTGAACAGTGAAGTGAAAGTCCTTTGTAACTCATTGAGCCTTCAAAGCATCAGTAGTTTGATCATTAGGAGTTCAGGGACATTCAGTGAGCATAGTAAAGAAGGCATGTTAATTTCTGTCCATTTTCTACCGCAGCTACAGTTTCAAAGCCATTGTTAAATATGGTTATTTTCTCCAGCAGAAAAATCTACATCTAGTCCTAACCTTACGCACAGATATATCTTGGGAAATATGCACTAAAAGTAACTTGCAGAACCAAAGCTTAGCTGTATATAACCAGCAACAAACTGTTCCCAATAGAGGATAAATGAGTATTTCATATTCTTTGAATTTAAACACATAGCTGTGATACTAGCTAGCATCATTGTTCTCCATTTTCTGCACCACCTCCAGTATTGTGGCGCTTATCCTGCAAGTGCTTCTGCAAATTTAATTGGGACTTTATTCAGCTGAAAGGCTTTCATTATTCAGGCACAATTTGCATTTCAGTGTCATGTTGCTGTTGTCTTTTTTCAACCAGAAATAAGAGAAATAAAGGAAATACTTCCACTGCATAAAGGCTGGCCCCTCTGCTACTTGAGAAAGCCATTCACTGACTAATTTCAGATTAGAGTTTTTTCTCTAATGTGCAACAATTATTTTTGTTTTAAAAATAAAAATGCAGACAAAATTAGTTATTTATAAACCAATTATTGTGCTCTTCTTTTTCTTTTCAAAACAAAAATAATTGCTGCACATTAGAGAAAAACAGCTCAGTATTTATAGAGGGTCGACTCCTGAATTGGGAAAACAGAAAGAGCCTCAAAGAGGAGTTAGTAACATTCATTCAGACAGTTGAAATACTGCAACATTAAGGCAGTAAATCCCAACCTGGGGTCCTTGCCTCCCAATATGTGTGTATTTAAAAACAAAAACAACAGTGAGTGTGGGTCATACATACTAATTCCATTTGTCTTATAAGACTAACATTCCTAAAAAGCAGACAAGAAGAGCAGAGATCACCATTCTACGACTGGGAAACAGACCACAGGTGAAATTATAGCCAAGGTGCATTCATTTGGTTTATGTGGGTAAACAGTGGATCTAACAGTGGAGATTATAGGGGTTTCTATGCACACTGGGAGGACTTTTAGCAGTGACAACCTGCAGTCACACCTGCTGCGAATTAGTCTGTACCCTCTCAAAATTCCAGTGACCTAGTGCTATAATCTGCACCCCAGGAAGTTAATCGGCATCCCGCCGATGGCCTACAAAGCCAAAGTCCTTAAAATCCTTGCAAAGGTGCAGTAATTAGATTCACTTAAATATTGGATCTGTTTAAGAATATGGGAGTTTCTGTGTTGTCCTACGAGGACGTCATAGCCCGTCTGGTTCTGCACCAGATGACTGCTCTGCATGTATTACAGGGAACCTACTTTAACACACCTGATTTAAATAAATGAACTTTCTCATCAAGTTCTTTGCAGCCTGTTAACGAGCATTTATTCCATTCAGGTGTGTTAAAGTAGGGTCGCTTCTAAGACATGCAGGGCAGGGGTACACGAGGACCAGGGTTAAGAAACACTGCCCTAGTCCTTCACAAGGCCTAAAACATATATCTGTGGCCAATAAAATAATTAATGCTTATCCAGGTTACCTTGATTTTTCCTAATTATTTCAATAATAATAAAACATCGTCTGAGAAACTACAGGGCAGATGGTTTGTTGACAGTTGTCTACCTCTACTTCTGTGTTATAGTAAAGAAATGGACAGGGTTAAATTAGTATGCATCAGTGTGTCAAGAAACAAGTTCATATAAGCATTAAGCCCGTCACAGTCTCAGAAAAGTCCATCCATTATGTTTTTTTCATGAAATAGTCTTATAAATCAAATCAAATCACACTTTATTTATATAGAACTTTTCATACAAATGTATGTGCTTTACATAATAAAACACATTTTGAATATTTATACAACCTTTACTCAATCAAGAGTAAAACATCAGAGATCAATAACACACACCTGATTGCTTTGTTTTGCACACACATCATCACACACATCTTTTAGGTGCACATACTAAACTCTAACTTCTAGCTATTAGCTTCTGTTTATTTAAAGCAAATAACTAAATAAATATAAATGCAACTAGAGACAAAACATCTGAATAGTTGCCTGGCTTGACACTGAGATGATGAAATGATATCTTGGTGATCCAATCACACCAAAAGCCACCAGACCTAAGATACACTACAGGATCTACCCAGATCAGGGCAGACAGTATTCCATACCACAGCCACAGTGCAGGATCCCACCAGCCACCCTGGAAGCAACAGTCCAGACTGTATCAGCCCAACAGACTGTAAACACAGCTTCTGATGTGAAGGGTCACCATGTGGAAAACAATGATTTTTTAAAAAAATATCAATAAATTAAAAAGAACTCCAAATAAACTTTGAAAACAATCAGAAAAATAATGACAGAATAAATATAAAATACATAAATAAATACAAATGAGTAAAACCAAGATATATTAAATAATAAATAAGTATAAACAAAAAACAAGCTAAACATTTAATTCACAAAAAGAAATATATTTTTAATCTATTAAAATGGCTTGAAAACAATATTAAAACAAAATATTACTCAGATCATTTTAAATCTTTGGCTCATTTTGATGGTATACTGGGATTTATTTAGCACAGTCCTGCAGCTTTCACTGCTGTGCAGCAGACCGTGGCTAGCAAACTGCACTTCACCACTGTATTTATTTTACCGGCAGCACGTTACAGCTATGCTTTGCTGTATGAAGCTGCAATGCATGCTGGCAACTTGCTAACAACACCTTACTCATCTATTAAAGCTCACTATGGTTGATTCTGCAAATAAATGCAAGTTGACATCAGAGGATGCATGGGAAATAAAGTGAACGAGAGGTTTTCTCAGTTTTTTATTTAGAAACTAAGGCTTACTTAAATTGGAGATTAATTGCCAAAACACTGAAATAGAAAATGAGATAAAAACCACCTCATGCTGAGGATGGTTTTACTTAATGATGTAGTAGACAAAATAGAATCTGAATCTTTCATATTTTAACATGAAGAGATTCATATCTATATGAAAGACTGTAGTGAGCAAATTTTATTATCTATGTGATGCATTTATATTAATTATTTTCAGATAGATTAATTCCTCATTGTCTTCTATATATTGTGATTTTTACTCTCCATAGCCTTTTGGTCTGCATTTGAGTAAAACATGCTATATTAAAAAAAGAGTCAATTTTGAATAATATAAAAAATAATAGAATTTAAAGACATCTCTTTACACTTCCAGTTTTCAGTTGGCCTGTTTTTTTTACACACAACATTAAAATATAGACACTGGAGTGCTTTTTAAAAATGTTTTCTGTGAACATAGTGAGTCTCCTCCTGCATACCAGTCTGAAGTTTAAGAACATGACATCCTGCTGGGAAAATCAATTGTTAACCTTGTTTAAAAGACCATGTGGGAAAACTGGAAGCTGCAGCGTAATACACCTGCTACAGAAAACAACATTTTTAGATATTCTATAAAGAAAAAAGAAAAAAAAACAGATTATTGAAAAAAACACAACCTTTTTTGACATTTGAGTTGGCTTTTGATAGAAGTGCCAAAAAATGTTGTAATTATTATGATCAACACAATAACCATGCAGGTTTGTATTCAATGTGAACTTCTCCTGTTTTTCATCCATTTCACTTAAAAGGGGACCATTTTGTTAACTCTAAACATATCATTATTATTAAAAGATCATTTTTTGGGGTCAGATTTACTCAATGCCTGAAGAAACACCGTCATTCAGCTTGTAATGCTTTTACTGTTGCTAAAGTAACAAACAGCTTGAGCCATTTGAGCTATGAGATCAGGGGTTGTGGGATACCGAGGACCACCCTGATGGTCTTGATTTAACAAAAAATATAAGGATACATGCAGCAAATTTAGTATTATTAGGCCATGAAGAAACTGCTCCAGGCACCAGATTTCTTAAAAACTAAAGATGGATTTTATTTACAACAGTGACATTTTGCCCACTGATCATGTTTTGTCTGGTAATTTTTCCTACAGAACAATCATCATTATAACATTTATACTATTCTGTTTATTAACAGGGCCTTTCATCAATATGTAATTCTTACTATCTAAAACATCTTGCAACAGAGCATTCATAAAGTTCATGTAACCCTGAATACAGGCTGCAGGTCATGCACATCCTGGTACTCTTGGCCATAATAAAGTTTGCTTTAACTTTATTAACAGTGTGTTAAATTTACTTCTAATCTGTATTAAGAGAAGTTGTATTGATAAGACTCACTTGTAACAGTTTTATAGTTTTACTTTGTGTAAAACAGTAAAGTAAAACACCCACCATGTGGCCTCTGTGCCCCTCATATCAGAAATAATGAATCGTCGGAATAAGGAGCATGAACATTTTACAGTTTAGGACAGCTAGAACAACAGAACGAAACATATTAATAAAAAAATAGTTACAAATATTTCTTTTTATTAATACCACAAAGACAAACAAGTAACTTGCTTTTGTTTTGACGTCCTTCTGGTCTGGATGTGTTGCCTTGTTAGGTGTTCAAAAGCCACCCGTTTTTAATGTTGGAGGGTCAAATTTGACGAAGTAATTAAACTTTATTAAAAAACTCAAACACCAAAAGTTATAATCCAGTACTGATATTATCTGTTTGGCAATATAGACCCCTTTTTGTATAATATACCACTCATATCCAATTGCAAAAACTGCTTAAAAACACCCATTTTTACCTTAGAAGAATGACATTTGGCAAGATTATTATTGAAGTCTTATAGACATTATTAGAGTACAACGATCTTTATTGCTTCACCCATATTTCCAAAACAAAGTGTGGGATTCTCCCACCAAAAAGCTAGATTGGAAGATTTCACCAAACATCTGCGTCAGCAGAGTGACCCAGTTCATCGTCCATATATTCTTGTGCAAATGAAAGAGACATCAACCTCTTCCTAAGCTTTGCTTAGTTTTGTGTACTCCATATTATTTTCAAATCTAATGACATGTTCAGTACCTTCAAAGCTAATTTTGTGCTGATGTTGGACTGCAACAGATTTAAACTGATAAAATATTATCCAAAACTTATTTATAGATACCAAAGTTTATTCTAAACCTAATGTATCAGCTTTTTAAGGCCACTGTTCACTCAGATCTCCATAAATACCAGTTTGTTTTTGGAGACCTTAGAAATGTACAAAAAATGTGAAATTTCCTTTATTGTGGTAAAATAGCCGTTTCTGAAGATATCAGGGTATCTTGTTCCAATTTTAAAAAAAGAAAATACTTTTTACATGCCTAAATTGAGAAGGGGTCAAATTTGAGATGAACACAATTTAATGGTTAAAAAAATATTTATCAGGCCTTTTACAGTCTAAACCCCTGAGGAACGCTGGCCTGTAATCTGTATATGCTCTGGAGCTTTATCAAAAGACTGATTGCTATTCTTAGCATACCTGTGCTCTTTATGAATTCCCTCAGAAAGTTTTAGCAGACAGCTGCTAGTTTATTATCAACACCCAGTAGCAGAACCAAAGGGAAGGATGTAGCACGTAGCAGAGATATACAATCACAGAACCCCTAAATCAGCATTGTTTCAGTAAGAGGCATAAAATGGCTGCATTCTCACACATAGTTGTACGCGTCTCATCTTATTATCACAACTCCCAGCTCAGTTGCAGCTCCTTCTCATTTGTTTGATTCAGCTGAACAGTGACTCAGCCTGTTCATGTATTCACAGAACATATTATGAGTGTCTTCATCAGTTTAGATGTAGCTGATATCATGACAGTTAAGCATATTAAACTCTTATATCAGACACCTGAGCAAAAAACAAATATATATATATCTGTCAATAAAAGCTAAATTAAGTTTAAACTTATTTTTAGTTTAGAATTACAGTTCTTGATATTATTTAGCTTTCGCTTTCACCTGTAGGCCTTAGTTTGCAGTGATACCTCATTGCTAAGCTGATGAAAGGAATTTTTGTATACATTTTTATTACATTGGCAATAAACAAATCTCAGCTTTTTAATTTCTTCATCCCATTGTTGAGGAATTATGCTCTTGTGCTAGTGATGTAAGGACAGACGCAACATCATTCTCGACAGCACCCTTTTTTTTAAAGCACATATCAACAGCATCACTCGGTCTGCCTGTTTCCACCTTTGTAACATCAACCGCCTGCGTTCATCCCTCACTCCACATGCTGCTGCCATCCTCATCCACAGTCTGGTCACCTCAAGAATCGA
>JBAMHV010000003.1:16285971-16297429 GCA_037177535.1 Pseudomugil gertrudae | reverse complement strand
GCCTCGAACAAAGGGCTTTGAAGTAGGCATCAGTTGGTGTGATTCTTATCTCCTGCCTTGGGGGTTTCCGCTACATTTCTGACAGAACTTGTATCCCCTCACGCGGAAGCGTGCACCTGTTGCGTTTAATGTTAATGTCTTCATCGTGCTGGATTTCTCCATGTAGACCTAAAATGAACAGCGTATCCTTGTTACGACCCTGATTGACAAAAGGGGTCTTTGTCGTAATCACATAAGACTTGCGTGGTTGTAAAAGCTTCACAACTTTAAAACTAAGAGTTTTCTGCCAATTTGTTTGTTTTGTGTTTTTATGTTCTTGGTGATCTAGCTTAGATTGTTTTTTATTTTTCTAATCCCTCTATAGCATCAAAAATAGTATTGAGTATTGAGTATCCTCCTCAGTTTTGGTATCAAGTATCACATCCCCAAAAAGGATGTGTTGGAAAAAGACTCTACAAAGCTACAACTTGTACCAGGACCTCATCAGAACAGCACATCACCTCCATGATTCCTCTCACCTGTTGCACTTATTGGATATACCTTTCATCACTTACCACCTGTCAGGACTGTCACCCACTGGATACTCCACCACACCACTTCCTCCTTTCCAGCCAATCAGTGAAGACTTTGGACTTTTAAAAAGAAGGATGTGACCGTCAATCTGGGCAGCTGTGTCCTCTTGGATCAGTTTGCCTCTGGGAGTAATATCATTGGCTTGGCTTGTGATTTGGAGAACCTTTGAGAATTTGTGATTAATGACATTTAGAATACCCTTGTGGTTTAGTTTTGATAATTTAGATTTCCCTTTGTTTAGTTTGTGCACAGTTGTGCCTTTTGAGTTAATTGAAAATAGGAAACTCACATTTTTGTGTGTAGCCATTTTTTTGTTTCTTTAGTATAACTCCTTAAGGGACTGTGTTTTTGTACATAATTATTTGTAGTTTGTAAATCGTAGATTTGTATATAGTTAGTTAGTTAGTTGTTCATATTAATGGTAACTGTTAAACATAATCTTATTGGGAGGACATCTTTGAGTATTTTTTTTTGGTAAACCAGTTAAATAACCTGACTGGGGACACCTTTTGTTATTTATTGAAGTTGGGCATTTTGGTTTTCTAATAAATATTGTTATCTTTTAGTTTTAGTACTGGTTTTGTTTTGTTATTGACCCAAAAACCCCTAGTCTGCAAAAGGGGTTGTAACACCAAGTATAAAATTTTAGTATCATGACAACTCTATTGAGCACACAGGCTTGTTCCTGTTGAACAGACAGAGCTGCGGTTGCAAAGTAATTAATCAATTTAAATGTTAAGTACTTTTCAAGGTTAAAAGGCTAAAAGCTAAATCATTGCTTGCACAGTGACACTAACTGTTCAGCTGTAATGATTCCCATAGGGACTGTTAAAGTCATGTCAACAACTAACACACAATATATATGTATATTGATTTTTTTTTATATACCTGCCAGCAAAACAGTTTGCAGCTTTATGAGGCCGTTGTCTATGAACCAGTTGAAAATAGCAAACAAATTTGCCTAAACTATGCTAAGAAAAGGCTTTGATCCACCAGAACTTGCAGAATGTATTGTAAGGTTATCCTCTCATTCTGGTATAGCTTACAGGTTATAACTTACTGTTATGATTATTTCTAGAACAATGGTTCCACAGAGGTAGCTACTGGATGCTGAACAGGGGAAAGCACTAAATTAGGTTGTTTTACAAGGTGTTTGAAAAGGGGAAGAATATTATCTTCCCAGTTTTGTTTGTAAAATCATCAAAGTGTCAGAATGTGTAAAGTTTAATCTGTATAGTTTCTGCTTAGAGTCCCAGTTTAGTGGAGTCTGTTTATGATAAATGGAAGTTGATGCCTTCTCCCAGCAAAGATAGTTGTGCAAGTTTGTGTGTGTGTGTGTGTGTGTGGGTCTGGGGGGGAGGGCAGAAGGGGTGGGGTGGTCTGTGTGTGCAGTTCAGGAGCTTGGCAGTGAATGCCATGCAGGCAATTAAAACTGTTCATTAATGCTTTGTTGGACAACACTCCAGCTAATCCCATCATATGGCAGGCAGCGATAAGGGCATTTGCCTCTCTCGCTGCCTGTCTCCAAGTGTACAGGCAGTGGATATGCTATCAGTCCCTTGTTGCAAAGGTGAACAGAAGAATGATTAATATTCTGATTCATCTTTTTCAGCAACCTTACTGCTGATGGATAAAATGACTGGCAATGTGCCACAAATATCCTCTTTAACTTAAAGTTTGTTTCTAGAACAATAGTTACCAACAAGCCCTACACAAGGGGGTCCCCCAGTTTTCCAAATATGTATGCCTGCAACATATTCAAAGGGAGCTGGGACAGCAGTGTCCTATTTCTTTTTTTAAAGAGAATAAGGACACTCTGGATTGTTACTAGCAAAGAGTAAAAAAAACAACATCTGTGATGGTGTTACAGGGTTTCCTTCTTGGAGTTAAAAGAAAAAACTCAGGTAAGCAAAACATGTGATATGCTTGTAGCATTTATCTGATCACCTTCAGTAACATAAACATTTAGTTTAGCTTACAGAGCCTGGGTGGTTGTTGCCTCTCTTGTGTCCATCCTAGCAATGTTCTCATCACATTGAGAATCCTTCTTTTTATACCCTGAGCCCCTCCCACTAGGGTCATTATTTAATTAAGGAAGGACATACAAAACTCTTTGAAAAGGTGTAATTCTACATGAACTTTTATTATTCATTTAATTAAACAAAAATAAACATTTGCTATCATTTAATTCCTCCTAATTAAGACCAATACCTTGACCTAAGTCACATGATGAAGATTTTCCTCCTTAAGGACAGCAAAATCCATCAAGTCGGTTTTGCAGAATCATGCAAGATGCGGCTCACAACAACTTGTGTGTGTGTGTGTGAAATGTATGCTTAAAGCAGGAAAGAGCCACCATGTGTGCACCCTTGGCTATGTTACTCATACAGAAATGGTGATAATAATATAAAAGATAATGTTGATTTCCAACAACAGAAGGAGAGAGAAAAAGTGATGGGTCCGTGTTAATGTGCGCATCAGACAGAGCGGTGGTACTGCTCCATGACAGATGGTATGAGGGTAAGTTAGTGACCATGGCGTGAGTATCTTGCATGAAAGCACCAAATCATGCTGAAAGGTACAGATTTTAGAGCAGGATATGCTCTGTGCAAGCAATGTCTATTTCAGAGACAACGCTAAGCTGCATTCTGCAGGTGTTACAGTCTGGCTTTGTAATAAGAGTGCAGGTATGAGACTGGCGACCTGTAGTCCAAACTTTTCTCCAACTGAAAATGTATGGTGCATCATGAATACGGATTTTTGAGTAACTGAAGTTATACATGTTTTTGGTGTTCCCAAACACTTATTTACGGTTAGGGAAATTTGTTGTAACACAGTGGTAAACCTACCTCTGTCCAGATCTTTTGGAACAATTGCAAGCAAATTAATAGTGAGTGAATATTAGCAAAAACAACAAAACAACAAAACAAACAGACAAAAAGTTTCAGTTTAAGGGGAAATGGTGTAACTTTTGGCCACAAGATGCACTAAACCTGTAACTTCCTACAGGCAACACAACACTGTTGAGAGTAGTACTTCTTATTGAAAAGTGTATCAAACCTAATAAAATTAACCAATTACCAATTGCCAATCCTTCTTTAACTTCTTTGATCTTTGGTTTAATTATTGGAAATGCCTTCATTGCTTGCAAACTAGTCCATATTGCATTAAATGTTTCTGTTAGCTTTGATCTATAGCTGATTAGCTTTAACTAGCCGCAGTTAGGTTCTACTAACAGACATACCGTATATACTGCAAAGCTCTACTGCCATCAATTACTGTCCGTTTTGAGTAAATGCTGGCAGAAAGATGTGAAAAAGTAAATAAAGTGTATAAAGTATTAAATATAACATACACAGAGATGGAAAAAATGTCATGTTTCAAATTTTGACAGGTTTGTTTGGAGTTTTTCATATTCCATCCATCCATCCATTTTCTTTCGCTTTTCCCTGAATGGGGACACGGGGGTGGTGGTGGGGTGGTGGTCGCTGGAGCCAATCCCAGCTCACAATGGTCGACAGGGCCAGAGCCCTGGACAGGTCGCTAGTCCATCACAGGGCCAACACACAGAGACAAACAGAGTTTTTTTTTTTATATTTTCACATCTAAATTTATAACTTGTCCTGATCTACTCTTGCTTCCTCCCGCAGTATAAAACCATGAAATCTGGATTAATTCATTGTAAAATTGATTACAAACGGGAGTTTAACCCTGTAATGACCCTAATCCTTTAGGAACTGGAATGAACTCAAACATTTTCATGACTTTCCACAGGATAAAGAAGGCATAGAAGGTGGATGGATGTTTAGAAGGTTCACTAATATGTTTTATTTCTACATGACTTTTCTAGATTATTTCACTGTAATTTTTTGTTTTGTTTGGCTTGTTACTTTCTGGTCTGAGATGATTAACAGGAACTTGACATATAACCATGTCAGTGCATACAACTGAGTGAGCAGCAGCTAAAGTGGCTGTTCTAATAATCCACTATTTGTGTTAAACACACTCATGAAAATGGCTGCAGCAGCTGATTCACAAGCACACAGAGAAAATCTTACATAATATCCACTCTTATGCTTTGAGTCTAAAGCAGTTATTGTCATTATATATCATATATATCATTTGTTCATGCTTGTAAGAAATGATGATTGGGTTAAGATGATAGTCATAAACCATATACACTTTCTGTGTTCTAATAATATCCTGATTAGGTTAACTATAATTGGTACAAAGCACAAGAGCTAACTCAAGTGTGCTGCCATTCTCAACAATAATTATTTGCTGCATTTTACAATGTAGTTTGTTTAGTGATCAGAGCTTTCCTTAGTCTTTGATTTGCCATGATTGCTGCTGTTGTCAGATATGAAAATCCAGACCCATTTGTTGAATTTTATATATCCATCCATCCATCTCATTTATCCATCCATCCATCCATCCATCCATCCTTTTCATTTATCCATCCATCCATCCTTTTTCATTTTTTCATCCATCCATCCATCCTTTTTCATTTATTCATCCATCCATCCATCCATCGATACATTCATCCATCCATCCATCCATCCATCCATCCATCCATCCATCCATCCATCCATCCATCCATCCATCCATCCATCCTTTATTCATTTTCTGTAATGCTTATTTAAAATCAGAGTTGTGGGAAAGCTGGAGTCTTAGCAGGCAAACACACCCTGGACAGGTTTAAAGTCCAGGACAGTGCTCTGTTTATATCAGTCACTTATTGTCATCCTTCTATATCCAACAGAAAATGCATGTTCTTTGTGTGAAAAAACACACATACAAAATAAAAAAAACATTTTGGAAAAGTTACAGAAACCCTGCCTAATGTCGGCACTGGTGTGCAGTTACTGTAGCGATGACAATTGTTTAATACGCACAAATATAAGAATTGTTTTATCTTTGTTTGACTTTTGTTTGACTTTGACACACCAGAGTCAGTAATGTCCTGATACATCCTTTTTAGTGATGAGAGCTATATTTCACTATTTATTGTTATAAATGACAACAACCACATTTTTCAGAAATGGTGAAATAGTCTTAAACAGTGATGTTATCACGACTAGCTTGTTGTAAAGGTATATGTTATGTTAGAATCCATTCTGGCTTGCTAACTTTATCTATAGCAGATATATTTTGTTAAGTTAATTTAAGTAATCTTAAGGTCCATTTTTCCTGTGGAGTTTTCATTTTTACACCCCAGTCTGTCTTATTGAGCATGGTGTTACTCTTTTAGGTATAAAACGTCTGAAGCTACATTTTCTTTTCTATATTGTTATATTCACACATTTTTCACATTGTAAATATGGCAAAAACACAGAAACACTATTAAGTCTGAAGGTTAATTAATAAAACACATTGTATGTTTACAGGACACTATAAAAAACACAATATTGTCTCAGTCCAGCCAAAATCAAACCTCAAATTAAATGAAATTAAAACTACACATGCAGATAAAATGACCTTTGCAAAACACATCTTGAGTTTAGGTGTAAGTTTTGGAGTTCCATATTTCTGCATCTTTTTTGTTCCTTTTTATTTTTTACAGTTTTTTTTAAATCAAAGGGTAAGTGATTATTTACACAGTTCACTTCTAATCAGGTATTTTTCTTTAAGCATAAAAAATTGTGACTATCAAAGCTTATTAACACCCTTTCAAAATATGGTAACAAAGCATTTCAGGTTGTTTTATGTCCAACGTGTCATCTTTCAAATCATCATTCAGGCAATTAATGACTCTCTCAAATTTGACTTACGCAGCACTTTATTATGGATGCAAACAAATTTGCTGCTTTTTTCTGTTTCTGATTATTTTCTAGCTTTGTTGCATTGCAACATATGTGGGCTAAGTGCTGCACAGCAGCAAGTGAATTATAGCTTTGTTACTGGGCGGTATTGGCCACTAGCCAGGACATCTCTCATCTTTGCTGGCACAGATTTCAGTGCAGGTGTCACATAAAAATTACTGTGGCAGCAGAAAACCATTTTGTCAGATATTATCAGCTATGTCAACACAGTTATATTTCCTCCAACTTCTCATGTGGTGGAACTGACAGTATATTCGTCACAACTAATGTAATGAATAGATACATTAACATAACACTGAGCAGGTTAGCATCGTGCGCAGCTATCTCAATCAGTAATTGAGAACCTACATTTGGAAATCATTTATGTTATTAACCTAGTCTCGCTAGAAAATAAATATACTTGTTCACTTGTCTAAAATGTAGCTTTACTATCTATGGTTGGGAACAATAAAATAGTAACACAACTACTTGCATGCTTTGTCATGTAAAAAGTAAAAGATGTCTCCTTTTCATCAACACTCGTAAAGTGAAGAGGTGAAGTGTATGGAAAATGCACAAACAGAATTGTAAATGACATGATGCTGACATTATAATCTATAGATCTTTATTTATTTTGCAGATAACATATATATATATAGCAATCATGCTTTTTTCATATAACACCATCTAAAGACATTTATTATATTTTTACATAGAATATTTTACATTAGGCCCATGAAACAGCTAGAAATATACAAAACAATATTCTTTGACTAGACATCTCTATTACATTATTATTGATATAATCTGTATTATTACTCTAATCTGTTATTGTCATTATAATTTTTACATCTGAGAGAGATATGTGCCTTAGTTTCTGAGATAACATTATTGCAGAAAACAGCAAATAATATCACATCTTTTTTGTTCAACGTTTTGACAAAATAAAAGAAAAACTCAGGCTGTACGGACATTCACAGATACATGTATTACACAGTCCAGTTTACAACATCATTCAAGAGAGAAACTGCAGAATGGTAACTTTATACAAAAACTATGGAACCCTTTTTGTTCTGCACATTTTGTTAATTTATCTTTAAAAAAATGGCACTAAAAGAATAACTGGGACTGATTCAACCTGATCCCTGTCGCATGTAGCTGCCACAGAAGCTAATTCTCCAGATCCTTCTTTGTTGTTATGTCTGCGGTCTGTCATAAAGTCTGCAGCTATAGCATCTGTGTTTTTATCCTGCTTTGCAAACTTGATATGGAATCTTAGCTTTTCATTTGCCCTATGAAAAGCTATGCTTTCAGCTGTGCTCAGATCTATTTAATCTATTTCTTTGCTGTTCTACTACACCAAAGTCTTTCACTGGAAATCTGCACTTGCTACAGAGCAGGAACACACTATGGCTTATTTAAAAGAAACAAACAAAAAAAAGGCTAAAACAGATGACATACGCCAGCTGATCAGACACACAGAAAGGAGGCAGCAATTTGGATCAGCTATTGAAGGTCCCAAAGTGCGTACATATTACATAGTCCTTATACCTTTTATGTATTTATGTTTGGTTACATGTTATATTTATGGGGGAAAAATAGTAGGGATGTTTTAATTCCATTTAAAGTACACTATTTATTATCTCATTATTTCAGGGTAGTTTCTGAGTCAATTTGGTCACATCTACCTTTGTTCCTGAGGAGTAGGTTACTAAACAGACACAAGTAAACAAGTCTGGTCAGAATAGTGATAGTTGTCAGAAATCTGTTTTATTATGTCCAATGGTGCACATCAGCCACTGTACTGGTTTGAAAAAGAAATACTAATTAGCAGTTAATTATTTTTCACTGGTTTCTTTTTACTTAGCTGATCACCAGTCACATAAAAGTCTACATTTCCCATATAATTGTGCTTACATGTGATTTTAGATGGCAAAGTGCAAATGTAGGATTTCTATAATAACTTTACAATATTTCCTCTTTTTCCCTCGTTGTTTTTAGTACACATGGTTGTTCAGATTCAACTTGTGCTTGTGGGCGGAAGCTGTTCTGCCCATATTGCTTTACAGCTTAAAAAGGGTGCTTGATTGAATCCATATATAGTCAGTGTGTTGAATATCTGCACAAACCGCCTGGATTACAGCATGATTTTGGTCCTTCTCACTCTCACATATAGAAAATGATCTAAAAATGACTACAAAAAAGATTCAGACAACATACAAAGTTAGTGTTCTTTAGAAACAGTTGTAACAGTCTTTTGCTATCCTATATAAGTTATTTTTGCTTTTGTCACAGGTTTCAGTCATGCCAAAAAAGAAAATGGACGCTTTAAAATTTCACGCAGTACTTGTGCTTTACTGATGTAGCCCCAGGCATGGGTGGTAAACATTTAAGGTGAATTGGAGGATTCTTTAAGGGCTTGATAATCTGGCTAAACTAGGGTTTAGGCCTACACATACAAACAGATTTTGGCCTTACCTGTTGCACATTCCCATATTGTCTTTGTTTTAAATTGGTCAGTATTTAATTTTCACTTTACAAACGTTCATCTCAGTTTTTTTAAGCCTACTACTCTGCATTTATCTGAATGTATTTATTCAAGGTACAAACAAAATATATTTTAGTGATATTTGTCTTTGTACAATAATTAGATTTCGGTAGATTAGTAAATATTTTCAAAGCACAATACTATTGAATCAATGTGGGCCTCCGAATTTAAATTATACATATTGAATATACAGTAATTTCCTAAGTAACATTTCCTTTTCTAAAAAGGCTATTTTTTCTTTTTTGCATAATTAAATTCATAACATCACAACGACTTTGCTGGGTAGTTTGTATTTTTTTTTATATGTTTTATATTTCTGTATCATACAAATGAGCAAACAGAAAACCCCCTAAAAATAACTGTAATCAGGTTGGTTTCACGTGTCCCCAGGAGGTAGGTGAATAAAAGCAGACATGGAAGTCTAGTGGTTGTTCCCAACCTCGATTACGTGGAGAGCCGATCTGGCCATTGAAACAGCAAGACAGACAGAATCTTTTAGATGTATGCCTCCTCATTTGCAGGGCTCTGATTCTGGTTCTCCGTTTGCTGGTCTGGACCATTTTCCTGAGACTTCACCAGTACCGAAGGCTTGATCATCATTCGCAGACGCTGGGAAAAGTATCAACAAAACATCTGTTATTACAGAGCTTTAAAAAACTCCTATTGCTGTTGCATTTACACATTCTGTCATACAAGGATTTGTGATAAAACACGTGACAACTGTGAGTTCAAAGTCCTCTTTAGTCAATATCTCCAAACTGGTTGTTTAGACCATTAAATAATGACATCCTTTAAACAATATCCCTACAAGCAGAAAGAGTAAAATTCTAATCATATACAGGTAAGTGTTCCACATTTGAGCAAATATCTTTTTCAAGTGTTTCTTTAACAAGTGACAAAGTACTCTGATAGAAGAAGAAACACACGGATGGTGATTTGAAGTATTTTCTACCATGTGGCACAAGTTTGATAAACAGACAAACTATTAGTTTATGTTTAGTATGAAACACAAGAACAGCTGGTCTTAGTAAAAACCCTTATCCTTTACCCCGCCTCGTTTGTGTTTAATATACTACAATACCACTTTTTACAATGTCACTGTGACATTGTAGTTGGGACTTTATAGTTGATATTTTGCTGTTTACCAACACAACAGTTTGTAAAATGTCAAAACCAAACTTGTCAAACTGTGTCCTCAACTATGGACCGGGGCACTTCAGTTGCCATTTATAGGGAGTATTTCTGAAACTTGGAGTCTGCCTGGGTGCAGAACACTAATCAACTGGCTGATTGCTACAATTAGACAATCAGCCATCATCTGGTACTGCAAGAGCTGACACCTGCATTTCGCCTCTGATAGCCGTTCTTCCAGTGCCTGCAATTATGACCCATTTACTCTGTCAGCAGTGGCTACAAGGCTAAATCTGTCACCATGGCTGTATAGTGGTAGCGCACCATGCAGCACACTGTAGATGAAAAAGCAATGAATGTTATGCCATAAAAGACACAATATCTGATTAAAACTGTCAAGTTAAGAAAAAAATAATTACATTATTGTGCTGAATATAAATGCAGGTAATTTCTAAAAAAAATGTTTGTTGTAGCAGAAAGTCATTAAAAATTGCTTCATGGAGCTAATTAAAAAATCTCTTTCACTAATCCTTTTATCATTGTTCTACTCTTCATTTCAGTTTATTATGTCTATCCAGCATGCTTGTGTGAGCTTATTACAGAACCACTGAATCATGGTGCCACCGTACAGTTTCAAACCACAAGAATGAGCCTAGGATTTTCCTTCCTCAATATTTCATTTTTTGCAACTAAATTACTCATTTAGTAGTTTTCACCTTTTTCAATGGTATGTTTTAAATGCAAGTGGAAATTATACTATGCAGGTTCTAAGTTATTATACTCTTGAACTGCCTTTGTTGTGAAACGTTCATCCTAGCTCTTTTTTAAGGGTTAAATAGATTTCTTCTGCAAAAACCGCTCAGCCTTTGCATTAGCCTTAAACTGTGCTTCCATGTGGTAAGTAATATTGACTTTGTGAAGAACATGCAATACTACGTATGTAATCCACTTCAGTCTCTCAACAACACAGCCCACATTCCTGCAGACTGTTCCATAACAGGTAAAATATGTGAAATGCTCAGTGGTGAGTGCAGTGAAGCATTTGTTCCTGAATAATATGTACTTGCATACATCTGCTGATATTTATAAACCAAAATACATTTTGAGAAGTGAACATATACATTTTCAAACATCTTCCAGGGTTTTGTATTTATTTATTGCATAACTTTATAACTGAAATTGATTAAAGATTATATTATATACATAGTTTATTATTATTTTTATTTGGATGTCATTGTTATACTGTGTTGGTAGCATCACTGCTGATTTAATGTGTAGTATATTGTACATAGTATTAACTGTTGATAATAATAAAGCTAATGATAGTTGGTATCTATCTATCTATCTATCTATCTATCTATCTATCTATCTATCTATCTATCTATCTATCTATCTATCTATCTAT
>JBAMHV010000003.1:16272117-16285871 GCA_037177535.1 Pseudomugil gertrudae | reverse complement strand
GGGTGTACCCCGCCTCTCGCCCGTTGACAGCTGGGATTGGCTCCAGCCCCCCCACGACCCCGCTCTGGGAACAAGTGGTAGAAAATGAATGGATGGATGGATGGATGGATGGATGGAACATTGTTTTGGTAGATCTGCTTTTTGTTGCAATTGTACCTGCAGCAGATAAATAAAACCCAACTGAACTGATGGATCATTGCTTTAGTTTGGATCTTTTCCTACTTTCTGGATATTTAACATGTGCAGCATCATCTCTGTGTACAGGTAGTGGGAGGTTGCTTGAATAAATGTTTCATGAGCAGCTGAGTGGCCTGATGACGACCAACAAACTGTGGAGGAGCTGTGAACACAGCTGGGGTTTGTTGTCCTGCTCTGCTCTTTGTTTGTCGACACACTGAAGCTCCTTGTTTAATTCTAAGTCATCTGAGGTCCAGACACTGTAGCTTTTCTTCATCTGAACTGAGATAAATAAACAAACACAGTGCCTGTCATCCAGCTACACCATCACATCATCACACCACCACAGCGACACCAATGCTCAATGCTCAGGTCAATGTCCCCAATGGTGGAGCAGCATGATGACTTTAAATATTAGAGGCCAGGGTAACAAATGAAAAAACTACCACAAAGTTGTCATATATGGTTCAAATTGATCCTGAAATAATGTTTGTGGTTATGACAGGAGATGGCTGTTTTTGGTACTATAAGAAAACCTCATGTGTTCTGCATGTTCTGGATTGAGGCTGTACATCAAAAAGCTCAGATTAAAACTGTGATTAAGCAGAAAGCATACTTAAGATCATTCTACATGGTGTCAGAAGTGGGATAGGAGAATATGGCAAAGTTTAACCTCTCATCAAACATCAAACCCACAGAGTGGCCCGACTGGAAGCAACAGTTCCAGAGGTACAGAACTGCCATTAAAGGCAATCAGGATCAGTGGATTCAGCGGGCAACCCTAAAAAATGCTTTAACTGAGCGTTGTATGGACTTTCAGAGCATTGTGATTTTGGTGCAATTCAGAATGGAAGTATTTGTGACCAAATTGTGGTCGGGATAATGGACACCTCTGCTGCAAAGGACACTGGTGCAAACAATGCAGACCGTCAGACAGTCAGAGGAGGTGGCAGCGCAAGTAGATCTGCAGGGATGCACACAGGAGATGCAATTCAAACAGAAAAACCCACATTAGAAGTCCCAAAAGACAGAAAATGTGGAACAAAAGGAAAAGAAGTGTGGAAAATAAATGTTCACTCAGGCAGAATCAGCTGCGATTCCTGAATCGCCTAACTGATCAATCAGGGGTCAGGCCAGACCCTCAGGAAGTGGAAGGTAATACATCAATCGCAGCCTCCTGGAAATGTGTAAGAGCTAAAAAAGAGTCCTGAGGATTATAAACCATCTGGGCAGGCAGCTGATCCAGCTCCACGAAGGAGAGTGGAGGTCCAAAGCCTGTCAATCAGTCAACCAAACTTTATTTATAAAGCACTTTTCATACATAATGTTATCCAAAGTGCTTACAGTGAAATAAAAGCAGTCCTGCACCCCCCACCCCCGCGCTCATACACACTAAGCTACAATTTTACTATGCTTACATACATTGAGCTAGGTACGGATAGATGGAAGTGGTGAGGAAGCATCATCCGCACCAAGAGCAGAGTCACGTGCAGCCACAGGACTCCAGAGGAAACATTGGAGATCCAATGTGTGGCAAAAGAATTATGATAAACAGAAAGCTAAACACAAAAGTGAAGTAAACACACTAGGAAAAGAAAAACAGAAAAAAGTCAGAAGCCTAAAATAGATAAATAAATAAATGAGGACAACTAAGGCAAGGCAAGGCAAGTTTATTTATACAGCACCTTTCATGTACAGACAACTCAAAGTGTTTTACATTGAAACAGAAAAGCATAAAAACAGCAGAAATCACAATAAAATGATAAATTAAATAAAAAAAACCTGAAAACCTAAGCTGTAAAATGTCTCAAGCCTGGTCTTAAAAACATGAATGTTCTCTGCTGCTCTGTGATGGACTGGCGACCTGTCCAGGGTGTACCCCGCCTCTCACCCGATGTCAGCTGGGATTGGCTCTGGCCCCTTGTGACCCCGTTCAGGGAATAAGCGGTAGATGATGGATGTTCTCTGTGGCCCCGAGGTCCTTCGGCAGACTTCCATTGACAGCATCCGTGAACCTGGAAAGATGCCTTGCCGTGAGTGTGTGTCCTGACTTGGGGAGTAACCAGGAGTCTGCTGCCAGAGGAGGGTCAGCGAGAGGTCAAAGTGTAAAAGCAGTTCCATTAAAACACTTAGAAACCAGTAAAATAACTTTAAAATCTATCTTAAAACACAGGGAGCCAATGCAGTGATTGTGAAACTGGTGTAATGTGCTCCCACGCCCTGGTCTTAGTCAGGACACGTGCTGCTGAATTTTGTAATAATTTTAAGCCTGAAGAACTCTTTTTGAGAGACCAGTAAGCAGAGCATAACAATAGTCTATATGAGTAGTGATAAAAGGATGCATCAGCGTCTCTGTGTTAGCCCGAGTAGAATAGGATGGACTGGTAATGTTTAGGATGTAAAAACCTATTTTTGTGATGTTTTTAATGTGTGGGATAAAAAAAATAATGTCCAGGTTTCTTACTAGGGATGATGGATTAATGATGGGATGATGGACCTGTACCCGGGATCTCATTCTTTCGGTCATGACCCACAGCTTGTGACCATAGGATAGGGTAGGGACATAAAGCGACTGGTAAGTTGAGAGCTTTGCCTTCCGGCTCAGCTCCCTCTTCACCATGACAGATCGGTGCTGCATCTGCTTTACTGCAGACGCCTGTCGATCTCACGATACACCCCCCACCCCCCATCCACACTTGTAGATACTTAAAGAGTAACTAACCCCCCAAGCTACTTTTTTTGCTGATAAACTCTAATGGTGCTGTCAACTTTTTATTGTGTAATTTTTGACATTTTTATATAAACTTTTTTAAAGTTCAACAAACTTTGGTACATCTTGGTTTTGCCTACGTCACAGGCCACGGCTCTGGTGTAAAGGGCATGCAGTCGGATGTTTGATGTCGCCATTTTGGACAACAAGCATCCAGTGATAACCACTGAGTGCCTATACACACACACACACAGAATAAAGCATGAATTAAGCCTAAACACACTCACACATAAGTACCCAACAGAAACCTCTATCTCATTATGTCTCGGGTAAGTTTACGTCAATCTATCACTAAGCGCTTCGTATCCGTCTCTAGTATCAGCCAGAATGTGCTGTATTTACGTAAAATCTATGACCAGAAACAAACCCACTGTTCCCAGTTACATTACATTTTATTTCATAGTATTTGTGAAACCACAACACAAAAGAAACAGAAACCCAGATCATACGTTAACAGCTGCTGCAGACCGGGATGCAGCTTAGTGGCCACAGCCAGTTACTATGGCAACGTGTCACAATGACTGTAAATAATCCACTCAGCTGCTTCCTTTGGGAAAACTAATTATTTTAATGGTTTAAAAAATATTCATGTATTAATATATATATATATATATAGCTGAACATGAAATCACCATATGACCAGGACGAATACTCCACACACTACAATCTGTCCTATTTTAACTGGTCTGAGACTGGACTGCTTCCCGTCCAACATAGCGGAAAAATAAAGTCAGGTGAGGTCAGCTGCACGTCCTCCATAAAACCATCTCACACCCCCTGTTCCGAGTCAGAAGTTGGAATTGGGATTACAGTACTTCCACATTATTTAAAAGAGTAAAATGCTCAGGCTTTCTTAAATATAGATGACATTATTATAACACTTATGTTTGTCATCTAAAACTGGAGTGGGTTGTGCGAGGTGGGACCTCTACAAACGTCAAATGAAGATGGGGGACAACATCTGGATCTTTGTTTGGAAGTGTAAAATATTCTCCTCACTATTTACAATAGTGTGGAGTAGAAACAGTGGTGCTAAGATAATAGAGACAGCTGTTCATAAATGATAACATTGCACATAATTTTAACCGGGTTCATTTTGTGTTTATTTCTAGTATTGTCCTAGTTTAGACATGGTTATACCAGTATAAATACAGTCATTTAGAACAAGTTTAGTTATGGTTTATTCCTGGTGGTTTGATTTAGTCTCTGATTTAACTCTATGTCATGGAAATCCTAAATATTTTATAAAAATGTTACATGGTGTAACATTTTTATGGAATCAGATTTGTTTCAAAAGTTCCAAGCAAAACTTTTAAAGACTCAAGCAAAATAAATGATCTCAAAATAAAAAATTATCAATCATCATGAAAACTATTATGCTTTTTTTAGTTACATTCAGTAGTTTTGTTTGCAGTTTCCTCGTCCTTTTTCTCACTTCTCTGTCTTTTGGTTGCGCTTCACAGTTTTTGGTTTTGATTCTTGATTGTTTGGTTCAATTTCTGACACAATCTTTTCAGGGGCGGGCTCTATCGGGGGCGCATTCTGATTGGCTGTGGAGTTTGAGTGACACAGCTGTACCCTGGAAGTTTTTTAACCCCTTGTATATATATATATATATATATATATATATATATATATATATAGATGTGTGTGTAATTTGTGCATTATTTAAAGGTTTGAATTAAACAACAAATACATCTCTATAATTATCTCAATGTTCTCTTTGTGTCATGAATGTTAGCCACAGGTAATGCTTACAGCCACAATGAGAGGAGTGAAAACAACCCAACAGGCCTTCCACCACATACATGGCCTGTAACCAATCATTTCCTCAATGTTGTCGTAAAACTTGTTTACACCTGCAACCAAAAACAAGAGCATAATAAATATATTTTTGCCAATGTGGTAACTAACTGTAATTCAGCAACTAAACTTCATTTGACTCTTAGATTAAATTTCTTGTTGTTGTCCCAGCTTTAATATATCAGCTTTTATAGTTTTGTAACGCCGAGACATCAGTGCTGCTCACCGTAGAACCATGAAATGGAGATGCACTCAAAGAAGACCAGGAAAAGCAGGGACATTCCACTGGCGGAGTAGTAGTCAAATAGCTTAAACACATAAAGCCCACCCTGCAAATCATGAAAGGAAGAGAAAATGAGTTAGTAATGAGTTAACAGGCAAAGAAGAAAACAATACATCAAACAGGCATTTTATGCATATACCGGGACATATGAAAGCAGTTAGGTAGAAAAAAGTATCAGCTGTATGGGCAAAAATGACTATGGCTGGTGGGAGATAGCAACAAGTTCAGCGCATAAAGAGAATTAGTGAATATTTGGTGAATTTACTGAAAACACTGACAGAGCAGTTTTTGATGCCTATCAAGTAATTCTGGAGACAAGCTCAGCATTTTATCAGTATCATCGTGTGAAACTGTGTATTTCACAATCCTCTCAAAAATAATTAGGATGAATGCATAACTAGTGTACATGTCACATGATAGCAATCAGTTGTGGATTTTTGGCTGCAATAAAGGAACCATGCAGGGTGTTCAAGCTTCATAGTGGAACACATTTGTGGGCCGATTGAAAGCTATCAATTTTAACTCCAAGTCAGAAGAAGGCACAAGCCTCTTACTTTCTTCAGTTTCAGGTTTTTATTATTATTATTATTATTGGGAAGTTGCTATCATTTTTCACGATTGCTTTGTTGTCACTGCATCGCAAACCAATTTTAAAAATACAAATATAAAAATCTACAGTGTTATAAAAGGTAACTTGTTTCAAACTAATAAACCTCTGTAGGTATGCTGGATTATAGCCCCCCCCCCCGTTGCCTTATTAAAATACATTTTTATCATCACCAATTCTGTCCATAACAGAATTTCTAGGTGCAGCTGAGGTGTTAAAAGGATTCAGTTTGAGGGCCTCAGGATCGGGTTTCTGATTTTTGCAGATAACGTGGTTCTATTGGCCTCACCTGGATGTGATCTCCAGCTCTCACTCAAGCGATTTGCAGCTGAGTGTGAAGCAGCTGAGATGAGGATCAGCGCCTCCAAATTTGAGATCATGGTCCTCCAAGGGTATGGAATAAGGACCTGCCCCAAGTGGAGGAATTCAAGTATCTCAGTGTCTTGTTCACCATGATAGTCTGTCATGGTGAAGAAGGAGATGGGCCGGAAAGCAAAAGCTCTCGATTCACCGGTCGCTCATTGTTCCCACCCTCACCTATGGTCACAAGCTGTAGGTAGTGACCGAAAAAATAAGACTGTGAATCGTAATCTGTGAAAATTACTTTCCTCCACATGGTGGCTGGTGTCTCCCTTAGTGATAGGGTGAGGAGCTCGAGCAACTGAGAGTAAAACCGCTGTTTTCTCCACATCGAGAGGAGTCCGATGAGGCTTGGGTATATGGTTAGGATGCCTCCTGGACAGCTCCCTAGGTGTCCAGGGCACATATCTGTGGGGCAAGAAAACCTAGGACATGCTGGAGACATTATGTCTCTCGGCTGGCCTGGAAACACCTCGCGACCCCCCCCCCCAATGAGCTGGTACATGCGGCTTGGGAGAGAGAAGTTAGGCTCCTTAGGCTGCTTCCCCATGACCCAACCCATTGTGAGCTGGGATTGGCTCCAGCCCCCCCGCGACCCCGTTCAGGGAAAAAGTGGTAGAAAATGGATGGATGGATGGAATATGAACAGAGGAGTGAAATATTCCTCTGTGATAAATGTTTAGCAAACAGCATAAAAATGTAGCTGTGATCATTATGTACAATATATAACATGATTTCTTAATCAAGAAAATGGTTGGTTTAAGCAAATTAATTTAGTTCATTAATAATGAATGTTGAAAATGACGCATCAACAGATGTGTCAATGTGCTTGTAACTTTGAAACTTAAAGCACCAAATACAGACTATACCTGTCCTAATTGTAATCCCATACCAGATAAAATGTGCTCAATAGAACTGGGCTCTTTTCCATCTGCAGCATGACAAAAGAAAATATTATGCCCAGCAAATTAAATTAGTCACTCCTTCAAAGCTGATATTTTATAGCCGTATAAGCGAAAAACTAACTTCTGGTGTGTGATTAAGCTTGCCCACTGCTCAGACTTTAATTTAATTTATTCTGATAAGCAGAAAAAGCTGATTTGAGGAACAACAAAAAATACAGAAAGTAACATTTTGAGATGATATATTATCAGATGTGCACATCTCTGGATCAGAAAGTAGAAATCCTGTTTGACAGCTGTTCCAATGATACACCAAACCAGCTGAATTTAATAAGCACTGTTCCTCTGCCAGGTCAACAAGCCCGTTAGTGAAAAAAACTGTTTTAAATGACCTGCTACCAAAAAAAAGAAAGAAAAATAAAACATGCCAACATTTTTTCTATAGACTGTAATATGAACCGCATTTAGATATTTAATGGTATATTTAATTTAATATATTGGACAAATGGGGATCATGGTATGTTTTTACCCTTCACTTCTTTTTAACCACTGGGAAGAAACCATTCTGGGGATTGTGACCTAGTAACACGTTTCCTTAAATGGTCTTTTGACTCTAGGACCACTTGGCAAGCTGAGTAAGCAGTCTTCCAGAACCAAACCAAAATTATAAAATGTATCAAAACAACAATCTAACTTAGACTTTGTCAAGTTCCTTTTCGGTGAAAATAAGTTGTTAGTACTAACTCAGAAAGTTGGCACAGTGTCATATTTACCTGTGTGATGTTGGACAAGCCAATGATATAGGAAACAAGGCAGACAACAGCAATGAAGATCTCTCTGTTCTTTCGGAGAACCCGAGGAAATTCATCAACCAGCGCTGTGATGAAGCCTTCCACAGTGCAAAACTGCATAGATTGCAGAGCCATTTTAAAAACTGGGTTATTTAAGAAACTGCTGTCACAGTAAAATCATTGCAAACATTTAGTACATGAGTGACAAGGTAAGGGAAGACATAACTTCAGAATTCAAAGTTAGTTTTTTTTTAAGTCAGATGGTTTTCAAAGAGGAAAAACAAAACTGTGGCATGTTTGTCACATGTTAGAAACATCTGTTTATTTCATTGTGATGGCCAATAAAGCAGACCATTTCAACTGGGTTCAGTTCTTCACCTGGCTGTCTATTCCCAGCATCAGCAGCATGGAGAAAAACAGTATTGCCCAGAGAGGAGAGATGGGCAGCTGGGTGACGGCCTCAGGATATGCCAAAAACGCCAGGCCAGGTCCTGATATAAGACAAGTTACCCTTACAACCAGCATACAGTAGTAACTATTAAAAACAACAGTTATGAAGTTATCACTTAAAAGAAGGATAGGAGATGTTTCCCAGGAGCATTTTTTACTATCCTGCTGAAAGTCTCCTTTACACCATATTACTGCCTGGTAAATAAATACCAAATTAAAAATATTCAGTCAGGACTGAAAAAACACCATCAAATCATTTTAGCTATCTTGTTCTAAACTATTGGATTTGTGGTTTGGAGGTATGCCTCAGGGTCTAAAGAAAGGGGTTTGGACTTTTAAATTTTGTAATTTCAAAATGTAGTTCAAGCTGGTTTTCCAAAATCTCCTATCCTTCCTTTAAAATGACAAATAAAAACAAATGTTATGCAGATTTAAACTGCACGTTCTCAGTTTCACTCTAAATTATCATTACAGACACTTCCATACAGAAATGTGAGAAAAAGCTGCAAATAGCTTGAGACATCACTACCCTTTAAAGTAAAGACTGCACATTTTTTCTTAGTTGCTCTGCTTATAATATTTCAGTCTAAGCTTGATGTCGCTGTCAAATTTCAACACTGACTGCAATTACCTGAGGCTGCCACATCAGCGATGGGTCTCTTTGTTACATTGGCCATGAATCCCACGATGGAGAAGATGACAAAGCCAGCGAACATGCTGGTAAAGGAGTTGATGCAGCAGACAATTATAGAATCTCTGTAGGGGAGAGACAAAGCATAAGGCAGCCATTGTCACGCCTGTATCAATTCCTTATCAACCCGTTACACATTTTAGAGAGCAGTGGAGAGGGTGGGGGGAGGCAGAGAGAAAGCGGGGTGGGAGGGGATGGGGTGGTAGAGGTGGAAAGCCATTTTACGCCTCGCAGTAACACAGCAGCTGGATACACTTTTACTGACCTGGCCTTTTAAGATGGCAGTAAGTTCCAGTATTTTTGCATTTACAACAGGTACAGATACACATTATTAATTTTCAACATGAAATGTAACAAGTCATGTATTTATCTTTAGTATGACTATAAAACCCAAAGTCTTACTAATGCAACACCAGATTAAAGTGAAGAGCTAGTCTCAAAATCTGAGGTGCAACAGATGCAAAATTGTCCTGCGAGAAGAGACATATGCGGCTATGAAAAGGTAAATGAGCCTAAAGTGCAACATCTTTTAATTACCTACCTGTAGACGTTATTATTGAAAGTATTGTAGCTGCCAAGAGCAATCAGAGAGCCTAATCCCAGCCCGTATGAAAAGAAGATCTGAGTGGCAGCATCGAGCCACACCTTGCACAAAAAGATAAGAAAATATGTCTCAGTAATTGGGTACAAACATGTAGTTTGAGTAAATATAAGGCTAAATTGTTTTTTTGTTAAAATAGTCTTGAACAATTTTTATTGTCTATGTGAGGCTGTTGTGGATTTAAGCTATGCAGTGGTAACAGGCTGTGGGTGATGGAGGCATGTGCATAAATGTAAACGACATGTAAAATTTGAATAAATGATAGACAGTGTAAAAGAAAACACTTGAAGTTGAGAATTAGGTATATGTGTTTTTGAACCCAACACGACAACAAAGAGCGCTCACCTCAGATTCCTTTAGTTTCTCAAAGTCTGGTGTGATATAGAAGAGAATTCCATCCAAAGCACCAGGTAGAGAGATGCCACGGCAAAACAGGATGAAGAGCATGAAGTAAGGGTACGTAGCTGAGAAGTACACCACCTATGAAAGACCAAATTTTAATGTTAGAAAAACATTTGATATTTCTGCAATGGTAGTCAATTTGTGTGAATTATTGCTTTTAATGGGTTTTTTTTAAAGGTTAATTGTTCAACTTGTTATTTTACTGTGTTACTGTGGCACCATCCCCAAAGCACAGTGCCCCAATCAGCATTCCCCCCAGAGGTAAGATGACCCCAGAATGAGTGTGTTCAGCACACTCTATTTCCCTCCTTATCTGAACCAGTTTCACACCTATGCTATCAAACGCAGTGCTGTTCATGCCATACAAGATCAAATCTGAATGAGTAATAAACAAAGGGGGCTTTGGTTCATTTCCATATAGCAAAATGAGAAACCATTAAAGGGAGAACACATAAAAAAAACAATGCTTTTTATTATATTTTGTTCAGCATAAATAGGAAAATGTATGTACTCACTATTATATAAACCTTATGAAATGACATATAAAATATCAGCTGATGATAACTGGTGAACGAGGAAAGCTATGTAATGACTGTCATGGTTTAGAGTTTTATGTAGTCTTTTATTCTGGTTTCCTGTTTTAATTTGTAGTTTTCCTAGTGTTTTCTGTCTAGACCAGTGGTGCATAAGTCTGGTCCTTGAGATCTACCATCCTGCAACTTTTTGATGCAACCTTTCTCCAACACACCTGAATCAAATAGCTGATTCCCTCTTCTGCATGTCATCCAGCGCTGCAGAAGCCTGCTAACGAGTCGTTTATTGGATGCAGCTGTGTTGGACAAGAGTTGCATCTAAAAGTTGCAGGATGGTAGAGCTCGAGGACTGGACTTGGGCACCCATGGTCTAGCCTCATTTCCTGCTTGTTAGTTCACTTGACTCCATTCAGCTTATTCATTCTATCTTTGTCTTGTTGTTGTATCTGTGTGTATTTGTACCACATGGTTTCAGTTCACCTTTGCCAGTTCATTCAAGTATTTGTATATCCATGTATTGTTGTTTTGTGAAGCCAAGTTGGGTTGAGTTTATATTAAACATCTTTTTCTGCATCCTGCCTGCCTCCTGGTCTGCACTTGGATCCTCACCACTATGTCCAGACAGTATAAACCCAAAGTATCACCATGTCAGTGCTACAACCTACAGCAAAGAATCTTAAGTATCTTATTCATAACAGATTATTTTTTTCACTGAGTTCTGTTTGTGTCTTGTTGCTCTTCATCTACTCACTTTGCCAGTCCAGCTGACCCCCTTCCAGATACAGAAATAGACGAGCACCCAAGCGACGGCCAGTGTAATAGCCAGTGGGATCCTGACCTCCCCGGGCTTCTCCAGACCATCGGTCAGCTGGTGCATATTACGTCTGCAGGGAAGGAGTAAAGTGGTCTCACTACAACGCACAAGGACATGCTCAGTCTCGTACATGTGGCATGCATGGGTGCACATACAAATATGCACACACGTCTGGATATTTCGCAAATACACTCTTAGTTTCTTTACTTTCTCACCCCCTAAAGCTTTTCATTGGCACCATAAAGGGAAGTCACGCTTGTATGCATGACTACATATTTGTCTTTTTCAGCTATCAATTAAATTTATTTTTAAGTTTGTTTTTGACAATTTATTGCATTGAATAAATCTTTTTTCTTTTTTCTCTTCTTACGGTACCCTGGGGTAGGTGATTGTTAAAGGGATTGGGAATATTGCATGCAAGTAACCTATCCAAATCTGACCCCCTCATCATGCACGCTAGGGGGGGGGGGGGGGGGGGGGAGATGACCTTCTAGGGCTTAATCAGAGTATAGCCTGGTAGTCTGTTTGTGACGTAAAGAGATTCAGAAAAATCTAGCTTACTCCCAGAACTCCACCACAGCACTGGTGAGGTTTTTGGTGTCCTGAATGCTGTAGTTGGTGTAGCAGCGATCTGTGTTCCAGACATTGCCGCAAGTTTGCCATGGAAGTTGCTGAAAATGAAAGAAAAGACGGAGAGAGACAGCTCTTTTTACTTGGACAACTCTCCCACTGCCGGGTCCCATTCTCTCTCTCGTTGTCAAGCAGCCAAGACCATGATGCTCTTTTGGGACATTGAGATTTCATGCTTTTCTCAGAAGAGTGAATGCTTCATCGTAGAATGCATTTATCAATACCTTGTGTAAGGGGCTAATTATGTGGGAAAGGAAGTAATAAAAGTCATACTCTGTTAAGGGTTTTGTATCCTTATATAAGAGTTGCTGGCAAACAGCATGCCTCATGATTAAAATAAATTACTAAGTAAAGATACATAAAAAAGACAACTAAACTTTGCATGAAAACAAAACACTGAAACAAACAACATTTTTTTGAAAATTTAGACCTCTGATAGTAAAAAGGCTCTATGTGTTTATTATGCGTTATTTCCTCATTTGGGAAGGGATGGGGTTTATGCTTGGATGGAAACAGTGTGGATTTTAGATAGATAATACTCACAGGAGTGAAGGAGTTGTACAAATAGTAAAGAGCCCAGGAAATTATTACAATGTAATAGATATTGAGCCAAAATGACAGAACAGCAGCAGCCAGACCCACACCTGAAATAACCAGAGAATACAGGTGTGAAGTTAGAATAAGAAAAAATAGTACTTGGTGATTTAATTTATACACAGCATGGATATCTTTTAAATGCCAAAGCGGTCCCATCACTCCACATCTCCCTGACACATTTCCATCCTTGCTTGAATTTGTTTACACCTGGCCTTCCAAACAAGGTAGAAACTGAACAATGATGTCAAAGTAGGTTTTACCTTTGAACAATGGCGCCAGCTTCCATACTCCAAGACCTCCAATAGAAGTGTATTGACCAAGAGCCGTCTCAAGAAAGAACAGGGGCATGCCAGCAAATATGAGCGTCAAAAAGTAGGGAATCAAGAAGGCCCCTGGATAAGAGGTGAGAAGCAAAAGCGTGTAAATGAGGATAAACCACATGCCATAAATATGCAAAATAATCCGGTAAGTTATTTGGTTGAGACTGCATTTCAGACTGTAGCCCAGATCACTACATATATTTTTGCTTGTGCGCAATTACGCACGGATGATCCAGGGGAATGCGCTTAAGGTATCTTAAGGTTAAAATTCTCCAGGAACAAATTGGCGCCTTTTGACGTCAAAACCTTTGCATTCCTGTTTATGTGTGGAAAAAAAGAAAATAGCCAAGGATTCCTGATTACCTCCGCCGTTTTTTCCACATAAGTAGGGAAACCTCCAGACATTTCCGAGTCCGATTGCGTATCCGACACAAGAGAGAAGAAAGTCAAATTTTCCACTCCACGTTTCCCTCTCTGGTATCTCCTTTTTAGTTTTCTGCACCTTAACCACCAATGTTTTAGGTTTGTCATTTGGCGTTGTACTGGGGGCGTCATTGGCCGTCTCCGTTAAGACGTGTCCGTCCGAGGCTTTGGTCCCGTTCGTAGCCATAGTCAAGGTGTATATCGGATATTCCTGATCAGTGGACAAATAAAGGCTTCAGCACGGGTCCAGATAGACAATAGTTTCCGTTCCGTTCCGTACTATTAGTCCCCAGAGAATAGCCAAAAGAAGGAGTACTCTGTGTTCTAGGTGATAAGAACCAGAGCAAGATGAAAGATCCAGCGACCCTGAAAACACATACATAAGGGTTAACATTTTACCAAAATGATGTAATATAACCTATTGTGACAATAAGCGTTTATTCCTAAAGTACACTGTAGGGTATTTATTATTTTCTGAAGTGCAAGAATGATGTGAGTAAGATAAAATAATGATTGCGTAAAACTGCATGTTCTGGGTAAGATACATATTTATTACAAAATATTTTTTTTGCTACTTACACTACTACTATTACTTCTTAC
>JBAMHV010000003.1:16254698-16272036 GCA_037177535.1 Pseudomugil gertrudae | reverse complement strand
GATTAGATAAAAATACCGTGCAGATATCATTCAGAGGTGAATGAAAAAAATGCCCCATGGTCCCCCAAACAAAGACTTCTCATGCAGGAAGAATCACATTTTATGGCCTGAAGTGAATCCGTATTAGCAGAAATTTAGAGCCTGCTCTTGTCCTTGATTCATTGTGCTCTAAATTCAATGGCCCACTTCCCACTGCTCTGTTACAAGAGCAGGGCAATTAAACACATTTAGGAGTCAGACGTAATGATCATATCAAATGAATCACCTGGAGAGGCAAGCAACGTTGCAGTTTATAGCTCTATTGGATTTTAAATCAATTATCGATATCATAGAAATGTAAAATAGATTATTTATTTGACCTTTCAAATCAATTTGATCAATATTTTCATATTGGGTTTTTTAAAACTATATTTTTTTTTTATAAAATATGTTATTTTCCGAGTTAAAGGTATACTTTTGTATTTTTGAGAAACATCTGTAGATTATTTTGAAAATGCAAAACCAACATCCTTGAAAGAGGATGAATCACTGCGCGCGCTCTGCTCGCTCCCTGTCCTCCTTTATGTGTATTTGAGAGTAACAATGTGAAGCAGAACGGATTTCTATAAACATTTAGAAATGTTTTCTGCTGCATAAATACGTTTTTAAAACATCAAGTAACTTAATATAAATAACGGTGACGTCCTTAATTTTCATTTAAGAAACAAAAACAATCCACAGCTAAAACAAATATGCGTGCATTACTTTTTTATTTTAAAATATAAAATTGCATCTCAAGTATCAGTCAAAGTAGCTGCGGTGATTAAGGAACAAAAAGGTTAACGACCCTCCGAAAATTGTCTTCGTCGACATAAACTCAATTGGAGTTGCGCATCCGCACAATTTCCATAACAATACTTACATGTTCAGTGGAAAAAAATAAACTCAAATCTTGCTCAATTCAGGTAAAATACAATGTGTAGTGATCAATACTTACTGTAAAATTGGCTTCTTCGATTGTTACTTAGGAGTAAAAAAAATCGAGTTCAAGAGAAGTTACTTCCTGTTACTTGCAGGTAAAAACTTTTCATCCGACGACAGTGAGCAGATATATGAACCTGAAGGGGGATGATGGTGGACAAATGCGTCTTTGAGAGCGAGGTGCTGTCCTTAAAGGAGTGGTGCTGAAAGAGAGGAGGGGAGAGAAGACTGGGGAAAGGAGCTGCCGCCGAGTTGAAGCGAGCAGGGACGTAACATGGAGCGCAGGATCCTCACTCCCATCTACATAGCGTCAATGTCACCTCAAAGTCGACCCACCCCAACTCCAACATTTCCACCACTGAGATGGTAGTGGGTTTGAGAGAGGAGCATCCTCTTGTCTCAAGGTTTTATATCCTTACTCTCTCTGTCCCACCCTCTCTCCTCCTTTCAGATTCACTCAAGAGCCAGTTGATGCATAGGCTATTATAGAGTTTAACGGTTTGTTTAACAATTCTGTTTGCCTACAGCCATCTCTAACGTTAACTAAAACATATAACAATGCTAACAATAACTCAACCATAGACTTGAATGACAATATTAAGTCAGCAAACTTTCACCCATTGAATTTCAAAGATTTTCATGGGAAGAAAAATCATATAAAAGGTCATTTTTGGGGCAAAAATGAAGTAGCTTTAATTACAGCCACTCAAAAGTACAGTGGCTACAAATGAAGATGCCAGTGATGATGCTGCTGCTGCTGGCAAAACATGATATCAGGGTCCTAGCCAATAAAAGGAGTCAGGGTGTGTGAGATAAATTGAAAACTGGGCTTATAATCTTCTTAGCCTGCTGTCTTCCAAAATGAAATACCCTTGTGGAACATCCTATCCCAAATGAACAGTCCTAATGCCAAGTTTAACTCCCACACCAAGATAAAATATTCAGGTCTCAGAGGGAGATTAAACTCTCTCATTGTTTAAGTGTTAAAAGTTTGAGTCTTCAAATAAAGTTACAGTTAAAGCAACATCAATTTTAAGAAGATTTTACATCGGGCTTAGCAAATGTCCGATTTGCAAAGAGATACTTTGTTGCAATGGCTGAATTTAGGTGTAATTGCAACAAAATAAATGACTCCATTCCCTTTTAGTATTTAGTTTTCAGTACAAATAGAAGGCTACCCCCCACTCCTTCATTTTAGGAAATAGATTTCCAACTTAATAACATTTGTAGGATATCCTGTCAGGGAAAAAGGATGTTGAAGCTCCTTAAATATACATGATTGTAGACTTTGATTTCATAGCTGTTTTCCTATCCAAACTCAATCATTTTAATTCCTTAATTTTAGTTAAGAACTTTCAATACTCACCAAAAATAATACGATCAATAAATAAAGAATTCCAAATAAAACAAGAGGTTAAATGTAAAGGGGAAAACAATAGTATCATTAGCAAAGAGCCAAGTGCTACATTTATGTGCCAAATATGTGATGATATTTTGTTGAACTCTAAACAAATCTTCACAAAATGAATGGATCTGTTCTGGCTTGTAAAAAAGGTTTGTGTTATAGCTTTTATCATTAGTGGAAAAGAAAAATGTGTTGTGACAAGGTGGAAGTACCTAAATACTGGGCTTCTGGATTTGAATGAAAGTTTAATTACATAGAAAATAATTTAGTTGTAGGAACTCTGGGAAAATAGATAATAGATAAATGAAGAAGGAACTACCAACTGGATTAACTGACGACTAATCCATGCAATAATCTAGCAGTGAAGAAAGGAACACCTAGAGCAGGGCTGAAGATCTGAGGCTGGTCTTTGAATTCTTTTGTCCTGCAACTTTTAGATGCAACCCTTCTTTACCACAATTAATTCAAATGGCTGATGAATGACATTATCTTATATTATTCAGCTCTAGAGAGGCCTGGTAACAAGCCATTCATTTACTTCAGGATAGTAGATCTCAAGGACCGGCAGCCCTGACTGCCAGCTGGGCAGAATATACAGTGGCAGCAACCCTTCAAAATAAAACAGGAAATGAGACAGAAATTTAGATGACAAAAGTATGTACAAAGACTATGTACCATGCACTTCCATTCACTGAGATGTAAAAAATATACAACATCTAGAGAATGTGAGAATGTATGTAACCCACATAAACCCCTGTCATTTGAAAGTGACTAGAAATTACTAAAACTATCATTTTATATCATGAAATGTTACCATTAGGTCTCTGAAATACCCATAATAAAAAAAAAAAACTTGATCACATTCATTTAGTCACAGAGGTTGTTGCACGCAGTGGCATTTAACTCGCTGGCTGCCAGCTATTGCTGCAGCAGAGGGCCAAATGCTGCTGGCATTTTGTCTCATCTATTGGACTCGTGTTGTGTCCTGGGACTGCATATGTGGAGGGCTGATTTAAATGAGGGAGTGCATCAGTGTGTCTTGGGGGTGTCAGAGCACATTTGCAATATGTTAGGTGCTTGCTCAAAGTGCACTAAGACAGTGCACTAAAAGAGCAGATTTTGGGGAAGCTTTGACACACAAATCGGCCCCCCTGATACAGAAACAGCAAAAGCTCAGTCTGGTCACATCATCACGAGTCATTCACAAGTCATCTCAAATTTACTTTAGAATACGGAAATTTGGTGTGTTACACCTTCACCTGGCTCTGCCATTGACACAGCCGTTCTTTGCGGTCAATCTCGTGATTATTTCCAACTGCATCCAATTCCTCAAGGCTTCATAAACCCCTGCTCCATTCTCATTCATTACTGGACCTTGTATCAGCAACCCTGGACATTGTAAGCTACCATTTGATCTCAAAGTGTGGCAGGAGGAATAGTTTTCCTCTTTTTGCCTCAAAGAGCTGTTGTCACTTTAACTGCATGAAGTGGCCAGCCTATAAAAGGTTCAGTATGCAAACAATCAAGAGTTTCTGCCTACTTCCTGTTTTGTATCTCAGTGCTTCAGGTATGAACTCCTGCTTTGTGGTGGGATTGTTTGTTCTTTTTCTTGACATGTGGTGCAGTATATTGTTGGCTGTGTTCTTTTTAAAGCTACTGGTGTGATAGGCTCTCACCACTGGTATATATAATCACCCTGATAAAATTTCACTAAAAGTTACCAGTAGTGATGTAACCTGTGCTCCTAGGGAGAGGCTGGGAGGAACCCTGATTTGGTTATCTTTGCTGGGAAATGAAAAGTATTGCCTGGTTGATATGTGTGCCTGGATTTATTTTATTTATTTATTTTTATGTGGCACCTGTTCTCTCCTTGTCTTCAGATGGATAACCTGTCTGCTCCCTAGGTTACCTGGAACTCACTTTGCCAAGGCATCCAGCTGCTGCTACTCGAGCTAGGAGTGCTGGGCTAAGCCCTCAACAGATTCTACTGATGCCTGGATTTTAATTTCTCTTCTGCAATTTTATTGAAGAGAAATTGGAGTAACTCTCAAGCAGGAAACCTTTAAACTGAGATGTAATTTTGTTTTAATTGATCTTTTTTGTAAAGGGGTTGTGTGTGTTTTGTTTTTTTCTTAGTTTAGTGGTAAATACACATCTGTTAACTTGGATCCAGTCATGCTTTTAAAGTGACTGAACCTGTTCTCCAGGTGTCCAGTTTCCTTGAGTACAATTCCCAAAGTGGTGTTGTGGAACACATTGCTGGTTGGGATTAACATCCCCGTCACAAAAAAGCTTGTTGAGAAATCTATTGGAATCTGATCCCTCTTTGAAGGGACCTTCATACAAAGAAAGTTCTGTAATTATATTTCAGCAATTAAAATTTTGGGACGAAGCAGAATGCATCCAGATATTAAATGATTTCCTTGTGTGTCATTAAGCGAAGTAACAAAGACATTGTTCCCAGACAGATGACACTGAACAGCGGCCTGCAGATTTGTTTTGGTAAACAGAACAAAGCATTTCATGTCTTTTTATGGCACTAATTAAGGTGAAGACAGCTCAGATCATTTTGGAGGTATTGAGGAGTAAATTAAGAACCTGATCCTTTTCTACATCTGGTTAGGTTTCAGTATTGGCTTATTATACAAGACAATTACCAGTGATGCACATTTGTGTTCAACAGAAACAACCTTGTACATGAATTTCTCCCACTGTTAAAATAACAACAAAAACACCCTTAGTTGATTCCAAATCTTCCTTAAGACTGAGTGCCATCTAAAAAAGCACTTATGGAAAATGGCTAAATGAATAAACCCGCAAGTCATCAAATAGACACATACCATACCTTGCAATATGAAATGAAAGATACTTTATTAATCCCAAAAGGAAATTAAAATTTATAGCAGCTTGTTCAGGTCACTGGTGATCTAGGGTTTTTTATTGGGGAAGCACCTCGCTGTTCTTGTTGGAACGGTGCTGTCCACACAGTCTGTAACCTCGAAGCGTCATCTCAGAGCATCCTCAGCCTCATTCGACCAGGTTTTAATAGTGGTGTGGTACATGGCTGTATGTGGTATGTATATGGTATGTGGCTGTTCTATTCAGATAATTAACATTTATGTGACTTAAAAAAGACAATTTTAGCCATTGTAACTTCCAATGCCACACAGAGTTGTGTCTTACATTAAAGCAACTTAGCATTACAATAGCTTCTCTTTTAACTTAACAGGATTTCATTAGCTGAGAGTGGCAAGTTAGTATGTGTTCTCCTGATGGCTGAACACCAGGAAGTTGGAAAAATGAAAGATTTTCTATTTAATACTTGGTATTTAGAAGGGAAACTATTGAGGGTATTTAATTTGAATGGATGCAGTAATGTTGGAAAGTGCTGCATGCTATTTATCCAAAAATGTCCTCCCATTTCAGGAAAGTTTTGTCAATTTCTAAAAGAAACATTAGAGCAGGTGTCTCCAACTCTGGTTTTAAGAGCTAACATAGGGTTTCCTTGGTACAATGCACCTGGTTCAAATGAAAAACTTCTCCAACAACTTGTCATCTTCTGCACCTGCTTGTTAATAAGCCATTGATTTGGATCAGGTGGTTGCAGTGGGGAAGCACTAAAATGTGCAGGATATAGCTCTCAAAGACTGGAGTTGGGGACCCTTGCATCAGGAAATGATTGCTGATATAGAAACCCTGATATAGAAAGTCATATTCCCATCCTCCTTTAGGAGGTGGTAGAATACAATACAGGCTGTCACAATGAGGCGAAGGTATTACCAATATGTTAGGGTTAAACATCCCTGGGAGTCAAAACCACTAAAGTGTATAAACTCTTTCGTATAGTGTATAAACACTCTTGTTATAAACATTTAATTAGTTCTACCATTTACAAGTTTTAAATCAACAAAAACATTAGAGCAGGAACAACAGAAACCAAAATATGCACACACTGTATCTATTAGCAATAACTAAATTATTCTCATTTCATAGATTTTTTTTCATAATTTACCATGAAACTGGACTATTCTCTCTTTTTCGTTGACTGTGCCTCTGTACTCATACCCAAATCTTTGATCTTGATCTTTCTTTCTTTTAATCTCTATCATCCATGCTGTAGGCTGTGCAGTGCTGACATAGTGCAAAAGAAAAAAGAGGAAAAAGTAACACTGAGTGGGGAAAAAAAGCCCAGATGGTGAACCAATGAGGGGTGAGCTGACGTTCTAATGATACAAAGCAAAATTTTGCATTTTTAATTTCAACTGGCTGATTGGCCTGCAGGGTCTGGCACCTTTTGATGTGGTAAAAGCCGCCCATTTGCCTGCAGCTTTCACACAGAGGGAACTCAAAATGTTACACTGACAAGAGGTGGTGGGGCTGTGCTTGTGGCCCTGGTCCCACCTGATGGTGAGACCGTGTGCACTGGAGCTTGTAATTACAGAAGGAGGTGGTAGTAATAGAGAGAAGCGTACAGACAAACACACAGGCAGACAGCTGGCCTCCTCTCGGTTTCACTGCTCAGGCACAGGGGACAAAAGCAACGCTCTGGAGCAGTAGAGCCGATTACTATTCATGTGAGAAAGACAAAACGGTGATGCAGATGATGACAACTAACCACAGACAAACCCCCACCCCACCCCCGAAAATTGTATTTTTTTTAATGCAGACAAATTTGTTACTTTTTATTCATAAATTTCAACAGCATGTATGTCAAACTCTCACCTTGAATTCCTTTGTAAAAATGCAATGCAAAGATTTAAATCAATTTAACTAAAAATAAAATTGTATTAAATATGTCAGAATTTAAATAAATATAATTTAGATAGCACAGTGGCGCAGTTGGTTAGCACTGTGGCCTCACAGCAAGAAGGTTGCTGGTTCGAGCCTCGGTTGGGGCGAGGGATCAAACCGGGAATCTTTCTGTGTGGAGTTTCCATTAGTGTGGGTTCTCCCCGTGTTAGCGTGGGTTCTCTCTGTGTTAGCGTGGGTTCTCTCTGAGTACTCCGGCTTCCTCCCACAGATGATTGGAAATTCTAAATTGTCCATAGTGTGTGTGTGTATAGTTGTTTGTGTGTTGGCCCTGTGATGGCCCATTGTAAGCTCGGATTGGCTCCAGCGACCCTGTTCAGGGAAAAGCGGTAGAAAATGCATGGATGGATAATTTAGATATACAATAAAGGGTCTTAAGCTATATTTGCTGCCGTTGACAAAGCTAACATGTTGGCGCTCTGTGTATGGTTTACAATATGTTAGCATATACAGTATGTTAGCCTGCTAAATGTAGCATTCAAAATGCCAGACCAGTTTTAAAGAAAGTCAAATATGCATTTTAACAAATACGCATTTTAACAAATACGTTATCACAAACTGTGGTTCAAATTAATGAAGAGGTCAAGATATTTGGTTTTTGTTTTGTGTAAAAGTATTCGCCACAGATTAGTCTGTGCTGCAATAAGAATTCCATTTTAACCATGAACAGTTCTAAACCATGTCTCTTTAAGTCCTAATCCTACATGTTTGGGAGCGACAGCCAGGTAGAAAACCGCAACTGCAAATAATAGTGAAATGGGAAGTGAAAAGATGGTCAGCGTTGGCTTGTTGGATGGTAGGCGGTCCTAATTTTAATCATTGAAACACCATTCCCTTCCCCTCCTCCACCCCTTTACAGGAACAAATCTACAAAATGAAAAGTGTGCAAATTGTCAAGAAAGCCATGATGTAGTGACACCATTGGAAGACACTGATTATTATACATGTCATCAGGTAGCAGCATCACTCATAAAACAGATAGATTGTATAAAGAAAACTTGTCAGGAAGACTGAAAATTGTTTGCATTAGATATTAAACTGTAAGTTTTTGCATTTGTTCACCACTGCAGAAATGCTTGGCAACCCATCCATCCAAGTTGTAAACACACTTTATTCAGCTCAAGGTCACTTAGGGGTTAAAGTGTATCCCAGGTACTATCAAATGAGAGGCAGGGTATACATCTGCAAACCCTAAACCTGCGTATTTACGTATTTTTTAAAAATGAACTTTTGTCATTATTCATATAGTTTTTCTTAATGTTTTTATTGCTTGTAACATTATGTATTTTTATTGCTGCTTGTATTGTGTTGTGAACTTGTTTAGCCCTTAGTATTGTCTTTACTAACTGTGTATGTCTGAGTTGTCCTATTCATGTATTTTTACTGCTTTTTTTTAACATCATGGCCAGGGGACTACAGATGAAAAATAGCCCTTTAGCTAATTCTGGCTTATTTACTCATGTATCATGTGTTTTATGAAATTGCATTGTCCCCTTCAAATAAAATATTCTAATCTAATCCAGACCATCACAGGGGTATAAACTGAAAATGGACTAGAATAAGAGAACAGGATGAAGTTAATTTAAGCTTAACAGATCACAGGAGGTGTATTGTTATTGTGTGAAGGCAGATAGATAAATGCATCTAGTAACATAATATGAAAGCTCAACACACTTTATTTGACACTGCTTAAAATAGTTTATGTGTAACCTTTGTGAACAGTATGAGCAGGTTATACACTGCTCAAAACAACAATTGGAACACTCAAACAATACATATAAAGTCCATCCATCCATTCACTACCGCTTTTCCCTGAACAGGGTCACGGGGGGGCTGGAGCCAATCCTAGTTCACATCGGGCGAGAGGCGGGGTACACCCTGGACAGGTCGACAGTCCATCGCAGTACATATTAAGTCTTAATGAATTAAATATTTCAGTTGAAAACCTTGTATTACATAGTTAAATGTTGAGAAGAATGATATATGGAAATTAAAATTGGTATGGCATGGAGGCCTTGATTCAGAATCATACTCAGAATAAAAGTCCAATGATCAGATCACATTTTGACCAAACCGTTCAAAACCCGTTCAAACTGAGGTTCAGTAGTTTGTGTTGCTACCTGAAGGGTCATCCCTTATGTAGGGGTTTCTTTGCTAATCGCCTTTCATTTCTACCTTTTATCTGTTCCATTTGTACAACAGCAGGAGAAACGGATTCAGTCAGTGTTACTTCCTAACTGGACATGCTATTCTCAATAGGACTTTATGGCAATGGTTTCATGTTACCTTTATTTTAGGATCAATCTTGGTCTAACCTTAGAAATGTGGTGGAAATGAGCTAATTGGCTGCACAGTGGTGTTGTGGTTAGTACTGTGGCCTCCCAGTGAGAAGCTTGCTGGTTCAAGCCTTGTCGAGAGGTTTGAATAGTGGCCTTTCTGTGTGGAGTTTGCATGTTTTTACCATGCATGCGTTGATTCTCTTCAGGTATTCCGGCTTCCTTCTACCATCCAAAAACATGCGTGTTAGCTTTGGAGAAGGTCTGCTCTCTCTGTGTGCTTTTCTAGTTTTATTTAATATACTCACTTAAACTCAACTTAGTCTCAACAATCTTTTAAACCCCTCGTCATATTTTCTTCTCTTACAATAAAATAGGTAGAACCATGACCTCTATTCTAACCTGCTTCTTTCTGTCATTACCAAAAAATATGTTGGTTAAGTTTGGGCCTGAAATAAAACTACTTTCAAATAAGATCTATCAGAGGTTGCAGTAAGTACTGAAAATACGTAACTTTGTAGTTTTCTGTTCCAATGGGTCAAATTTGTTTGCAAATTGGCTTGTCTTCTGTAACTGAAGTTGAATTCATGATCATAACTTCTCCTTCAGGTGAAGCTGCAAAGTTTACAGGGCAATGTAGAAGTACTTTTGGTATAGTTTTAGCTGGTCAGAAACTAAGAGTCCAGAGAGGCCAGCTCTTTGTACTGATCTCACAGACAGTGTTGCTATTGTGACTGAGAGGTAAAAAAAAAAAAAAGACAAAAAAAGGGGAAAAAAAGGAAACCCTGATTTCCATGTTTTCATTTAAAAGTTAAGAGAATTTAAGAAAGCAGACAGAACAGGAACCTCTAATTCCAAAACCTGTTTTTTTATTGGTGATGGAGAGAGGGAGGGACCAGTTGTCAGGACCAGTTATGTGTAACCCTGTAGGCCCAGAGAATGTATTATCGCTCTTCATTGGTAAGACAGTCAGGTAGGATGTTGGCTAGGCCTCTCTAGAAGAGCTTCGGCGCGACGTTTCCGCTTGCACTGAAAAGATAGAGACAAAGTGATGTGTCTGTTGCCAGGTGATACACAAAAGGAACCCTGGGTGAGTTTTTTCAAAAGGGAGGGTGAAAACACAGCAGCAAAGTAAAACAAATACTGGCCGCTCTCCATGCCTTCCTAATTCTTCTCATAGCTAGTGAGGAATTTAAAAGTCGTATAAGAGCTTGTAGAGGAAATGCAAAGACAAATTGTTCCAACCGAGGAAGTTTATTCTTCAACTTAGCAACAACTTTGAAAACTGTGTGGGCCTTGAAAGAAAAGTATGGGTCAGTGCTCACTTAGCACAAAACAGGTTTGGAGGATACTCCAGAATATCAGATGACTGCAAACAAAAAAATAAAGTTAATTTGTATCACATTTGTTAAAACTGGTGTCACAAAGTGTTTTACAATAATTTCACTATAACAATAGCCATGTCTGATTCCAGAGCAGGGAGGGTATAAAGAAATGGAAGTATGGATGACTGGTAAGATAACACCAAAACTTTGCACCTATAGGGAGGGAAAGGAGTAACTGAATACGCTAAGCTCAAAATGTCCTAAAACAATCATATAAAACAGGAAATCAATTTTAAAAATCAGAAGAGAGTGGCATAAAAAGAAAAAAAATTTAATTCTAATATTGATATTGTAAGTAACAAATCTATTTCTTTATTAAGTTTCTCAATTTATAACAAAGGATCTGTGATAAGAGCAACTATACATATACATAGCTGGCCTTCACTGGTATGGTTTTAATCACATGTAAATGAACACTATAAATCAATTAAGCCAATTAAATAGTCTTGAAATGACATTAACAGAATTTTTAATTTTATTAATGGGAGCCTTTCATTTGACTCTGCTTGGAAATATTGAAACAGTCCAAGATGTTTCATTTCATTCAGGATGCATTCTTAGTAGGTGGTTGCAATTTTGAAATTGTACTGTAGCTTTTGGTGAATGAGTTTACATGTCATTCACATATTACTGAGATAAAAGCTATTTTATGCTTTCCTTTAGGAAACTACTTCCATGTCATTGCATTAAATTGAGGATGTCTGTAAAGAAAAAGCATTAGTTATAGATGAAAACAACAATAATTAAAATAATGCATTCATGAAAATTAACTTGGAAAAAAGTAACTCATAGTATTTACTTAGTTCAAAATGTTTCTGACAGTATTGAAATCAAGACAAACTGCTTCTGCTTTTATAGTGAATCTTATTATGTGGACACAGATTTACCTTAACCTTTGGTTACATAATTTACAATGCAAGACATTTTTCTTGCTTGTATTTGAACATCAATGTTTCCTGTCATTTTTCTGTTCTATAGAACTTCAGAGCAGAACATAATAGGGGAAATATTACATGTTTGAGTTTGATCAGCTTGTAAGGTTGTGTTAAGTAAACTGTGACCTATGTGACACACAAACTATCTGGAATAAGTTGGAGATAAACAGCATCTTCTAAACAACATAAGAGCAGTTAAATATAGTGTATCCTATTTGTCCAGACACTCAAATTGATGCAAAATCAATTGCTTGTATGAAGTCATGCAACATAATCCCTCAGTGGTAAATTTTTAACTTTTGAAAGTGAGTGTGTTGTAAATACATGCTATGGGTATGTTTGATTATAGATTATTGTCCAATGCAAATTAATAGAAAGAAACTGCAAATATTCCTCTAGTTATAGATAACACTGATCTACAATCTGTTTTGTGCTGCTCCTACTCACAGTAATTGAGTCGGACAGAATGCCATCCGGGAGTCAGGACTGATATTTAGACTTAATGGCTTTTAGAGAATCTGCATCTGCTGCCACCTGCACCCTCAACACATGGCTGCCTGATGTTAGCACAACCGGGAAAACAGAATGTGTTGGGAGTTTGGATGGAATGTGTGTGGAATGGATGGAGTGTGAAATCTCAAGCTTATGCCATTTTCTCCTGCAAAGTTTAGAAATGGACTGTACCATTTGCAATCATTTGAAAAATGCGATCAGATCTGAATGGCACCAATCAACTGGATCAAATTTGGAAAGACTTTTGGACCAGCGGTGAAAACATTTTGTGAAGAAAACGGAGGTTAAATTACATGAAATCATACAACAGTTCAAATGCAAATCTCTTCTGTGATGGATGAAATATGCATGGATCTGTTGCTAGGCAACATTGCAGTAGACTATTTGCTTGGTTGGTCACATCTTTCTGGATCACTTTGAGGGCAGGGGTCTGATTTGACGGTCACTTAAAGGCAAGATGTGGATAAACCTGTTTAGTGGAACTGCAGTTTTAATCATTGACTGTATAAGCTTGGTTTTGGACATGACTTCTACAATGCTATGGTGGTTCAGCCTGTAGCATCCAAACCAAAAACTATTTTAGCCACTGAATTTGAATAAAAGATTAATCTGACGTTGCTTAATAAAGCAAGAGCTACAACAGATTTTGAGTTCTAGGGCAGAGCAGCAAACTAAGTATTTGTTGTGCAGGAATTCTGGTACAAAGGGGGAGGGGCAGTTGCAGTGAGTCTATCTTTCTGCAATAATATTACTCTAACTCCTGTGGGCTGCAACTGTAAAAGCCTCATTAAGTTTTATAGAATCTCTATTATGGGTCCTCAGCTGAGGTTCCAGGGGGTTAATTTAAATTAGGTTTGCTTCATAAAATGCTTTATGTTGTTTTCCAGCTTAGGGCCTGTAGGCTTTCTTGGTTCATGATTGCTGCTGTATACAATTCAAACAGTCTGACAGCCATTCAAGCATGTTGATAATTGGTCCTGTATCTCAGTCTATAATTTCATAATTGTATGTGGAAAAAAAAGCATTTTAAAAAAGAAATATTGTAGTGAATGTGATTACGTTTGTCCCTTTGTAGGCAGCTACAAAAAAAATAGCAACACTGTAGACACTTGACTGATTCCAGTGTTTAATCTACTTTATGAAAGGATATGGGAATACTGACTTTGATTCTAAACTATATAATTCTTCACTGAATGTCATCTAGTTCTATCTGACACAAGCAATACATATTTATTATTTTTAAATTTCACTATACTTATCTCATTGAATTCTGTAAAGAAATAACCCTGTAAGAAATGATGACCTGGTAAAATACTTGAGGGTATTATGTGAGGAAAGTAGCCTTGCGTATGTTGCATGTATGTTGCATGTATGTTGCAAAGTGTGCTTTTTTTATTATTCACAAAATGGGCAAATTTTGCTTAGAATATTGAACATAACTTAAAAAGCTGCTTTGTTATTCATTTTTATGCAGCAAATCTAATTTGAGATGTGGTGATTTCTTTTTTTGCACAGATTAAATGCAATTGGCTCAGATAAACCTAGCTAAAACTGAGACTTAGGTTATTTTTTTACTTGCTTTTTTGTGTGGAGCACTTTGTTTCAACTGTGGTTGTTTTAAAGTACTTAAATAAAGTGGTTATGGTATGTGCATATTTTCCTTTTTATGGACACTCCTCTGTCTATCTTTGCTGCCATTTATATCTGACATTTTAAGGACAACCTTTTAAAATAATCTCTCAAGAGGAAAGTGTATGACTTGAAGGAGAAACTCAAAATGCCTTCTTCATACAGTTATAACACAACTGTTGTGTTCTGGTTCTGCTTATCACTGTGCTGCATCTGCAAAGGATACATACTAAAACGTGTATAATATAAAAATATTTTCAGTACTTCTGTTATGAGATGGTTTCATTACATGATCATTCTGGCTGTATGTTTAAATTGTTTTGGGTTCATGTAAAAGTTGAACATTCTAGCAAAAACTTAATAGAATACATTTGATCAAATTATGCCAACTTTATGGCAATTTCTTTCCTTGTTTTATCTTGTTAGCCTGAATGAACAAAGTATTTGCCACTCAGATTTCCCTGGTGTTCAGCATATTTGGTTATGTAATGATCCAATCACATACCTTCTACACTCCCTTTAATCCTAAAGGGTGCGCTCACAGCAATATATATGTTTTCAGGTCACATTTAGTTATATTTTTTTTAAAGATGTCTCTGACAGCTTCCTTCTTCAGTATTCTTTGAGGCTGTTTATGAAACTGAAATACAGGTTGATGACATTTGTGCTTGCAGGAAATAAAATGATCACACATTTTTCTAAAATGTATTCAGCAAATGATGAAAGCAAATTTCTTGTGCTTCTTTTCCAACACTTATTAAAACAGAAAAGCATAAATGTATCTATTTGAAAAGCATTAAACATATAATATTTTTTTAAAGGTGTCTCTGACAGCTTCCTTCTTCAGTATTCTTTGAGGCTGTTTATGAAACTGAAATACAGGTTGATGATATTTTGTGCTTGCAGGAAAAAAATGATCACAATTAAAATGATCCACATCAGCCAAAATCATGAGAAGATCAAGATTTTGAAAAAATAAAATGTTTTACAACAATATAATTTTAGTCAAAGTCAAAGAGGTTTAGTTGTCACATGCACAGTTATACATAGCATAATTGTACAGTGAAATGTGTTTTCTGTATCTGCATCCTTTAATAATAGAAGAAAAATCTAAGTATTTATGAAATGGAATAAAATTAGAATATAATAAAAGGATAAATGTTTTAAATAAGATAATAAAAATAGCAGTATACTGGTGTATATTTACATACATATTTACATGTGCAAATAGATGTGGGTAGTGGCTTTTTGTTTTATTTAGTGTTCAGAGTTGAGCAAGCGGACAGCCAGGGGGAAGAAACTCTTCTTTAACCTCTCAGTCTTAGTCTTTAGGCAGCGGAAGCACCGGCCTGATGGCAGTGGGGAGATGGAGAGAGTGTGCAGGGTGGTTTGGCTGCCTGAGGATCCTCTTAGCTCTTGACCTGCAACGTTCTTTATAAATGTCCTGCAGGTTGGGGAGAGTTGTTCTGGTGGTCCGCTCAGCTGCTCGGACCACCCTTTTTAGGGCCAAGAGGTGCTGCTTTGTGCAGTTCCCCATCCCCATTGTGCAGTTTTAGAGCAAAAGTCTAAAGTCTGCAGCCCAAAAAAAATTCTGGTGACATATTCTACTTCTTTATAAATCCAACCTGCTTTTTAAATGTCTTCATCAAAACGTTTGACGGCTAACAAAAAAAAAAAAAAAACACACTCAGGATCTTGTATGCTAAGCTTGTTTTTCATGACAGTATTTCTGGCTAGTAAATGTATTTTTTGATGGTCATGGCTCTGGAGAGGTTATCCTTATCTATTTCCTATAATGCAGTAGCGGTTGAGTGTTTACTACAAAATCCATACTGACAATTACTCAAAATACGGTACCTATCAATAAATGTACTAACAACAAATAACTTCTCTAAAATCTTTGAGAACAGAGGAAGCATTGAAATTGGTCTGTAGTTTTAGAACTTGTGTTTATTTCCACTTTTAAAAAGTGGAATTATTTTAGCCATTTTCATACTGTCAGGAAATACCCCTTTTATAAAAGATAAGTTGCAGTTATACAGTATGTGAATGACCCAATGACTATGTCTATAATTGATTTAATTAGAGACATTAGAGATTAGAAACAGAAACACTGTACAATATTTAGAATTTCATTCTTTTCTACTTTATCTAGAAAAATGCAATTGACATTGTTCATTATTAATCCTCCACCAATATTTTCATCTCTTAAGTTAGGAATATGTTGTGCAAAGCTAGGACCTATATTTACACTTATCATTTAATACACTTTAAGATATTTGTATTTTTCTCCATTCATACAGACAAGAGGAGGGGTACACTCTGGACAGGTTGCCAGTCCATCACAGTGCTAGCACAGAGAGATGAACAAGCAGACAATAACTTTTCATGAGCACATTCACTCCTAAGGGCAATTTACAATAACCAAACTAATATGCACGTCTTGTAGGTGGGAGAAAGCTGGACTACCCGGAGAGAAAAACCCACACTAACACAAGGAGAACATGCAAACTCCGTATATATAGGCACCCAATACAAGATTCAAACCAGCAACCTTCATGCTGTGATACTGTGGAGCTAATCACCATGAAGCCTCCAGAATTTGTCTCAACAAACTAAAGTAAGAAACTTTGGTTGCTAATGCTACATTACACAGTTGGAACTGTTCACATGACTTAGAAGATCATGTAAAAAGTTGTAACTGTTATCTTTTGTACATCTTATCACTGTACTGATAATAAATACTTTCTGTTTGGAGTGAAACCAGAACACATTAAAAAGCCATTCATGGTGAAGGGGTTAAGACTTTAATGCTTCTTGCCCAGTACTTACTAATTCAGTCGTTGAGGGGTTAACAATATTAAGCAGAAAACAGATACTGTACCAGAACTGTATGACTCACTGAGATTTTCTCTGACATGCCGTATTAACTATTTTGGACAAATAAACTTGAATGGATAAAAAGAATATAAACAAAAAAAAACTTTTTGTAAGTCTTAGTCTTAGTGTTCCATCAGATGTTGCAAGTGTGAGACCATTTACATAACGCTCAAATGTTTGCAAGGAACTTTACAGTATCTGTGTGTGATAGCAAGGGAAGGAGAGCAGGTGTCAGCAATCTTTTCATGCTCTTCCACTTATGCCCCATTCAACCACTCCGTTTCTATGGTAACCTATGAATGGATTGTCACATGGTTGATTGTTGCCAATCCTCCAGTTATTGGTCTCATAATGGACACCCATTCTGGGAAATAAAAGTAAATTAACAGATAGCAAAGTGTTTTATGAAGCACATTTTCTACAGGGACTTTAAACTACTGTCCCTAGTTTTTGCCTATTTTTTAACTTATATTGAAATCCATTAATTTTACAGATTACATGACTGGACATTTTTGACATACCTTCCTTTCTCCCTTTAATAAAAAC
>JBAMHV010000003.1:16228768-16239974 GCA_037177535.1 Pseudomugil gertrudae | reverse complement strand
CGCTAACACGGGGAGAACATGCAAACTCCACACAGAAAGGATCCCGGTTGGAGCCCCGCTCACACCAGGATTCGAACTGACAACCTTCTTGCTGTGAGGCCACAGTGCTAACCAGCTGCGCCACCGTGAGCGCACCCAAAAATAAAATGCATAATTTATTACTTTTTGTAAAACCTGTATAGTTTTTAGCATGAATGTTGCATTTCTAGATAAATAGAATGCCAGTTATAGTACAATGCCTTACTGATACAGGCTTTTGGCTGAGGAGTGTTAATAAGTCAGACAACCCCTCTCCCCTGAGGATAGAGCATCCATGATTTCCAAAAGGAATTTGTAATCCTGATTTATCTCACCGCAGACATTTTCAAATTGCTTTGGTCCATTTCAAAGGAGCTTTGGCCAAGACTGTGTTTCTAGATCATGATCATATATCTAATCTTGTGTTGTCCTACAACGTAGACCAGGGCTTTGCAACTTGGTCCCAAATGGGCTGCAGTTCTACAAGTTTTCAATGAATCTCTGCCTCAACACACCTGACTCGTTTTAAATGGGTTCAACAGCCTACAAAGTTCTGACCAATTATTAATTGGAGCCAGTTGTGTTAGAGCAATCATAGCTCTAAAGAAAAAATGGTTTCTGGTCTGAGTAAATGCAGTAAATTGGTGTGTATTTTACCACGGTCTTGTCAGATGTCCTGATATGCCTGAGAGGGAGATTCTATCCCCGGATTCTAGAAATCATTTGATGACATTATTTACCACATATACTTAAATAGATCTTGGATTGAGAAAATTATTTTAATATTTTTCTACAATTTGTAAACATATTTGTGTGGCTTCATAATTTAGGCATTTGTTGTATTAATGGAAATGTTGTTTCTATTAGTTAGTTAGTGGTAACAACCAAGAGCTGCTTCTGATTTTTAATTGCTGGTTTCTATCAAACCTTAATCACTCAATTAATTTACAAACACCAAATCAATACTTTTCTTCAAAATCCTTTAAGAATGAGTTTAAAGTAATATTTTTTCTTATGTCAGTCATGCAGCTGGCTACATATTTCCCTAATCTCCTTATCTCCCTATTGAACTGTTTACTTGCTGTAGCTTCCAGTAAAAACTTGACTAAGGCGCTGTCATCTAACATATTTTCTTGCCATCAGAGGACAAACTGGAAAAAAAACATTCCTCCCCAAAAGCATTTTATTTTTTTATGTACACTGTATGCCTCTTAACTTTGGATTTGATAAAAGCTTATCTCCAAGGAGAAAAAAATACCAAAGCAAAACATGATTTTACAGCACTTGAGAGACAGATTTAGAGAGCACAGCATTTTGAAGCCATTTAAAACTTGCATGGCAATCTGAAAGGCTTTGCTGTGGGGTAGAAACTTTATCTAGCTCATTAAACATTGTCAGAAGTTTTCAAGCAGCCATTATAGGACATTACACTGAAAACATTTACTCTGTAATGCAGGTGTTATGACATGTAAAATAGACTAAAGCAGATTGTAAATGTGTACTAGTTGGAGTGTGTGTAACTACAAACACCCTCACACATGAGCATACTCGCATATATAAGTTCACAGACATATTGTTTTCATAAGTGATTTCACCAAATACTTACTATGCTGTTATAAAAGCCCCCAAACATGGATTTATCTTCTCTGGGAATCTTATTCTGTTTGTCTTATCTTATCTTTGCAAATACTGCTCAAATATATCTTGGTGTGTTGCTGGGAGTCCAAGTCAGTGTATTGTCAAGTCAGAAGATGTCCTGATGTGCTTCAGATGGTTCCTTTCTGGTTTTATGAGTTAACGGTGAGGTCAACAAAACCTGGCACTAGAGAACATCTTTGAGCGTGCAGATTATATCAGTTGACATGGCATTATTGGGCAGTTGTAGCTCAGTTGCAAGATCAGTTGTCTCTCAAGGTTGGGAGTTCAATTCAAGGCTTCCCCTGACTACATGCTGAAATGTCCTTGGGCAAGACACTAAACTCAAACTAGCCCCCCCGGTGTGCCTACCGGGGCGTGAGTGTGTGTGTGTGTGAATGGTGAATGTACTATAGTGTAAAGCGCTTTGAGAGGTCAATTGGTAAGACGGTGACGGTGGTAAAGTGGTGTATACATTTATGTACTATACTATTACTATACAGTCATTTAGCAGACGCATTTATCCAAAGCGACTTACATGCTATTATAACCTAACATGCATGTCTTGTGGGTGGGAGGAAGCCGGAGAACCCGGAGAGAACCCACGCATACATGGGGTGAACATGCAAACTCCACACAGAAAGGTCACTGGACAACCCTCCCCAGCTTGGGCTCGAACCAGCGATCTTCTTGCTGTGAGGTCACAGTGCTAACCACTGCTCCACCATGCTATTTAATGTTACAGTAGGTACATGTAAAAGAAAACAAAAACTTTGTGTAAAAGATGTACTGAAGTCTGAAAGTTTTAGTTTTGGGGAACCTAATCTAATGTACAGGAGGGGTACTTAATGAAAACTATGGACAAAATCACTGCATGCAACCGAGCAAGCATTAAAATATTATTTTAGTTAGATTTTTTTACATAACGTAAAGCTGAATTGTTGTTTCTTTTTCCAAAATGTGGAGATCTGTTTGTATTGTCTTTCAGTAAAAATTATTCTAAAATCACCTGACCAAGTTTAATAAAGCTTTATGTGTGAATCCAAAAAAAACAACTATTTGTTTGATTGAGAACAAAACCACTTTAGTATGAAGACTGGGGTCTGAGCTTTTATGGAGCACCGCTTTTGAGTTATCTTGTAGTCAAATACATTTGTTGTGTAAAACGCATCAACAATGTTTTCAGTAAACAGGACAGCATGGTGGCACAGTGGTTAGCGCTGTGGCCTCACAGCAGGAAGGTTGCTGGTTTGAGCCCGGCTGGGGAGGGTTGTCCAGTGACAATGTTCTCCCCACGTATGCGTGGGTTCTCTCCAGGTTCTCCGGCTACCTCCCACCCACAAGACATGCATGTTAGGTTATAATAGTTATGGTTAAAATGGTTTAAAATAACCCTGGATGGACTGGCAACCTGTCCAGGGTGTACCCTGCCTCTCGCTCGTTGACATTCTGGGATTGCCAGCCCCCCACGACCCCGCTCTGGGATTAAGTGGTAGAAAATGGATGGATGGATGGTTTAAAATAACATGTATGTTGCTTTGGATAAAAGCGTCTGCTAAATGACTGTATAGTATAGTAGTATAGTAAGCCTACAACAGTACCTGTGACACAGATACTGTTAAAAACAAGAAAACATTTTCCATACCAAAATGTATGTATTGTACATTTTTAAAAAATAATCATTTGCTTGATTATGAATTACTATTACCTATGATTTAAACAAAAGCTAGTAGCCCTGTGATGGTCTTGCATCAAGGATCCAGTCCAGGGTCTATTCTACCCTTCATATGCCCATTGGCAGCCTGACCCGGAATTAGTTGGTAAAGACAATTTATTTTTGAAAAACAAACTAGGAAACATCTTAATAAATATGTTATACTTAAATACTTAAAAAATACAATGTAAAAGATTACAGAATGAAATTATCTTGAATAAAAAGACCAGTCTAAACTTAATTTTCTTTTATAATATTTATTTTTAAAAATGAGTAAGCAGACAGTTCATGTGTCCTTTGAATACCAAATTGTGTGTGGAACAGGACAGAACAGTGAAACACTTAATTATATTTCTATAACAGCATCTTTTAAGAATATCAAAAGTCAAAACAAACAACATATTCTTTTTTTATTACAGCAATCTTTTAAAACATTTTTCATCTCAAGAAATATACCACAGATTTCTACAAAGAAATGTAAAAATATACATCAATGTGATCAGTGTTAAACAGCAGGCTATTGCTTCAAGTGCACACAGCTATTAACTTGCACAAACATCAGTGAGGAGGTGATCATGTCAACGTAAACCCACACCAGAGGGACCCATTGTTAAAAGAGGATGTCACAGCCCAGACAGGAGGAGCTTCCATCACTAAAAACTTCCACAAATTCTCTCATTTCCTACTCAGTCACACACTTCTTTCACTCACCTGCTCCTTATTTCTTTGCCTGCTTTCTCTATCTCCTCCTGAAAAACTGTAATAAAATGTCTACTTCCCTCAGATGCTCTCCTCTGATTACAGTTTCATCAGGAAACACATGAAAGGAAAATTGGGAAGTGAAAAAGTTGGACAGAGCAAAGAAGAATGGGGAGTAATTTGAGTGCTTGTGATCTAAACAATGAATCCAGCTCATTGTCTTCAACCATCTTATGTTGATGACCGGAACAGTGCTTTAAGCCCCGCAGGGGCTCAGACAGCAAAATTAATCTTGGGGATTTTCTCCCTGTCAAAAGAGAGGTCACCAAAATGGAAGTCAATAGAAGGGGCCATTGCTTAATATGGCATAGGCATAAATGTGAAATAAAATGAAAAAGTATTATGGTCTTTTAACTTTGTGATCAAGCCAATCGTGCAAAGAAAAGAAAAATGAATTTAAAAAAAACCACTGAGAGGCAGTGATTAGGGTAGAGAGAGAGAGAGGGGCAATGAAAGAGAAGGGGTAAGTGATGAGGAAAAAGAATGAGGATAAGAAGACAGATGAGGTTTGAAATGCTCATCTGATGTGCGTCTCTCTTCTCCTCTACAGGCTGAGCAGGAAATAAAAATGCAGGGTTGGAGGCACGTCTGTCAGTCTGTGTTAGCTTCAGCATAATTACTGTGAAATGACATATCCATGACTTTAAGGAGAGCGGCTAGAGGAGAAAGAGGTGTGTTTTAGTCTCAGCCTGTGAGTAACACACATCTATTTGTAGAAGTGAATATGTGCTGCTAAAACTTCTAAATGAAACATTTGTGTCTCTGTGTCTGTGTTTAACATTGTTTAAAATTCCAGCCTTCTAATTTTTTATTTGCTCCTTAATTTTGCTGTAAATCTCCAAATTAGTTAAAATGGGTAGTGCAGTATAAATCTCAAAATCCCCAAAATGTTCAAAGAATATGGCAATCTGGAGCTAATCATTTAAATCTAGCATGCATAGCTTTTTATCACACTGACCTGAAGAGCTGTATAAAAGTTCAATAGCATTCACATTTACTAGCAGGGGTTTTCAGAGCCTTCCTAACACCTCTGCAGTATCTCATTCTGCAGTCTCCTTCGCACACAAAAATATGTAGCATGGTTCCCAAATTGGAGAGTGCGGTAGCGAAAACTAAGCAAAAACATTGTTTGTGCCTCACCTAAAACTGAGGCACAACACTAAATAAATGTACACTGGAAGACTTGTGCAACACAAAATGCTGGACTGGTTTTAAAGAGCCTTGTTTTAAAGGGACACACAAGAGCGTGACCATTACCAACAAAGTATCAGGACAGGTTTGAATCATTTACTGTCATCAAACACATCTTCAAATATTAAAGGTTATAAAAGATGGAATCAGCTGCTTAGTCACAATGTTAATTGAAAACAACAAATGTGTTATTTTAAGTTTGTGCAAAACAAAAGCAGACTACTAAATCGGGATTTTCCCCAACCCCCCACCCATTTTTTCTTTTTACAAAACAAAAATAGCATAAAGGGAATTTATTTCCTGTTCTGTGTAGAGGCTGATAATATTGTTGTGGTTTTTATTTGTTGGATTTTTTTTTTCCAGGACAACAAGCAACGTGGCCATTCAGTCAAGGCCTCAGTTAAAAATGTGTTTCCTTCTCTGAAATAGTGGATATTTTGCCATCGACTTTAAGTTTTGCATCATTGGCAGCGTATGGACTGAGTGCAGCATGTTTTCCTCTCATTTTCAGGTCCCGGCTGGGAGTGGTCAACTTCTTCATTCTCTGCAGATAGAATGAAGATGGAAAGACAGAAAGGAAAATTAGTTTTTTTCTCCTTCTCTTGTGGGTAATAATCCAGAATAAACTGCTATGGAAATTGTGTGCATCTAAAAATTGAACTCTTTTTAAGCAGTTAATTGGTTGACAACTGTAATTACAAAATCAGCTTTCTTGCTACTTTATAACCAACGTATTTGTCTTTATATTCTGTTATTACAAAGATGTTAGACACCATTAATCCAAATACTAAGAAAAAACACAAACCTTGCATTTTGTTTTTGGACCCTTGTGTCGGAAAATGTGTTACATTAAACTACCTTACTTTTTGATCCGGCTTCTGTGTTTATCTTTATCTTACTTCAACTTAAAGTGAAGACACATTCACTGTACATCTGAAATGTGAAGACATAACTTATCGGTTTAGTATGTCCTTCATTTCCAGTGTGATCCTTTGGAATAGCTCTGCTGTTTGTTTGAAGCAGAAAGCTATTGCTTTAAACCTTTTTCATTTTTCGAAAACATTTCTAGTAGATTGTTACATATCTCAAAATCGATAAATTCGGAGGGCCAGAAAGAAGTCGAATGCTCTTAAACAGTCTGTTTGAACAGAGTTGTAACTTAATGGAAGCAGAACTGCTGAAGTGTGGTTTGACCGAAGCAGATAACTTCACTAAATTGTGTAAGCTTGTTAAAAGGTTTAAATAATGTCAATTTAAGTCTGGAGTTACTTTAAGGATGGCTAAGTGACCAGAGCAGCACCGACAAAGTGTTGTTTAGGCATTCAAAGACACAATTTTTAGATACATTTCTATACCAACCACCTAAATATTCAGTATAAGTTTAGTGTAATGTATCTGCATGACTATGTACGACAGTCACAATATGCTGTTATAGAAATTGCATCAATGACAGCACACTGAAATACAACCATCAGAGTTGGTTTAATCCTAGACATGACCGTGTTAGCCGATTTATCCCGTTTTTGCCAATGTGCCTATGGTTTGCTGAACTCTTAGGTCTCGACTGATCATCTCAAATCAGAAAAGTGCATTTAAACCTTCTTCTGGCAATGGGAGGAGATGAAACACATCACAAATTCTCCTTACAACTGCTGTATCTTCAGTCTGATTTTTTGCAAAGTATCATGGGAAAACCTTCAAGTGATTTGTTCACATCCAAAGGATCTGCCCCCTTGCACAACAACTTATAAAGACTTCAGTTTTTTTAACTGAACAGTATTCTGCAAAGGTAATATTTGACTGTTTTTTGACCATTTCCAATATTGTCTTAACAAGAAAAGAGGAGGACACAAAGATCAGAATCTACACTGTAAAAAACAGACAAGTAATTTTAATCCTAATAAAGTAGGGTGCATATTTCTCAAACAGGAAAAGGGCCATGATGTGGGCGACTTCATGAAAGACTTTCTTTGCTTTAGTAAAGATTAGCTCATAAAATGTTTATTGTTTAAATATAATATTGTGATAAACAACATTGATATTATTCTATATATAATTATTTTTTCTACGTAAGGAAGATATAGTTTAGAGGAAAACAAATACGTTTCAGAATAACGCTTGGTGCTTGAGTGTTTTAAAAGAGTGACTAAAGCACAAGAAGTAGGGCAATTCATGATTTATGATTATTATGATTATTATCAACAATAATGTTGATGAATAATGATGTCTGTCCTGTGTGGTTTTACCTCTGAAAAGGTTCCAGGAGTTTTCCAGATCATCCAGATAATCCCCAGTGGGATACACACCATCGATGACATGGCCATGAACCAGCCTATACCATAGCCCCAATCAGGGTAGGTGTACACATTGTTGTACTTCAGAGGTTTGTATTTAATCAAGAAGAACAGGAAAATTCCCTAAAACAAAGAGGCAAATTCAGTTAGAAAATATCATTCTTTTTATTACATTATTTCATTATTTTCATTCAGTCTTTGCTTTTTTAATCATTTAAAAGTCATCATGTGTTTTCTACAATATTCCACAATTCAACCTTAAATGTGGATGTAGCCTGCCTGTTTGACAAATTAAACTGACACAAAAGAGGATATTTTATGTAATGACCAGCAGGTAGGAGCTTCAAAAGCTTCATTTATGTTTTTTTTCTCCTCATTTTCATTTATTTTTCATTTGCTCCTGCTCAATTGATATCTAATACAAGCAATTATCACTGTTAACTAATGTTTTTAACACATTATAACTGCTAGTTGTTGCTTTTTGTGAACTCCAATTTACTTTTAAAGTAAAAAAAGTCATTGTTGTTTGCATATTGTCTGGTAACACACTGAACAAGACAAAAAAATCTAAAATGCATCAATTTTTGATAATTTTCGTATCACATTAGTTTGACAACTGCAAGTGAAGTCACATATCTGGTGGAACAAAGACTTAGTCCTATAAAGCCCTAATGAGTAAGAGGTTTTTCAAAGGCAATACTAATGCATTTAAGGTAATTCTGTAATGGCTTTGTTTTGTTGTTTTTTTTCAGTAGCCCCATCCATCCTTTGTATCTAACAAAAAGTATGAACATGAAGAATACAACAACAAATCAAAATCATGTTTAGTATATAGACTGGCTACGTTGTACATAATTCAAATTGCTTATAATCATATGCAATGTATTATCTTTAGAATGGGCCAAAACTAATATTTTCATTCAGCTCAAGGCCCAAAATCACATTAACTTATTTATCAAGTAGACAAATCTAGATCCTGTGTCACAATCTGTCTGCTTACTACATGTTTTTTGTTGATATGTCTGTATTGACAGTTGACTCACAGCACATATGCCTGGTGTTAGGATCATCCAGCACCATTTGATGAAGAAGATGGGTTTGTAGCCAATCATGTCCTCGATATTGAGGTAGAATCTGTCACTACCTGAATGGAAAAAGAAGTAAAATGTTTCTGCATGTCATCAAAATAAGGATGTGATTGAAGTGAGTTGATAGTTTCTTCCAGTTTAAGCAACACAAGTGACTGTTTATAATAAAAAATAGGCCTGAAATTTCATGTCATGGGAGTCAAAGGCATTTTGTAATATTTCATGCTACAATAGTCCAACTAATTGTACATGCTGACAAATCGCTATAAATAAGGTCAAATAGAGCATCCATGTATCAATCATATGCCTTGTCCATTGTTAAATAAATGGCTCATGTGTTTGTGGCCCTTCTCCAGCAGAGGGCAGAAAAGAAATATTATTTCAGCAAAGAGGAAACAGGCCAAAAAAAAAAAGGACACAAAGCTTTGTACAATACAGTTGTCTGATTTCTAGCTTGAATGTATTACAACTGAGCAGCTAACAAAGACAAATTATCATGAACTGACAGAATGGCAAGTCAAAAATTGCTTTGACTTCTCTTATTACCTGAGTAAAACATTTCAAGATAAATCTACCATCTCACCATACACCCAGCCGATACATATGGACTCAAATATGGCCACAAACAGCAAACACATCCCGCTGGCAGCGTATGCGTCAAACAGTTGAAAGACGTACATTCCTCCCTAATGGGAAAAGACAGATGTCAGTTGTGTGCCGCAGCAAATATATGAGAATCATTTGGAGGAAAATATGTAGTTAATCTGGTATGACTGACAATGTATACCAGGGATTTTAAGAACATAAACCAAACACTGCAAAAAACATATTAATTGCTGATTTTTATTACAAAACAGCATATTGCTGCAAAATATTCAAGTTATCCCTCAAGATATTTTTATAAAATTTATGTACACTGTTATTTTTCTACATAACTTCTTAAGATTGCTCTTTTTAAAATAAAGAAGAACTCTTTCTTTCCCTGTTTTGTAATAATCAGCTAAATTTAGTTTTCTTTGATCTGTTTGTCTAAAATTTGATACTTTCAGCCCTTGATGAACGCTTGATCAAGGTTTTAGTAATATAGTACATATAATATAATTATATAATAATATAATACAGCATCAGAAAAGACTAAACAGAAAATAGTGACTCTCAATATGGTGTTAAATTCTTTCTGTGTTTTATGGCCATTAAGAACACTAGAGCTGTACAGTACATTTACACTGGGAGTAGATGGAGTGCAGCACATATAGTGCTATGATAAGATTTTAGTTGATAAAAGTTAATCTTGATGTGTGAGCAACTTAGTTCTCCTCTACAAAAATAAGTATAATAGCGGTAAAAGGTGCTAAAAGCATAGCAAGGAGGCTGATGTTGCTGATAGCCACAGTCTTAGAACTAGAAAAAATGTCACATAGCAGACATCTTGGACTGAAAATATCCATCACAAAAATATAAGTTAGTTTAGTTAGTCAATTGTGATTAGATTATTTTTATCATTTACAAAGACTGATCCAAAGCACCTGTTTGGAATAATTTTAGAGTAATGTGATAAACAAAACAATGCAAATGAAGAAGTGGATGAAAACATGGTAACGATGAAGATCATAATTAAATGATGATAACAGTGTTATAACACTGACACAAACACCAAAACTGGTAAAGAGGGTTTAAATTCAGTAGTGCTAAAATACGTATATTTATAAAAGTTGAAGCAATAAAAGGTATCACAGATATTTCTACATTCAGACACTATTAAATATGTTTTAGATAGTCTATAAGGAAGTTGCAGAAAATCAGTCCATAGCCTTTAAAATACACACAGCTGGAAGACTAGCACAATGGAGTTTTACCTCCATACACATGATGAGTCCTATGAAGAAAGAGACCACAGACATCCCAAGAATCAGCAGCTCCCTGCGGTAGCCTCTTCTGAAGGTCTCTGGGTACATGTCCACCACAGCTGTTACTAAACTCTCCACACATACAAACTGGTGAAAAAATAAATTAATAAATAAACAAAATCAAAAAATATTATCATATCATATTATTATATAACTTTTAGTGACTTAATATGAGAAACATGGTAAAGTAGAAAAGCACTCTGAGAGCATAGACCTCTGCCAAGGAGCACCATAATGATACCGTAAATTTCAAAGTGATCCAGAATCCAGGATCTTTTCCAGATCACCACCAACAGTTAATCATTTGTTTCCAGTGACACTCCCAACATATCCTTAAAATTTCATCAAAATCCGACTATGACTTTTTGAGTTATGTTGCTAACAGACAAACAAACAAACAGACACATTTACTTTGCAGAAGTATTTTCAATGTGAAGGTATTCTTTTGTGGGAAAGTTAACAAGTGAAAGGGACACAAATTATGGGCATAGAACCTAAATTGTGTAAAGCTGTTTTCAGGTAAGGTCTTGTTTTAACCCTAAAAGACTCTCTCTCTCTAATATATATATGTATATATATATATATATCTATATATATATC
>JBAMHV010000003.1:16217621-16228514 GCA_037177535.1 Pseudomugil gertrudae | reverse complement strand
GTGTAAAAAATAAGATATAATTTATCATTTATAAGTATGTTCCACAACTATGAAATTTCTGAGGTAAGAAATTATATTTAAGAATCTATACAAGTCTCTGTAGTTTGTCGATGTCTCGAGTATCAGCTATGCTTGCAAGCTTAACATATTTGTGGAGCATTCTCTCAGCTGGATTACTGACCTGACTGTCCAAGCCAAGAAAGATCAGCATCATAAAGAAGAGACAAGCCCAAAGTGGAGACAATGGCATCATAGTTACAGCTTTGGGGTATGCAATGAATGCAAGACCAGGACCTGTGTGACAAAAACAACAACAAAAACAGAAAAAGAGTCATATCCACAAGTTCTTATAGTAGTGCTGAAAAATTATTGGTTTGTGATTGTTGCTGTTTGTCTGTTTGATAGCAAGATTATACTGGCTATTCCACCAAATGGGTGTCATTTCTGTCTCTATGAAATTGTATGTATAAATGCACATATACATTCATTGTAAAATTAATTTTCTTTCTTAGCTAACTGTCCTGCATAATGATCTCATCCCAAATTTAAGCTATGTGCTGGAAAAATTAATAAAACCTATAATTAACAATTCATTATGCATTTTACACCTGTGCCTTACTGTACAACATTACACTTTGGAATAACATATGATTATTATAATATGATAAAATAAAAATAAAATGTATTTTAATTTTCCATCTATCCTATAAAAGTATTTTCTTCAAAACCAATCAGTATTTTTTATTTTTGGTAAAAATGCACATTTTAGTCATGTCACTGGGTTTTCACTCAGTCCTGTTACCCTAACACATGACCCTACCTGATTCATTTAGAACATGAGTAATCTATAACTGGAGTTGTGAAGACATCACTGATGACTTAGTTTGTTGATATTATCTACGCTGTGTGGCTTGATAATGTCGCTTGATTGTGCATCGCTTTGTTGCTGTATGATGATTCAAATATCAGGAAATACATTTAGTAAATTCCATGGTACTAACCATGGTGCCTGAAAGATGCTGTAATGTAAATCTTAGTTGTTTTGCACCATATCAACAGTTCACTCTACAACATGTGTCAAACTCCAGACCTCGAGGGTCGGTATCCAGCAGATTTAGTTGTTTCCCTGCACTAACACACCTGATGCAAATCAGACGGATCGAACAGGTTTGCTGTGCTGTTCGAATAGGCTTGTCAACCTATTCCACCAGCTGTGTTGGAGCATGGAGACAACAAAAACCTGCTGGATACTGACCCTTAAGGATTGGAGTTTGACACCCTTGCAACAGTGATAAATCCATGGCACCCATTAGCATTTTCTACTTCTCACAGAAATGCCTTATTATTATTATCATTATTTTTAATATCATTATTGTTATCATTATTATATATTTGAGGAATATATAATATATAACCACTGTAAAACACTAAACCAATCCTAACTCCTTAAGCCCCAGCCAAGTTTTAGTAAAAAAAAAATTCTTCAAAGGAACACCCAAAGTAAATAACTATATATCTCTTGATGCATCAGCTGAGCAGAAATTTGTTCTGAAGGGCAGCAAGGAGTATTATGTGATTGGTCAGACATTTTCAGTGGATGTAGTTAATATGGAAGAGCGAGCTGAATGTTGCCTCTTTCTTTGATGCAAAGTTGAATGAACAATTCTAATTAATAGTGGACTGAGGTGGTGAGAAAGTGTATAAATGAATATAACACAACGGTATAACAACAAGGACACGGCTGCATGCACAACCTTATCCTGCCATGGAAAAAGTTTTTTTAAAGTATGAAATTACTAGGTCAAGTGTCCATTGCACATAAAGAGCCTAAAATACTAAACATTAAAATGTACTTTTAGTCATCTTTTACTAACCTTAGGTACTAAACAGAGAGGATGCTAAATAAACATACAGTTGTATGAGCACATGGCTTAACTTCAAAGATAACTAAAGAAATCAGATTTTAAGGATGTTCTTAAAAGGACCTGAACATAATAATCCACTCTGATAACCGTCCTAACAATCTAGATTATTGGGTGTATATTAGAGGGGTAAAAGGTTATTATTCCTGCAGTCTGTGACACACTGGAATGCTAAAAGAAATTCACAACCAAATTTTTCACAAAATAAACCATGCAAAATGTTACTGGACCCAATAACCTATAAATATTCTCCCTGACTCAAAAAAAAAAGGTGATGCTATTGTGAATTTTAGAGCTCATTTTTGGGATAGTCTTTGTGAAGAAGCACATTATCTGATGCATTAGACTCCCTCTTTGCTGTAGCTGCTGCCTGAGACAAACATCTCAAACATCTTATTCTGTCATATTCACTAAATCATTCATATAGATTTGAATAAATAATGATGCAGTGGCCTAAGGAGTGTGGAGTTATATAACTGCCAAACTCTATCCATCTTAGCACATAATGAAGGATGAGACACAAAAAGCAGGTTTTCTGGTCTGTTGCATCTTCAGTGTGCCAGATAGCACAGTCATATTAGAATTTGAAAGTTGGTGTAAACTAAAATATACAACTTCTTTATTGAATACATTTCTCTCACCAGATTCTGCCACAGCTTCAATGGGGACATTTTGTTCATAGGCCATGAAGCCCAATACAGAGAAGATGGCAAAACCTGCCACAAAACTGGTTCCGCTGTTCAAACAACACAGCATGATGCAGTCCCTAAGGAGTAACACAGAAAACTCAGTAGTATACATAGAAACATTGGAAGGAAACAAAAATTATCCTTCTAATGAACTTTAATCAGCAGTTTTACTTGTATATGTTTGACTTACATATAAAAAGTGTGTGATATTATTTTCAAGCAAAATACAATGTAAAAATGGTCTTATCATTTCTATTGATTTCCTATATCGGCTAGTAATTAAGTAAGTCCACGCTTACCTGTAGCAGTTGTTGTCATAGGCATTGTAACTTCCAAGAGCAGTGAGACAACCAAGGCAGATGGCATAAGAGAAGAAGATTTGGGTTCCCGCATCCACCCATACCTAGTGTTTAATAGATGAAAAAATAAAGTTAAATAAATGGAAAGGCTAAATTAACACTGTGTGTGTGTCTCAGTAAACTACTGACATGCAGTAAACTACTGCATGTGTGAAGACAATGTGGCTTCCATTCTGCAGGATTACTGTACTTACAGCTTTTCAAAGGAACCCTTTGTTTGTTACAGCTGAGAAAGTACCTCTCTGATCAATAAAAATCATACACATTTTTACAAATCATACACATTGACTTTTTGATAGAGAAGTTGACACTTATAGATAAACATCCTAAAAAAATTTTTAAAGGGGTATATAGAGGTTATTTATTTGTCTCTAACAAACATTTATACTGGCTCTTGCAGTAATTACGGTTCTATTCACAGGTTTTGTTTAAAATATGGATTCCCTTAAAAGAAATTCATGTTAAATTTTCTTCATAAATTACAACTGTGTGAATTATCACTGCTCTGTATCATTTATATTCTCTGTTAATAAGACACATAATTAAAATCAATATACTTTACCCATCACAATTATATGTACAATAGGCATTTATCTAATTTAGTGAAATCTTATATGTTTTCCATCACTTTCTATCCATCTAGTGACAATTTTCCCTTCTGATCGGCACAAAGTGCACAAGCATGAATTATGGATTAAAATGCTAAAACCAGATGTACACTCTTCTTAGTAAAAATAAAATCTACATTAAATTTCACTACTCTCTCCATTTATACTGTTTGGTTGGATTGATGGTATAAAACAGGAGGTTTAATTAAGTACTCAGTGTTTCATTCATCTCTTAAATCTATTTATCTTACCTACATATCTTAATTTTGTGATTTAGTGGATAAGTAGTTGAGTGAAATTTCCAATTGAACTTTGCAATTTTTACTCATTTAGAAAACACAGCATGAACAATTTTCATTTGGGAGAAAGAAGTTACAGTTCATTGTATTAAACTAAAGTTATAAATATGAATGATAAGATGTCTTCAAATTGCATGAGTGAATCAATGGTGTGTTATCCAGTGAGATTCCCTAAGGAACAAGTTAAACTCACAATAAATCATGGTCCACAGGGATTCAGTCTTGCTTATTTGTCTTTTATTCCCTCAAGAACAGCAACATTTGTACTGATCCAGTGAAATATTAAAAAAAAAATTTTCATATGATGCCACAAAAAATTGAGCTTTTGCTTGAATGCTCATATTTTTGCTCTAGTGCATCCTATTTCTATCAATAGGTATTAAAACATTTATACATCTTGGCTTATCTCCATTTGAGTAATGATTGTAAAGAATGAAATTGATGAAAATACAGAATGAAAAACAAAACAACAGTTTGTCAAAGCACAAAACTGATGAAAGCTATATGAAAGTTTCTACAGCACTGCATTGGTGAGAGTTGTGTTAGACTGGTGTCCCTCTCCAGCACATTAAAGTGTGTTGACACAATGTCAGAATATGGAGTTTTCATGATCATGGAAGAAGCTAGGTGCTCCTCATGTAGGGTTAGCATCAGGATCAGTGGCCCCAAAGCTAATATACGGTGTTTCTTCATTTTAAAGTGGTTTAGTGCACAGTGATGCTCTGAGCCTGCTCAGAAATCACAGTGCCTCACGATCAGAACCTGGAATCAATATGAACGTTAGCACAGCAAGCAGCTTTAGCAAGCAGCTTTAGCAAGCTTTTTTATGACATTGTTTAGGACCTACAGCAGCAGTTTTGGCAAACATCTAGATCATATGTCACAATTATTTGTGCAGAGGATGCTTTGCTATTTTCAGCAGACAAAAGACACGACTTACCAAATGGGCCTATTTCTTTTTTTTTTTACTTACACTTACACACTACCTCAGTGGTAAAGACTTACACTTTTTTTCAACCTAACCCATATACCCTATTTTCTTTTATTTATTTTCTATGTATATTTTTTTTCTTAATTTACATTTTCTATTGTACTTGTTTGTTATTGAGCGTGTACTGAACCAGAGTAACACATTTTATTTCACCTCGTTTTTAACATGTGAAAGGACAATAAAGAACCTTTGAATTCTTAATAATTTTGTCAAGTTTAATTTAACATTTAGGAAATAAAGTAGCTAATGCAGTTGAGGTTGTACTTTTACTCAATGGAAAACAAAGAGTCATTACAGTAACTGCAGTCACATTGTGCCAACACTCCAGCATGCTGAATATTTTATATTGCGTCCAGCTTTAATACAACAACATAAAAAGTAATTGTACAGGATGTAAAATTGATGTAGTTACTTGCTGTGGTATACTTGTTATGCTTTAACTTATTTGTGTTGTTATATGTCTACTCATTTACATATTTACTGTATGTTGAAAAGTTAATAATGAGATCTAATACCAACAAATGTGTTTCTGATCATACAACTTGAATAAGCTAAAACACAAAACAATGCTGCAGAGCAACACTAAAACAAACACAACATAACACAACATTTAGCCATTTTATGAAAAAAAGCAAAAATAAAAAAATATTTACAATATATTTTACTACACTCAAAAATGATGAATGATAAAGAATAAAGTACTAAATTTAGAATATTTTTTTAATGTCAAATGCATATTAGAAGCTTATCTTTACATATCCCTGCAGGTGGTGTTGTTCAGGCCATTTGTGTATCGCCCACAAAAATGTATACATGTATGATTCTTTCTTGAAGGTTGAAATCAGTATTGTAATGGTTGTTTGCAGAGCAACACCAGAACCAAGAACCCACAGAATAGCATGGGGTGCTAGCGAATTCAAACTTAATGCAGCATGGCTCTTTGAAAACTCTCTCACATCACCATTCAGCCACTAATCTCATTTCCCCACAGAAAAACAATTAACAAACGCAAGGTCTTTGCTCCCTCCTGGGAGTAACCACGGTAACTTCTGTGACCTCACAAACACAAGACTGTTTCTGTGGAAGAACAGACCTTTCTCTCCTAATGTTCATTAATGTTCCCTTTAGTTCAACCTCAGCTGATGGCTGCACAGCACAGTGAAATTTTAAAGGTCCAGGCTCAGAGAAAATCACTTGTTGATGTTGTGCCTAATTTGGCCGGTTTGTGTTTGGTTGTGTTGAGACTGTGGCTCCAGGAAACTTTTCTACTTTTTGAAATCAAAATGTACCTCTCTCTGTGCCCGTCACATCTTTCTGTTTTATGAATGAGATCCATAAGTTCTGGATTTACATTTATGGGACTGAGCATTTTGTTGAAGTTAATTAATTAGGCATCACTCCCTGAAACAGAACACTTACTGTAAGTCCATCCATACTGAGTAAGCACTGCATGAAATATCTGATCACATTAAAGGTGCAGTCAGTGTTGTCAGTCTCAGTTACTGAAGCCTGCACAATGCTGCACATTTTTTATTAGTTTTGTTGCTCATTAATTAAAAAATATGCACACTGATTAAAATGTATTTGTATGATTCATCAGGTTTTAGCCACTGTCTGCTGAGGAGAGAAATGGGAGTACTTGTAAAGTAAGGAGTTCTACAGAAAGTAGGAGGTTTAAAGGTAATAAACAGGAAATTAATACAGGGTGGTTGACCAATAAAGAAATCTTGCAAAAACGTATGACAAAAAAATGCATGCAGGATTCCATCCATCCATTATCTCTGCCATTTATTCCAACAAATGGTCACAGGTAGCCTGAACCTATCCCAGCAATCATTGGGCAAGAGGCAGGGTACACCATGGACAGGTTAGTAGTCCATCACAATGCCACCACGGAAAGACACCAGTCACACACACATTCACTCCTAATAACAATTTCAAATGACCAATCAATCAAATATGCATGTCTAAATAATGGGAGGAAGCCAAAGTACTTGGAGAGAACCCAGGCTACCATTGGGAGAACATGCAAACTTTGCACAGAAAGGCCACTGTCTGAGCTGAGGCTCAAACCAGCTGAGACTCAAACCAGCAACCTTCTTGTGCGGCTGCAGTCCTAACCACAACACCAACGCATGCGGGACTGTGTTTTTTTTTTTCACATTTATTGTTTAAGGTCGGGTAGGACATCCTGGAAAAAATGGTTCAAGCAAGCTAATATTTAAAAAAAAAAATAATAAACTTTCTTAAGAGGGGGTCAGCCTTTAAGAGTGGAAGAGTCAGCTATCTAAATAAGTCTAATACACAATGTAAGTTAAGGATGCACTAAATCTTTTACAACCTTTTGCTTTTTAGGACAACATTTGACTCCAAAGGCCCATTTATGCTCGGCACATTCAGTTATGTGTGTGATTTGTTGTGTTTTTGAGGAGATTAGCTATCACTTGACACAAAAAATGGAGCAATACCACCAGAAATTGCAGATGTTGTCATGATTTAGACCACATGCAACTGATCAAAAAAACAAACAAGAAAAGAAGAAAAAGAACAGGATGAAAGTGACACAAAAACAGCCCAATAAAACATGTTTCAAAAAGACACAAGTTCCGAACTACATTAAAGTAAAGGCATTTTGCCTAAGACCAGATGTTAAACTAGTATTTGAAGAAAGACTAATTTAAATGACTTAAATAAATGGAACACTAATGTTATATTCTTCAGGTTAAAGTCTGTTATTTCCTACCAAGTTAGGGATTGTCTTGTATTAGATCAGGTAAGCTAGATGGGCTAAATGCACTAAAATAATGGTGTTATGCCTTTTTAAGGGTTTTTTATGCTTGAAATTTTAAAGAATAGCTGGAGTAAATAAGCAAACACACATTTTCTGTTGTAGTGTTTGGAAAGAAAATGTGTGTATGAGAGGACACCGTGGGAGGAGGGAGACTGCCAGAAAAAAAGAGAAGAACAGGAGAAAGAGGCAAGAGAAAGAAAAAAAAGGGGGTGGGGGGGCATGATGAAGTTCAGGGGTATAAAAAGAGAGGGCAACACCCGACCAAACACACTTTACAACACCTATTGAACAGAACAGAGTCCCGATTGTCTGAGGGGAAGCTAATTTAACATTGGTGTCAGATGTAATGTCCTCTAAAAAACAGCTGCCCTTCTTTATCACTCCTTTTCTCTTCTCCCTGCGCCAGTTTACTTCTTTGCTGTTTTTTCAATTTTCAATTCAATTCACAGAGTTGAGTGAAGTTTTGTATGTATTGCCTCAGATCCCCGAACAATACAATAAATGAACAATAAATGAACAATTAATTTACAATAAATGAATGAATCAAAGAACAATAAATTATGTAAAGAGATTTTTTAAACAAAAATTGCTTTGCTTTGTTTAATACTGAAATATTTCTTGAGATTTTATTTTGTATATACTGAATGTGAGTTAGTAATATTTCTTCGTATTTAAAATATATGTGATCTACATCACTGTGTTTTTGGTTTTTGCTTTAATTATTTGTTTGTTTTTATTAATAAATTTAAATGCATTCCCCTGAAATGAAATGGAATAGTAAAATAAATATGATCATATACAAATACACTGGTGAGTTTTCTAAACATATTGCAAAGAAGGTTATTTGTAAGACTAACAAAAAAAAAATACTATATACTCCAATAAATTAATATCCTTCTGTCATGTTGCTTAACTCATTGGACATTTGTGTGTAAATTAATTCTCAGCAGGGCAAAATACCCCAGCCTGCCAACAAACAGTGAGAAACAGATTGACCTACGTCAGTTTACACTATCTGAGAGTTAATTTTAATGTTGAGGTAGCAAAGTTTCCTTGTTATCACTTTCAAGTCATTCCAACATGTGAACCAGCTGTCACAGTGAAGAGTGATAGGTGAAAATGCTGGGATATTTTTTATATTATACATGATTATGTTTTATCAGATTTTGTTTCAGAAATAAATTTGTACTTTATTTTGTTTACATGTTACGGAAACATAGAGCTGTCAACCCGATTTAGACTTTTTACTTTCAGGGGAGATTTTTCACAAGACATGTCAGCAAATATTCCAGAGCATTTACTGTTACTTTAAGAATGCACTAGTGAAATCATCCTTTCTGCTAACCTGTATACCATGTTTTACTTGCTATCTGCTATTCTGGATATGTATAGATGCATGCGGCACTCGCATGCCTCGCATGCTTTTTCAACATGTAAGGCAAAAAAAAAATTCTGCCTAAATCATAGTCCCAGTGAGACACATATGTGACTTTTATCCTGTAAAAATGTGTAAAGCATGTTAGGAGAAAGAATATTTTTATTATGCTCTCAAATGCAATTTGGATCTAAGCTAAGCTAAGTGTACTTCTAAAGATTATAGCTACTCAGACTAAATCGTGTTATCAGTAAAGAAAATGGTCTGGTAACAGTCTGGTTGTCTCTAAATTGGGTGGGCAAGTTGTTCAAAAGATTTTTTCTAGATCAATATTATCTGGATTTGGGAATCCCATCTTTTGCTATCCAGGATCTGTAATCTGTCTTACTCTTATACTGGTTTTTCAAAGCAATATTGTGTTACTTTAAGTCATTTTCATTTTATAATAGCCAGTTTTGGCGTTCTGTCAGAATTAGAGAATGATTTCTCACTCAAACTTTTCATGTCCTCCAATACACATCATGACACCACTTTCACTGACATTTCTAGTGCAATGTCTCATAACAACAAAAGTTGCATGCTTTTTTGAGGTCAAGAAGTCTCAGTTTGTGTGTGTATATATGGCTGGATTTGTTTATATAAATTATATTTTAATATAATGGTGGCTCAGATGGTGGGGGAGGATGCCGGTCAGGCCTGGCAGGCCCAAACGTGTCATCAGGGTCTGCTGGGAACGTCTGGCAGAGTCCCCTGTGAGAAAGAGCTTCAACTCCCACCTCTGGCATAGCTTCAACCATGTCCCGAGTGAGGCGGGGAATATTGAGTCCGAGTGGACTGTGTTTCGTGCCTCTATTGTTGAGGTGGCTAGCTGGAGGTGTGGCCGTAAAGCCGTTGGTGCCTGTTGTGGCGGCAATCCCAGAACTCGCTGGCGGACACCAGCGGTGAGGGATGCCGTCAAGCTGAAGAAGGAGTCATATCAGGTCCTTTTAGCCTGTGGGACTCCTGAGGCAGCTGATGGGTATCGACAGGCCAAGTGGAATGAGGCTTTGGCGGTCGCAAAGGCAAAAACTCGGGCATGGGAGGAGTTTGGTGAGGCCATGGAGAATGACTTTCGAACGGCTTCAAGGAGATACTGGTCCACGATCCGGCGACTGAGGAGGGGAAAGCAGTACTTCGTCAACACTGTTTACAGTGGGGATGGGAGGCTGCTGACCTCGACCTGTGACGTGGGTCGCTGGAGAGAATACTTCGAAGACCTCCTCAATCCTACCAACATGTATTCCAATGAGGAAGCAGAGCCTGGAGACTCTGAGGCGGGTTCACACATCTCCGGGGCTGAGGTTGCTGAGGTAGTTAAAAAGCTCCTCGGTGGCAGGGCCCCGGGGGGTGGATGAGAGCCGCCCGGAGTTTCTTAAGGCTCTGGATGCTGTGGGGCTGTCCTGGCTGACACGCCTCTGCAGCATCACTTGGACATCTGGGACAGTGCCCCTGGATTGGCAGACTGGTGTGGTTTCCCCCTTTTCAAAAAGGGGGATCGGAGGGTGTGTTCCAATTACAGGGGGATCACACTCCTCAGCCTCCCTGGTAAAGTCTATTTGGGGGTACTGGAGAGGAGGGTCCGTCGAGTAGTCGAACCTCAGATTGAGGAGGAGCAATGTGGTTTTCGTCCCGGTCGTGGAACAGTGGACCAACTCTATACCCTCTTCAGGGTCCTGGGGGTAGGGGCATGGGAGTTTGCCCAACCAGTCTACATGTGTTTTGTGGACTTGGAGAAGGCATTCAACCATGTCCCTCGGGGGCTCCTGTGGGGGGTGCTCCGGGAGTATGGGGTACCGGACCCCCTTGTTTGAGCTGTTCGG
>JBAMHV010000003.1:16195111-16213490 GCA_037177535.1 Pseudomugil gertrudae | reverse complement strand
AGGTGTTGAGGGGATCCAGTTTGGGGGCCTCAGGATCAGGTCTCTGCTTTTTGCAGATGATGTGGTTCTGTTGGCTTGGGGGAATGGAGCGTGAGATCGACAGGTGGATGCCCCGGTCTGTTGTGATGAAGAGGGAGCTTCGCCTTCCGGCTCAGCTCTCAATTTACTGGTCGCTCTATGTTCCCACCCTCACCCATGGTCACAAACTGTGGGTCGTGACCGAAAGAATGAGATCCCGGGTACAGGCGGCCAAAATGAGTTTCCTCCGCAAGGTGGCCGGAGTCAACCTTAGAGATAGGGTGAGAAGCTCGGCCATCTGGGAGGGACTCAGAGTAGAGCAGCTGCTCCTCCACAATGAGAGCCAAGGAGGAGGCCCCGGGGGAGACCCAGGACACGATGGACCGATTACATCTTGCGGCTGGCCTGGGAGCGCCTCGGGATCCCTCCAGATGAGCTGGTGAATGTGGCTGAGGAGAGGGAAGTCTGAGCTTTCCTCCTTAGGCTGCTGCCCCTGCGACCCGACCTCGGATAAGCGGTGAAAAATGGATGGATGGATGGATGGATGGATATTTTAATGTGCCCCCTGTTAGCCCAAAATAAAAATCCTTTGACCCAACAGGTTCTGCTATATGTTCCCATCACCAGTGGAAAGTGTCATATTGATCAATCACAGCATCATTACCACTGGAGGCAACTTTTAATCCAACCAAATTATATGGCTCACTAAGAAAGAGTTTAGTTAAGATAAGGCAAGCTTTCTTTCTGCACAATTTACATCACTACTAAAAATCAAAGGTGCATAAAGAAGTTACTAAATGGTCTAACTGCTTTTTTTGTTGTCATTTACTCTAGCAACAACACCACCTGTCAACCTGGCAGCTATTCAGATCTCATCAGGTGATTTTTATGTGAGGTATATGTTATCCCCATATGTCTACAGTAGTCTCTTCAGCACCTCCTGCTTTACTTTTTTACTTTTAACAATCGTGCTAATTTGGTTAATTTACTTTGGTCAATTGTCATTCATCGTAAATAACAGAGTACATGACATAGTTATCTTAAGTGCAGTGTTTAAAAATCAATTTAATATGGATAACATATGACAATTCAATAGCGTAACTAATATTAATGTTCCCAAAAGAAGTCTCCCACATAAGAAGTTATTACTTTCCCTTTCTATTGCATTATTTCTTTGTATTTTGAAAACCCTTATTTGTTTAGTATGTTAAAAAATATCTACAAGCAGAAAGCAAGTGCTTACCTGAGGGTCAGAGAGACGTGAAATATCTGGGTAGAGGTAGAACTTGATGCCATCATAAGCTCCAGGCAGTGTGACTCCTCTGATCAGCAGGACCAACAGCATGACATAAGGAAAGGTAGCTGTCACATACACAACCTGCAGGCATAGAGATACACATATTTTAACCATACAATGCAAGAAAAAATAAAGTTTGTGCAGAGCCATTGTCAGTTGCCATTGCTTGCATTTTATTTTAACAAAAAAACCTGGAAGCATATAAAATGTTATTAAACTGATGTACAAAACAAACATCCCACCAAAAAATATTTACTTTAAACAAGTTTAACCAATAAAAACCAAAACATTGGTGCCATCTGTAAAATTATAACATATACAAAAAGTGAGAGATAATGACAGTAATCGAACCACCATCTGTGAAGCACGTAAGTGAGGATATGGGAGCCATCATAGGTGATGATGTCATGTCTAAAGATCAATGTAATTTTGACAGGAGCCCACCAGCGCCCAGTTTGTTTGTTTGTTTGTTTGGGTTTTTTGTTTTGGTCAAAAAATATGTAGAAGGAAAAAGATGGATTCTTTGGGACTAAGAAAAAGTTTGGTCAGATGTTAATTATGATGCCCTATTCTGTTTCATTTCTTCCATGTTTTGTTTTTGCTCTTAGAGGTAACAATCATGTCATCCTGAAACAAAACAAAAGAGATGATTGTTGACTTCAGGAGGAACAAGAATACACATAAAACTGTTTCCATCCTGGAAAAGGAGGTGGAGGTGGTGAAGGAATACAAGTACCTTGGAGTTCAGCTGGACAACCGACTTGAATGGAAAAGTAACACTGAATACATCTATAAGTTTTACTTATAGATGTAGACTTATGACTAAACACAAAACCTGTTGCAAAGTTTAGTTTCAAGGCCATCTTGCTCTAGTGTGACAAGCTCCACATTCTCTGCTTATGGTAATGATGTAAAGTTCAGTGATATGTAAACCTACAAGCCCCATGTATATAGTAGCAAACACTTGCTAACTCTCAAACCAACATTCTTTTTATCAAACCATTCAGGTTTTACAGAACTGTGCTCGCCATCTCAAGACTCTTTGGACAAAGACTCTGGCCTCTTGGAAGGCAGAGGCGGGCAGCATACATCCCCTGGCTTTCTGGCACTCAGTCAAAGTCCAATTGAGGACAGAACAGGACAGAACAGAGCCTAGCCAGGAGCCTGAAAAGAAAAGAGAGCTCCTCTGGCCCCCATCCCTTTAACAGGAGAAGCCTAGAGGAGTGATGCTGGCAGTGTGGGAAAATGTGCTTCTCTTTGAAGCATGCACAAACCTGCATGAGTGTGCATACACAAATGGACACACACACGGATCCATTCAACAACATAAAAATTAAAGTACTTAAGCAGTTACCGTACACACTACGGCCACATCACTGTACTACTGACTCCAGTATTTTCATGAATGGCTACTCCTTTTATGTTTCTGGGTGTGTATTGATGCTGTGAATTTCTTAATCTAACGCCACAAAAGTTCCACTTAAACAGTATGGGGCTGTGATTTACTCAGTCATTCAGAAAACCAAAGCATTTGCTTGAATGAATATCCTGAACATCTTTAACCCTAAAAACTTGATTTAAAAGATTTTAGGATGAACAAAATTCTAATAAAAGCCTTGTTTGAACAGTAACCATGCATGTGACCATCCACTATAAGCCCCATTAATCCTAGCAAGACATACAAAAAGAGTGTGGGAAAACCTGTCTTCTGCCCAGCAGATCCCCCTTTTAATTTGTTAAATAAAATGATTACACATCCTAAACCTTCTTGTCTTCCCTCTCTTTATCTCTTTGCAGATAAAAAGAACAATATTCAATCTCTCCATGAACTTTTGATGCTCCACATGCTCTTTACCACTCACCATGGGTAACATTTAAGCTCCTACAAATTTCCTGGTCAAACTTGCCCCTGCTTCACCGTAAATCTAACAGGAGGGCTTGAATGTGAGAAACTGGGCCAACAAAAGCAAACAGCTTAGCAGAGTCGAACTGAATGAGCTGTAGAAAAGAAAGCATCTCTCTCTTGTAACAAGCGAGCTGTGGTTAATTTCTCATAGCAGGAGAGAGATAGAGAGAGGCAGCAGAGGTGCAGGCCGAGGATATACTCTGCATGCTCCTCATGAACACTCTCCTTTCCTCCAGTGAATACAGGAATCAATCTTGGACTGGCTGCTAAAGCCCAGCCATGGAGAAGCATTCTTCCCTCTTACTTCACAGCCAAACAAAAGGCACTTCATGGAGATATAGGCATTGCCGCCTAGTTGTGCCCCCCCGCCCCATCATGTATAATGTGAGCCTCACTTTTCCTCACACACCTCTGCTCTTTTTGCTTATTTTCTTAACTCTATCTCTATCTTTCCACTTGTTATGGCTCACTGAATCTGTGAGGAGGTTTTAAGGCAGCGTAAGAGCCATAAGAGCCAAAGGATGGTGCAAAGTCCTTACTGTCCTCCTCAAGGCTCCCAGGGGAGGCTCAATGAATTAAAACTGTTATTAGAGGAAAGAAGAAAGAAGGTGGTACAGACATCCTTTTGTCCTGTGTTTGTAGGAGAGAATTCATGGAGCTTCTTGTGAGAGGGCACTGTTTTGAGGAGTAGAAATAAAGGGGTTTTTTCTTTATCTGCTCCAATACAAGCAAAAGCTAAAACTATACACTTCACTGCAAAAACACGCATTCCTCCTTTTCATTGCACTGAATTTTGATCTTAAAGGAATATAAAACATGCATAACCTGGACTTACTTTGCCAGTTGACTTGGGTCCCTTCCAGATGCAGAAGTAACAGATGAACCAGGCCAGAGCCAGACACATGGCCAGCTCCCATCGCATCCCCCCCATGTGCTCAATACCATCTGAAATCTTCAGCACTCTGCGTCTGATTTGATCCAGAGAAAATAGATGATTACTAATTCAAGGTTTGATTTGAGTAATACTAATTTCAAACACTTAAACTTTAAAAACCAGTGTGGAGCTGAATTAAACCCTCAAAGTGCAGCTTTCTCCAGGCATTTAGCTGTGCTAAATAAGTTACTACGTTAAGGGAGATGATAAAAAATAAATATGCATGTGCAGTTGGCAGTATAAATAGTAATGTCATTTTTTTGCTTGCCAGCCACCATCCCTTGAAATATGTGATAGTGAATCTCTAGGATTACTCTACTAAACATTTGTCGTTACTGCTAAATATAACAGTTTCACATTGACTATACAATTGGTCATAGATTATATGTAGCAAAATCAGCTTTTGAGCTCTCTTTTTTAGTTCAACAACTTTGTAATGTAATATGTAAGGAAACCACACCCTGTCTCACAATATCTATAAAGCCTTCATTTGCTTTTTAGTGATCCTCTAGTGTAAAGCAGCCCACTAACCCTGTTCTGTCCTTACTGGAAATGCACTGACACCACCGCAATTTCACCTGAAATTTTCTCTCTAGCTTAATCTGATATTTAAAAAAGTCAGATAAATGGCAATCTACAACTGTTATGCCAAGTCCTGTTTTATAAATATTTTTTTTTAAAAAACCAGTCTTTTATGCCGCTTCATAATCAGAGACAAAATAAATATCTGCTTCTGATAAAATGCAGTAGGTTATCAGCAAGTGGGAGCATCTCTGTAAAAGGGTTTGGGGCAGTGTGTTTTGGTGTAAACGATTATATGTCAACACAGTACCAAGCAAGAAACCTATCAGCAACTAACTTGAGTAATATTATCCATCAATCTGAGAATTCATCATTCTTTTGTGAGTGGAAGTGGGAAATGTTCTAGAAAACTATCAGTCGTTTTATTCACCAATGCAGTCATTGAGTCAACAATGAACGTCAATGTCTACCCAAGGCTTATCAAGTCAAATGAATGATCATATGTCTTGCTGAAACTGATTCGTGGACCTTGAAAAGGTGCTGCATTTCCATCATCCAATACTTCAAGCTATATAAGCATCGTTGCTCTATGGTGGCAGTATAGAACCAGTTAGAACAAATCAAAGAGAAGCTTGAAAAAAATGTCTCCATACTATGCTGTGAATAAACAGCCATGACTTCTCAACACTGAAAAAAAAACCCAAAACCATTTGTCAGCATCACCATCTAAATACAAATGCTGATAACTCACTTGTCTTAACAATAGAAATATTCTTATTCCTCTGTCTTAGACAGTAAGGCACCAAAAGTAAATGTGGGTTAAACCCAAGTGGGGAAGACTTGTTGGGTCCACACTGACTTCTTCAGTCCCTGTGAAACATTGCCTATTGTGACTTGATGACACATATTTAAAAAAAATATATAGTTGAAAGACATTGGTCATGTCATCAGCAATAATGATATCTAATCTAGTTGAATCAAAACTGTACTTTATGTTTGTTAAAGAATAACAAGGCAACAGCATTGATAGAGAATGAGAAGTAGGCCTCTGAGCCACAAAGCCACCTGGCACTGCCAAATCTTTGCCACCAAGTTCACCCCCAGGGCTTCTGACCAACCATTGATCATCATGACATGTTCTTGGGGAAGGGCCACAAGCTTGGTCCAACACAACCCTCCTGTCACTAACTCCTCAGCCAAAGGGCCAAAACATGTGCATAAATATGCTTGTGTAAGTTTTCAGATATAGATTTGTGCTTTGTCAATAAGTTTATTATTACATGTATTCTTTTGGCTTTAAGTTGGTAATATTGTTAGCAAGCTTTTAAGTTATAAAAAATGTTTTTTAAAACATGTATTTAAACTCCATGTGTTGTTGGCTGTTTTTGTTCCGTCCCATCAGTGATATACGCTTCACTTTAATACCAATGTGTGTTAATTTCCAAATATGGGAAATATGTGATACTCTGGGAATGTAGCCATGTTACACTATGACACTAGCTTTGTATTTGAAAGTGTAAAAACAAAATATCTGCATGCAATTAATTTGCACAAAAATAGATAAAGATCCCAAATCCCAAGCAGAGAGCAGAATCAGAATGTTGACACACTTACAAATTAATTTATGCTGTAAGCTATTTACAGCATAAATGACTTGGCATAGACTTAACTAATCTTGGTCACTTTCTATTTTTTTTTTTTTTTTTACCAACAACATGGCGCTTGGCTCTTTGGCTAACCTCTCTGAGATTACATTTACATCTCTAGCTCTAATTAAAGTTTTCCTGACTGTTATACTACTTCATTTTTTGTTTATATGCATCAAGACAAATAACAATCTAAATACAAGTGTTTTAAATTCAATATTTGGACTTTAAAAAGTCCATAAATAGCTTGCAAATTAGATTTGACCCAGCGGAGTAAACACAGCTACTGGCAGCAAGACAGGAAGTGTGGTCAGCATTACACACTGACAAGGCCTGATACACTGCCACACACATGGCTCTAGCTGAGAGCCAGCCGGCCTACCATGGCCTGCTGACACACAAATATGAAAGGGGCTGACTAATTATTGGGAGTGAGATTAGAGAAGTGGCTGTTATCAAAAACTAGGCCTTCCAGTAATATGTCCTTATGTGTTGTGTTCAATATGTTCAGATCAAACAAAGCACAGCATTGGAATAAAAAAAATATATTAATTCAACAATAAGATGAAATGTCGCTATTACATCTTCTGTAATCTGCTTTTAATTACACGGATAAGTGGATTGTGAGGAAGATGTGAGAAAAACGGTGTACTCACTCCCAAAATTCAATGACCGGAGAAGTTGCGTTTGGGTTTGTAATGTTGGTAGCATTCTCTCCATAATAATCAACACAGTTTTCTGGAAATACACAGTTATAATTAGCAACTTTTCCTCTTCATTTAACAAAATTTTTCAAATGTGTAGCTTTAAAAACAATGCATAGCTGATACTTTCCTTTTACTCCGCGTGTAGATTCATATTTGTTCTTATAAGATGATTTAACCATAAAAGTGTTACCACCTCTTACCTGTATTCCAGTAGTGTCCGCAGCCAGCCCATGGCAGCTCAGTAGTGAAGCAGTTAAAGAGGTAGAAAATGGCCCAGGCAAGGATGACTATATAGTACACGTTAAGATGAGCTTCAATCACCTGAGTTGCATAGCCAATGCCTGAAAAAGGAAAGAAGAATTAGGTATGGCAGTTTTCCTTGCTATTTTAATTGCACAATGTGAACAACAAGATATTACAGTCTTCCACATCCCTGTTTGTCAGAACAGCCGTTCCTATCTCTGTAGGTTCCTTCTTTCGACTTTAATTATTTAAGTCCAGAGTGCAACCTAAAAAAAGATAAAGGAAACGTTTTCTCACCCTCAAATAGTGGGCAGACTTTTCTCCAGCAGGTGATGCCTCCCTCGCTGGTGAACTGACCCAGGGCCGTCTCCAGGAAAAAAACGGGGATGCCACAACATATGAAGAAGATGACATATGGCACAAAGAAGGCACCTTCATGCACACACAAACACATAGAGCACAGTAATGTATTAATAATACATACATGTCAGATGTTACTGCAGGTTATGTCTTTGTTTACATGGATCTATTGTGAGAAATTATAAAGAATCACTCAATAAAACTAAGATGAAAGAACTCATTCCATGCTGCTGATACCACAATTACACTGCAGAATGACCTTTTAATATACAGAGGCAGTGCCACTTTGCACAGCTTAATGGGGTCTAATAAGGAAACCTGTCTCTTTTATTGACATTATTGTGCATAATGACAATGACTTATTTACAAATCCTCTCAAAGGTAACTGGTTATGTTTGCATCTTTTTGCAGCTTGTCCTATCAGTTCCTCCTTCGGCCTATCTAATCAACCCGCAAGATGACATTCTTTATGCTGTTTAGTTTTTTAAGAGAAAAAACATCCAATCCTCTTATCTTTTTTCCCTAGTTACAGTTATAAAGGTAACCTTGCCTCCTCCATTTTTGTAGCAGAGATAAGGAAACCTCCAGACATTGCCAAGCCCGATGATCTCTCCAGCCACCGAGAGGACAAACTCGATCTTGTTGTTCCAGTGGCCCCTCTCATTGTAGTCTCCATTATCTAGGCTGGAGCTAGATCCTTCCGGGTCTCTGCCATCCTCTGGTTTACCGTTTATAACAGGCCCACTCTTCTCAGCTGTCATGACGCTCAGGCAGCCTGCTGAGAAGGAAAAGAACATGGATGAAAAAGTTAACATCCAACCTTAAACCAAGATTCAGCTCCCTTCTGCTAGAATCTGTATCTTTTAAAGACATCTAAATCTGAATGTCTGTTAAAAAAAAAATCCAAAACCACAACTATCCAATATGTAAAGGGAAGATATGCATGTGAAAATTCAAATTCACAGTAAGCAGTCTGCTTAATTTAGATTACACAGCTCCTGTTCCCTCAAACATCTTTGCAGGCTAATTGAAATGTCATTACAAAAGAGGATGTAATACCCCAAACATTTGCTATCTATAAAAATTATTTTAGATAGAAGAGAATAAGAACAATACATTACACTGCAATTGCTCAAAAGTTGCCCCTCTCTCGCTCTAAATGTGCTTCCGCAGCTAACTTTTTTTCTTTAATAGATATGAAATGAATTATTTTCAAATCAAAATTCTCTATTTTATGGTTTGATTAACATATCCTTAAAGGAGCGGCAAAAGTAATCTATTTTCAGTTTGGTAGCCTAGAGGAGTCAGAAAAGTGTCCTTCAATGTCAAACACAATTGAATCTGCAAAGGGAAATCAAACTCCTAACACTCACCAGTCTCCTATAGAAAAGTGGCAAACCTCTTTTTGGCTCCCGCAATTATGCGCGTCAACAATCACCTTTACAAAAACCGCAGGGTTAAGCCTAATCAGGGGGGTGAAAAGAAGACAAAAGAAGTAAAGGAAAAACAATCTGCACCCGCGGCTGAATGAGATGGTTTTGTTGAGTCTCACGTCTATATAAAGGATGATCCCAGACGTGGCAGAATGACGGTACACAGTCTGCACCAGCCGGTGGAGAACCTGCGACTGCGCTCCCACTCTGCGCGCGCTCTGCTCTCAAGCGCCTCGACTTGGATTAAAGCCATGTGGTAACCAGTGTTGCTCTCACACCAGCGTTACCACGGCATAGAGGGAGCAAGGTGGCGAGGGGAAACGCACTAAACACGTGAAAGTAGCAGATGGCATGTCGTTAGAAAACAAGTAAAAACACGGTAGTCCACTGTTGGCCAACATTTCTTACTGCAAAAAACATGAAAAGCCTTCAACTCCTTTTCAGTCCAGTCCAGTCCAGAAATTTAACAGTAGATTGCACTTGTTCAAGTGGTATTTATTGAATAATATGACTTTCGTCTTGGATTGGAGAGTCTTAGTTTTTTTTAACACCTTCATTCAAACAATCTTACATTATACACCATCTTTTGTGCTCTGCATTACAACCAATAAATGCATATATGTTCATAGTTATCAGTTTTTCTTATGTAAAGCATTACTGTTTATAAACATTGCATAGTTTAGTTGCCCTTAGAAATATAGAAATATGCCATTCTATTAAATATGAACAGCAACATGGCATGAATAATATTTTAAATGATGTTTTTCTGAATGTGTTTTACCTGAGGTGTTGATGCAAGTCCTGTGGGAAATCCTCCTCTAATCTTCAAAGAAGCAATGACCCATTTGATTTATGGATTGATGTCAACAGTCTGGTTTCCTTTGTGTGCAGTTGCTCCTGACATTTTGCTCTCAGCATACCAACTTGTGCCTTTTTGTCCCTGCTAAAAGTCACTTTGTAACTGAGCTTGTCATCCCAACATATTTTGTTAGTTAAAACCACTGGTGTGCTGTTGTCTGCAGCTAATGATGAATGATCAGCCTGTCATAAAGTCTTAATGACCCATGCCACTTTAGAAAGAATCATTTTCTAAATGGTTTAAATGGTGAGGTTATGGGGTTTGTTCATACACAAGCTGATTGCCTTGTTTCTAGGCGTGATAGACGGGTGCACTAGGAACTCCCCTGACTCTTAAAGCCTGACCTAGTCTCTAAGAGTCCCTTCACGCAAGGGTCACTCATCATTAGAAGCTTAAAGGAAGTGCCCTGCATAAAAAGTATGACCACCCAAAGTGGCTGGCAAGATCTCACTGTGCTTTTCTGTTGGAGTCAAGTCTTTTCTTCTTGTCATTCCTCACAACATTATCAGAAGGTGAATTCTTGAGAATGAATGAAACCTAAAATATATGTGCAGGTACAAGGCTGATTTACACTAATGTGTCAGTGTCAGATTAAGAGCTGCATGAAGCTACAGTGTAGTGTTTGTCCTGACAGGATTGTCCACAGATTAACTTTTAACCATATAGCACAATGGCAGGAGGGTTTGAAATAAAAATCCTTTCACTTCAGCCCAAGATGGTTTAGGGTCATTCTTCTCCTCCATTTTTCTTCTGGCCTGCTGACTCACATAACAAGCAAGATGCTACAAAGTGGCTGGCTGTCTTATTCCTGTGAGATCACATTGTTGTTTTATTGGCTGTTTGTGCCAATAGCAAAAGAGGCACTTTGTTGTTCAGTATGGACAAAGCATAAAAAAAAGAAAACCATAGAGTTGTTGCTAGGATACCAATCAATATTTTACAGATACTACAAGTGAAAGTAAAATAAGAAAGAGAAATATGCAACTCTTAAGAGCTGCAGTGTATTTGAGGCGGATATAAAAGTGATAAAATAAGCCATAGCATCTAAGTGAAATTAGAAATAAAGGGTACTGAGTGGAGGACAGTTAAAAAAGTTGCATGATGCTGTTTATCTCAGGGGAAACATTTGGAAACATTGGATCCCAGAAGTTCTCTTCATGGATCTGTGAGGTAGATTGGTGAATTTAGACTTATACCCGATCCATAAATCATGTCAATATTGGAGGCAGATATGAAATTGAATCATTTCAAAGTCTTAACTACAGAACTTGTCTTTTTTATTTAATCAATGTTTAGTTTGTTTCTGTTTTTTAAAGAAACACAGTGCTACTTATTGCATCAGTTGGGATTAAATAACTTGTCACCAAGCTTGTCACTCATGCAATAATTATTATGTAGGAGGCCCATACCTGTTTACTTGTTCAAAATCCAGGTGGATTTGATTTTGGTCAAATTTTTATCATGTAGTGCGTAGATGTGTGTGAGAGTGTTAATTGTTTGTCTATTGTCTTTATGGCTGTCTTGTTTTGTCAGTAGTTTTTAATAGATTTTTATGATTTCTGTTTTGTTGGTGGGATTTTTATTGGTTCTTTCTGTGGAGCTCAGTTAGTAAATCTTTTTTTTTCCATGTGGCGGCTGTAGTTCAGGAAGAACAGTTGTCTGCCAACCTGAAACTCAGTAGTTCAATTCTAGGGTTCTCCGGGATACAGGTCCTTGGGCAAGTCACTGAACCCCATGTTGCCTACTGATGTGTCTATTGGGGTATAAAAGTGTGTGTGGGGTGTGTGTGTGTGTGTGCGTGTGTTTGATAGAGCAAAAGTATTTAGTATATGAAATGTAGAAGTGCTGTATGAGTGTATGTGTGAATGTGACATATAGTGTTAAAGTAGTTTTAGTGGTCAAGATGACTAGAAAAGCATTATGTATACACAGATGATTTACCATACTTTGTATAATTCTATTATACAGTCATTTAGCAGAGACTTTTATCCAAAGTGACTTACATGTTGTAAGTGATCATTTAGCCATAGAAATTAACCTAATATGCATGTCTTGTAGGTGGGAGGGAGCAAGAGTACTGGAGAGAACCCATGCGTGGGGAGAACATGCAGACTGAATGGTAATGTTCAAACCGCCCCCAAACGAGGCTTGAACGAGAAACCTTCTTGCTGTAAGGCCACAGCGCTAACCAGTACCCACTTTGCAGCACTAATAACAAGCTGCAGAAGATACTGGAATATTTGGAGCAATCATTAGGCTGACTGAAAGGATTTTGCAATCCAAACTCAGTCACTTGTGTCAACCGGATGTGTTAAATAAAAGAACAAAAGAAAGAAGGACAAAGACTATGCATGTTCAAGCTGTCTTGATTAAGTATTGTTCAATAGGAGAAAATGGTTTGAAATCCCCTGAAAATTTGCATTTGGTGTGTTTGTTTAGAATTAGAGTGACTCAAAGGAAGAAACCCGACTGACTGATGAAAGACAGTCATAACCTCAGCCAAATCTGCCATTTAGCATTCTGTGAAACCAACTCTATGCCAAGTGTATAAACCTCCATCTCAATAGACACCACCCCACATCTTCATATCAACAGCAATTTGTTTGCGCAATTCAACTAGACGCCCCCAGAACATTTAAACACGGGTCACTTCACTGAGAAAGCTTTAGACTGCATTGATGCAGAATTTTCACCAACAACAAAAAGAAACTGTGAGGGAAAGTGGTCAGAAAAGAAGCAAGGGGAAATGCAAGACAAAGAACCCAGTGCAATAGATCCCAAACTCAGGTTCAACAAACAAGCTGCGGCCAGCCAATCCACTATAACTATTCAGCCTAAATCTCTTTCATCCTCATGCAACAATTGGTCCAACATGAGGTATTTACACACAACAGCAATATCAGATAAATAGTATCAGAAATAATATGAAACAGTAACAATATGATAATTTAGCTTCTGTTATAAGAGCTCGCATGTAGCACACACTCGTCCATCATTAGAATGTGTTTCCAATAGTTTCCTACGTTTGGCAGGAGAAAAGCATTGAGCAACTACCAACCAGGCCACCCAGTAGTGAGTCTGGCTTCAAACACACAAGGTCACATGCTAATAGAGCCAAGGGGTTGATATTGCTATGCTGAATATTAAAACAGTTGGAGGTTGCACTTTAATAAAGCAGAGTCTGATGTGAGCACAGGATTAAATAAGTAAAAACATGTTCATGACATCAACCATCTTTCTTCAAATGCTTGGCAAATAAAAAAAAAGCTTAGTATATTTTGAAAATATGTTGATTTTATTTTTACTTTCTGCTTTCATGTGAGTATTGGATCTGACCATGGAAGTTATGTGGTACCAGCTCTCTAACCAGAACTGCAGAAGATGAGAAAAACGAACTACTAAACTACTAAAAACTAACATACCAACAGTCATCATTGTTACATCACAATCTATTTAACAGGGATATGTGATAAATTACAGTTTGCAACTTACAAATCACCTCCCCCAACATCCACCCATGCAGATGCACTAGATACAGTATGAGAGGCAGTGCATCATTCTTAGGGCCACCCACTGTTGGAGCTCCCTCATATGGCTCTGTGGAAACATGATGCACACCAGAGCCTACCAATTAATCCATCATCAAAGCATTTATTTAATAGTTGTCAGTTTTGGAACCTTTATTGAAAGCATTTTACAACTTGCAGCAGAACACACTTCAAGCAGTTGTCAAGCAGGTCAATTGAGGGAACAGCTACAAAGCACTCATAACCAAAGGTTATGAGTGAGGTAGATCCAGAAGACACTCTACAGACAGTAAAGACCCTGCTAAATAAAAATCTAACAAAGAAAAACTACTCTGAAAGGGCATCCAAATCTAACTGCCCCAGTCTCCAACATTCAGATGTTACAATGATCACAAAACAACAAAAAAGCTTAAAAGGCTCTGTGCTAGACTACAATACCAACCAAGAGGTAAGACACAATTCTACCATCAAGTGGGTGAGCTGTCTAACAGAGACCACATCTGCAGCCGACTGATGTGACGCTACACCCTTCTATCATGAGAAGGGGGTATCAGCTGGTCCAGCGTGTAGTGAACCAAAGGGCAGGGGAAGCAAGTGTTGGGGACCTATAATATTGGACATATTGAGATAAGTGGTGAACTCTGCACATGGAACATTTAACAGTCAAAGAACATTTAATATTTGACATTAAAAACAATTAACCCACCCCAGTTCAAACTGTCACACCCTTATGATTATTGAAGGCTAACTGAAGGGGATGATGTAATGCACATGTTACTCTGGTCCAGGAATGTCTGGTTTGCTTGGAGCAGTGTGAATATACATTTTCATTCTGACGTGAAGCGGGAAAAAAACTTGGTTCGCTTGTATATGAACCCTGGTGCAGTTCATTTGCAGTGTGAATGTAAATTAATCAGCCAGTTAATCAAACAGAGGAAGTGGCATAGGAAGCATCATAGCATATGCTGGATAGCTCACTGCCTCTCCTGGTGCGCATATTGGAGAGATTATCATAAAAACCCCATCAGGGTTGGGACTAAAAAACAGAAACCCCAAGACTAAAAATGTATTGTTGTTCCATTGCTGACCTGCACTGAAAGAACTGTAACAAAAAGTTGGCTAATTTTCAAAGTTTATATTGATGTCAGTCACTGTCCCTCAGTCACCAGCTGGACGAGCATCAAGAAAGTCATTTTACTGAAGCTCTGCAAAATGTTTTTTTAAATGACAATAATATTAAACCTATTGCAAAATTATGTATTCAGCCAATTTTCTATTGCTGTCCCCATGCAGATCTGCCAGACAACCTTTGATGCATGAGCTGTTACAGCCTCCCAGAGTTCATTGATCACGGATAATGAAGACAAACAGGAGACATCAAACAAATAATGGCACTCGGTGGTCTCCATCTCTCTGTTCTGTTTTTTACTTTCATCCATCACCCTGCTTTTCCTTAGCTCATCCATACCACGAGATGAAATGTTGATCAGTCTGGGAAATGTGACACCCCCGCATCTTTCTCCAAATTTGTCATTTCACTTATCACTGCTTGACATCTCAGTATTGACAGAGTGAACAGGGGAATGGAGCAATTATACCTGTGAGCTTCAGATGTGGAACAGTAATCACAGACCTGTCCATCTCCTGTCATCTGAGAATTGAGTTGGATTGTGTGCCTGTGTGTGAGAGAAAGCAAGCATTTCTGGCTGAAATGTTTGTTTGTCTTTATATAAACGTTAATCTTCTTAGGCTATCCATCTAATTCCAGGATTTATTGAAAGAGTTGGAAAAATCTCATAGGAGTTTGTAACACTGCTCATCTGTTATCCAAGCCAAAGAGGTTTTACTTTCAGCCAAGCCTTTCTTTATCTTTTGGTTATTTCATTATTTTTTTGTCTAGTCCAAATTTAAGGAGCAATAATTGAAAATCTTATGCCTCAAATGTGGACATTTACTATTTTAAACCTACTGAGAAACGCACTACCTTTATGCATCTTGATTTTTAAACATGCAAGCTTTTGTTAATCTATAATTTTATGGTTAATCTTTGGAAAAACCGCACTTAATGGTAAAATGCCACAGCTTCTGCTCAGATAAACCTATTTATAAGTCATTTATTGTCAGAAACAGTTTAATTTTCATATATTAAAGTACAAGCAATCACTTGAACAAGCTGTGTTTGTATTTGAAGAAGCCACATGTCTTTTCCCACAGTCTGCCATTTTTCTACAGATGTCCACCCAGGAAAACAAATAATGGTTGTTTCTTTTTTTATGTTTTATTTGTCATATTGAGCTGAATTATGTCCACAGAGCTACAAGCTGCAAGTTCAACACTAGATATCAGAAAACCCTATATGTGATCCTGGTTTGCATACAAAACTGGGTTTATTGAACTTAACTCTAAGATGAAAGAGTGAAGCAGTGAGCTTCTCAGACGGATGTTCTTCTTTTTACTTTTATGTCTCTTCAAGTTTGTTGAGCTATTTAGCAAATACATATAAATTATTAGTATGGCCTATTTTCCTGATATATACAAGGAAATTAGACACAGTTTAATGCAATGCATAGTGTATGCCGTTGTTACATTGAATTTTTACTCTCCACACTTATTTTCTGTTTGCAGCACAGAAAGTTATTTTTTACTAACATGTTCTAATAGTTTGTTTGCCACAGAAATTGTGATGTGTGACCACAACAAATGGAGTTTTTGTTACAAAACAGCAAACAAAACTGATGTAGCAAGTGTAACAATATGATAAAGAGGACTCCTACTGGTCAGAATATATTATTGCAACTTCTACAGCATACCAACAAAAATCCATCCAGTCACTTTCATTCTCCCCAAATGACAGATTCTGAAATGCTTTGCTACACTACCTACAAAAAATGTTAAAAAGTAAAAAAAAAACAACGAATGTGTTTGTTGTTGTCTTTTTCTGTTATGTCTGTATTTGTTTGAAGCTTTGTGTCTCTTTTTATCTATTTACAAACCATTTCCAGTCGTTTGCAGAGGTAAGTCACATTAATTTTGTCTTTTAAAAGCTTTAACTTAATAAATACAAAATATGTGTGTTTCCCATGTCAGTCTCACAGTTCTATCCCCTCAACAGGAACCATTGTTTTCCCTCATCCCATTAAAACAATTGCCAACACTGGCATTCAAACATGTGTACATGTGCGAGTTTGTGTGCATGCAACCACACACAGAGACACACATATATGGACGAATGCACACAAATATACCAATCTGTTCACACACTGGGCAGAGAAGGACTAATTTCAAAATCAATCCTTTTGGGAGAAAAATAAGAGTGAAAAAGAAATAAGAGCCTTCCAACCTCCACCAGTGTTGGCTGATTGTAAAGGACTGTCAGTTACTGCAGCCTCCTTTTGGGCCAAAGGAAAGCAGCAGGATTCAACTTGGGGCCCAGTAAAGGGCTATTCTTCCTGGAAATCGGCCCTTGCACATGGGTTTGAATGCACTACGCCGCTAATCTTCTAAGCTGTGGGAGCCCACTCTATATTCACGGGCCATGCCACCACAGTAGGCATAGCCATGCATGCTGATGCTACGAGGCACACTGAGCTAATGCTAAGGTGAACATAGGGTTAATGTATGCCACATCTCCAAAAGCTTGTTTAAGTGATCAATTAAAGATACAAAAAGCAGCTTAGTGTTAAAGTTTGGAATGTCTTTAAAAATCCTAAAAGACTCTTTTAGTCCAGTTAATTCATTTCAGATGATATATGTTTAACTTGCAAGTATTTGTCAAGTTAGTCAAAAGATTCATGATACACAAAGGTAGTTGGGCAGTAAGTTGTTAAGACTTCTCACTTAAATCAAGAAAATATCCCCTTGAAAATTGTGGAGATAGGCAAAACATTTTCTGTTGCTTTGTTCTCACATACAACAGTGGTAAGTGAAGATTCATTTTTCAATTTTATTTATACAGCGCCAATTCAAAACAATGTCATCTCAGGGCACTTTATGTACAATTAATTCTAGCTAGTTTATTGTCATCAGTATTCAAACAAGGCAAATTTGAGGAAAACTGGCAAATTGCATCAAATATAATTTTATATTGTAAAAATCAATAAAAACAATAACTAAATTAAACAAATTTCAAATATTCAACTTCAATGCTTTGTGAAGTTGCATGTTTTGGTCACTAGATGACACAGTTGGGACCCAAATGTCAATTCTGCTGAAATTTGGCAAACTAAACCTTGCTCACTTCCTGCTTACACTTATACATGGCTGAAGGGTCATGAGTAATGGTCTGATAGTAAATAAGATTGCATATGGCTTTCTTTTGGATTAAAAATGGTGCTTGAAAGATGATAGTTGTCTCCATCTATTGATCTCCTGAGAAACTACATTCATAACCGTTAATCACTGACCCTGTTTTCAATGCTTCAATACTGATGCTGTGACCTGGGATCTATCTATGCAGCATTGTCATCCAGACAAGGCCATTACTGTTCCATACTCGCACAGTAATGGTGACTTTATTTATCAGGGATAAGTGTGATCTCATCTGAAACTGTAATTTACATGTAAAGATTTTTCATCAATTTTCTCCTCAAGATTTTTCTGATCACAGACCTTGCAAGGCACCTACAGTGGATAGTGAAGTTTAAGGGCAGCACATCCACTGAATTTAGATGCAGATATGGTCAGTGGAAACTGTTTAGATTAAATTACACTTTAGATACAGTGATGCACTCGTGCAACCACCAGACTTTCAGTCTCCTTCTGTTCTGTTCTCCTCCTGTTCACACTGGATGGATCCATCCATCCATCCATTTACTACCGCTTGTTCCCATAGCGGGGTCGTGGGGGGGGGTTGGAGCCGATCCCAGCTGTCAACGGGCGAGAGGCGGGGTACACCCTGGACAGGTCGCCAGTCCATCCAGGGCCAACA
>JBAMHV010000003.1:16155224-16167253 GCA_037177535.1 Pseudomugil gertrudae | reverse complement strand
TATCAAATGTTATTTATAGAGCACTTTTCATGCATATGAAAGTGCTTTACATAATAAAATGGCATGTCATGGTTTGGACACTGCTCCCAATCCATGACAAAAAAACAGCTTTAGTTGCAATAAACCCTTCACACACCAAGTTATTAAATCAAGAAGACACACTACACAACATCTTTCCCACAAAGGGGCCCTGGGGCCTCCCTCCCTCCGTCATTGGCACGTGTGGTGGGTCGGTGCCTTCTGGGGCTGGTGGAGGTTGGCTGGTGGCTAGTTGGCTGTGGGCTTGGGTGGCGGGGGGACTGCCCCTGGCTAGTTCTGTTTCTGGTGGCACCGGGGAATGGGAGGTGCCTATTGCTGCCAACAGCTCCTTTTCTTGGGAAAGTGCAATTCCTGGAGACCTACATCCCCGGACTCCTCACCCTCCCCACTCGTCAACACACACGGATTGGGTTGTGTGGGGTGGGTATGCATGCTGGGTGTTGTGAGGGGGCCACCAAAGTGACCACGCTTGCTGCACGCGGTGTTTAGTCGCCCCCCAGACTTCACCAAACACATGAAACACTGACAACATACATTAAATTTCAAAGGTCTTATTTCATTGATCCACACTTGATGGTCTGTAAGTAATTGATTCGAAACATGTCATGACATAGTTTAGTAAACAAGCTAAAAGATCATACAATGACAAAAAGCAGCACAGGAAGCATTTTTTTTTTTTTAGGTTTTAGGTTTAAGCTCTTTTCTGAACAAGCAGTGTGCTTGTTTCAAGAAATGAAATTTAAAGAAGTCAAAGCTGAAGTAGACTGTCTAAACAGCACAAACACAGTCCATGAAATTCAAGCAAGTCTGATTTACAAAGGAAAAAAATCTATAACCATGAACTATTTTCACCTTTTTTGTACATCTTAATCATAAAAACAGATAAATGTAGCAATGCAAAAGAAGCAGATTTACAATTGAAGAATTGAAGAGCTGCAGTGTATTTATATCCAGTCTTATACATTAGATTATGCCTATCTTATATCGCATCTGTTCAAATCTGTGCACGAGGCTGGTGAGTTGCTACAATACACGTGTAGAGTCATGTGCCTACTGTATGAGCAAGTGTGTAAGCACGGTCAGCTTGTGGAAGACTAAGCGTTGCCATGGGAACACTGGGGAAAGCACACTTGGATGATAAGACTTGGGAAAAAAGAGGGTGCATTCTCCACCACTTGGGGTTCTTTCTGGGTTTGATTCTCTCACAAGATTCTCACTCATCCCCACTTCACACATGTCCTTGAATTTTTTTGTTTTCCTTTTTATCATTTCCCAAGGCTTGTTTATTACTGTTTTCTGAGCCTCATTTTATTTAGACACTGTTCTTTTTTAATAGTTATCACACAAAAATACAGGGAATACTGTTAACAGAGAGCTGACACTGGGATAAAACATTCCTATTTCTGAGATCTTGACACAGACACTCTCTACAAAATCACACATTCTCAAAATGATGTACATAAGTTAAATAAAACTAAAAGATGCTGGTTTCACATTTAAAAACATTAACTGTTTGCTCGGAAGATGCCTAATTCACCCGCGTATTCCAGGTAACAATATTCAAACTGGTTCTAAGATGAAGAACTACTACATTTAAGTGTTGACAAATGTTGTTCATTAGTATTACAGAGTACAATCCTTTTTGCTTGTATTTTATGTCAAACCTGCTTCATTTAGATTCCTATTAGCAGGCACTGAGCTGACAGACAGTCTCCCTGGGGTTTTGCCACATACAGTTGTACCTATAATACGCTTGACACCTACATGCACAGCTAAAGAGGAGTTTGTCATGTAAGCTCTCTTTCTCTTACACACACAGACACACCAGCTTATAAAACTGAACACAATTATTCTACTTTGCTTCTTAGCAGACTCGTTCAGTCTCTTTTTGCTTCAAAATAAATTGACTGCAGGTTTGCTGCTCCGCATCTGAACAATCTTGCCAAGATTAGATTAAAAAGGATAGCTTGGCATTTAGACTTTTTTATTTTTATTTTATGTCATTCCACTCTTGTATCTTTCACTCAGGATTTGCAACAAAGTGTTGGAAAAGATTTTGTGATGGGACTATAGCTATTTAAATTAATAGCCCATTCACATTCTCCAGGTAAAACTAACTAAATAAAAAGCCTCAACAAAATTTTGACTGAAAATGCTCTGGTAATTTACCTGCTTTAGGCAGGTTATTATTATTATTATTATTATTATTGTTGTAGTTTTTGTTGTTGTATTATTATTGTTATTTGCAAGCAATGATGGCATTTATTTATCCATAGTTTATAACATACAGTTTACTTTTGTTGATCAATTTCACCATGATTAGAGCTTTATTCAAGTGCTTCATTACTTTTGTAACTTCTTAAAAAATGGAATTAATTTGTCTGGGGATCTGTATTTAGCAATAGCAATTTAATGGAATAAAAACAGACCAACTTGAACACTAATAAATAATGATTATTACCAGCTCAGACGTAGTTTACTTGTCACTTTGGTTGCAGTGGCTTCAGCAGCCAGAGGTTAGAAAGTCTGTTAGAATTTCATTAATCATTAAAACCCAGTCACAATGTTGACCCATCTTCACCTAGTAATTGGACATATCTGGTTGTTGTCCTACTGTGTCTCATTGACATAGACTGTAGTAGAAAGACTTTTGAGCTAAATAATAAAATTATTGTCTTTTCCTAATGACCAGTGATTACATCAGGAAGACGTTGTCTGTAATGACAGGATGGAACACATGACCTCATCTTCACTGTCTAGTGGTGTGAGGGAGAATTGGCTCCCATTCAGAAGACAGGATCAATTTAAACTAGGAAAACATAAATCACTACAGAGAACTTCTTGAAGCTTTAAATGATAATTTTTTTTAGACGAACCTGGAGAGAATAGTAGCATGCTTAAAAAATAGTCATTACTGATTTTGAATTCAGATCAGTGGTTGCTCTTGTAGCTTACAAAATGAGTGGTGCTGTTTACTAAAATGAAATTAGAAATAAATTATAGTGAGATATAATTTTTATTGATTTAGATCACAGTTCTGAAAATCACCCTGGGAAAATGCACAAAACCTGCCTTGGTTGGAATTTTTTAGTCAAAGAGCCTGACAACTGCTGCAATTACAAAGTGAGGCAGGCGAGAGCAGTGAATAAGCCGGTGATAAACAAAGGACAGCCTCAAATACTGCTGCCATTTATTATCTGAGATTCCACAAAGGTTTAGTTTAACCAGGATTTTGACACCAGAGGACAGATTCTAGCATAAATCACTCAGCGTTGGCATGACTGTGCTATCACTGGCACATTCTGGCCTTGGATGTGGCTTAAGACCAGCTGCCCTCTCCCTGGTCCTTGGGTGTTCCTGCAGGCAAGGACATATGCCAGAGGGATAGCTGGCAACTTTACTTCCTTTTCCACCTGGGGCTCTCCTTAATCCACCCCTCCTGTTATTACCCTCTTCCTTGTCATGATTTCCCATCTTTCTATTTTTCTTCACACCCCACTCATGCTTTTATTACTTTATGTGCTCCTTATTTTAAATCTTGTTATGTATTTTTCTCTGATTCATTACTTTGCTTTTCTCTACTCCATTGTTGCACAGAATTAATTTCACTTCCTCACCATCAGTTTCCATAGTTTCTCATTAGGTACTCCACCACTGCCATCTCTTTTCCACTCTTGCTCCCTCTTTGCATGAAGGAGTAGATGATATTTAACTCTCCACATGACTGTACTAGCCAACTGAGCTAAAGCCTTGGAGGTGTGCTGGAGGGCAATAATACCCTCTTAGAGTCCAGGATGAGGACACTTGTCACGTGATTAGTTTCACTTGTGTCTTTTCTTCCAGCCCTGTTTTGTTTTATTCTTGGCTTTGCTTTTTTTTTACCTTTTTAAATTAAACTCTACATTTGGAACAACTGTTTTCTTGAACCCTGTATCAGTTATTTGCTTTTCAGTAAGGTTACATCTTTCTTTCTGTCCTAAATTGTACCACACAAATGCTACTAAGTGCAAGTCAAACTTCCCTTATAATTATTGTTTTACTTAGCTAATTGATATCTTGTCCCCACCATCCCTTAATTCAAACAGTATCAATGAAAGCATGAAAATGTTCCTGTGACAAGGAAACCCATTAGACTACATGCATCTGGAAGACCAGAACAATGCCACTGCAATGGGATGACAACAAGAAAAGAGAAGAGAAGGAAAGAACAATCTTGTCTCTGCCTTTTTAATCTCCCAAAATATATAAGCAAATTGGGTGCTTCAAAGTAAAGCTATTTTATCTCTTCTCTATCTCTGCTCCAGAAGAACGCAATGTTCAAATGACATAAGAACTACAAGAAACACCTACTGTAATTATATGCAGGTATCACTACAAATCTGTATACACAATTTAGGCACTTAATTTCAATTACAAACTATAAGTTGTGGATTGTATAGTCCAGTACAGTCGTGTTACAATAACTGATCTTAGCCCTTCTAGTAACGTCAAAACACACACGTGCTTGAATAAGTTTTTGAAACACATTATGAGCTTTTTATGTTGATTGTTTTACAAGCGCATACTTTTGTTTATTTATTATTTTCATTTTATAAAAGCATGTATTAGACATGTCAGAGCTGATGTCACATGCATGTATGACAGTGTTATGCACATTTCCTGACTGGAAAAATGACCTAGGCAGATGGTTGAAGCTACATGAAACTGAGCTCCAAGGACAATCACACAGTCGTGCTAAACACTCACCACTGTGCTGTGAGAACACACACCTATGGCCTTAATACTTCCAACAGTGCCAGAGTGACTGACATGGCAGATGTGAGATTGTGTGTGCAGCAAGCTTCAATTCTCAGCGCTCATTCAGGCTCATAAAAGGGGAAAAGAAGATAATTTAAACGAGGCTAAATCTTTTTTTGTAGGGGGGTGCATGTTAATCCAAAATGATGTTGGTATATTATCATCACACAGTGCTTCACAATTTCCTCATGACACATTTGATTATATTTTAAGAGAAATCAATGCAAACTGGTATTTTTACTAGATTTTAACATGTGTGTCCAGTTGTATGTGTGAGTTCACATATCCGCAGAATTTATGAATATGCACATGAAAAGTGTGCGTACATCATATGACTCTGCATATACTGTTTGCAAGTTTGACTTCACTGTGTAAATGAATACAGTAAATTTGCCCCTCGGGGTGGAGGTTTCTCCACTTGTTACTGTAGTATGCAGGTGCATATAAAAAGAAGCAGAGATATAGCAATAGCTGTATTTTGGAACCAGAGAGCACAAGAGGGATTGATATGGGTATCAAAGCATGCCTCTTTGCCTTTGTGCCTTTGTGTGGTGGCCATCAAAGACTTCCATAACCATCCTGGCATCCCACAGGAATGGCCTCTTATATAAGAACACACCAGCCAGCATACTGCAAGGCTGAAGTGGTGATGAGGGAGTGGAGGCGGATGGGGGAGAGAAAGGGAAAGGGACTAAATATTCCTCAGAAATCTCTTGTCTGAATCCTGCTTTCCTTAATTAATCCATCATTCTCCATCTTACTTTCCCTTTATTCTGCCTTAAAATACATTTATATTACATGCATTGAACTGGAAACTTGTTAATGTGAAGTCTAGTTTCATACCTTTACAATTACAGTGTACTGCAGTAGATAGATGGCTGTAAATTCACAAAATCATTTTACTAACAGTTTTGTCAATGATGTTCTGTATATTTACCATATGTAAACTGTATCGGAATTAATTATTCATGTGTCCTGTACTTATACTTACACATGTATATGAAGCAGGTATATGCAGATCAGTTAAAATTTTAATGATTTTTCTTTTAAAATTCTGCAAGATAAAAAGACCAAATAGAGAAGCAGACTGCAGAAAAAGTATTAAACTTAAAGTATTCTTGCATGTTTCTAACTCTGAGAGGACTCAATGCCTGGAGAAAACACACATAAGCCAAGTCAGACTGCATTGTTTCTTCACTGAAAGTGAACTGTCCATGTTACTAGTCATTTGTAATATGACAGAGTTAACTTCTGCAGCACAATCCTTATACAAATTATAATACCAAGAAAAAAAATAAAGTTTGAAACGGTGTTGCCCCTGAAGAGAATCAGCCCTTTCTGAACCCACACAGCATGTTTGTAGAGAGCCTTTTGATAAATCACTTACAGATGGCCTAGAGTACATTCCAAAATGTACTGGATTTTGGACTGATAGAATAAGACAATCTTGAAACAGAAAACTGTTTATATTTCAAAATAAAGTTACATCTTTATGCCGGTGTTGGTACCAGGTGTGCTCAGGATAGTCATATCTGCTCCATGGAATAAGATGCTCAGGGTCTCTTATTTATTACTCTTTTTTTTTCCTATTTTCTTAAATAGCCCGAACTTCTTCATACCAATAAAACCCATTTGAATATAAAGGTGTATCAATGTTATTGTCATGACAACATGTTGCAAACTTGCACTTTAAACACTATCAAGTGGATCTTGCCCTGACACTATAACAACCATTCAGTAAAAACAATAATTTAGTGTTTATATAATAACTGGTTATATTGTAAATAAATTGAGCAAATAATAAATAAATAGGAGTTGTTAACATAAACATTTAGGCACACAGTTGCTTATTTTTAATTGTATAATTTTTCAGCTGCCTTCCAATGATGGCTTTTCTGCTCTCTGGACATTTAGAAGTGATGACAGGCTGTGGTTAATCCCTATTGATAGGTATTGGATTACTTTGTCTATACCATCTGTGTTACCTTTAAAGAACAACATTAGAATGTAAAGAACTACTTTCATAAGTTGTCCAGACCAACCACAATCATTTACCCAACATCCAGTCCCTCATATTGTGTGATGCCAGCGATAGGTGCAAGACCCTGAGCAGATATGACTACCTGAGCACATCTGGTTCTTACACCAGTTCAACTCAAATGAACACAATGCATTATGCTTTAATCGTAATCTCTGCATAGGTTGGCAGAGGCTCAACATGCACCTCTTCAGACCTGACGTGTATCCCCATGAAGACAGCTACGCAGAAGTAATCACTTGTGATTATTCATTGTGTGATTACATGATTCCGGATATTTAGGTCTTGTCGCTGAATGTAGACATATGGCTGAATGAACACTATAGGCCACCTTTGGTGGTCTAAAACAGGACATACTTGCCTGAACTGAAGTGAACCATCAAAAAAACTCCACCCTGTGGAGTTTACTGGCTGATACCAGCCCTACTGCCATCTGCAGATCCTATCCTTGAGTATAAACATGCACACCATCTGCGTCAGCTAAGTAGGTCCAACCTGACGCAGACGCAATTGCACATATAACCAGCCATCAATTGTAGCACGGGTTTATCTACAATGAATAGAATACTGTATTTTTGCAAATAAGTATGTACAATATAAATGTGGGTAACCTCCTGCTTGCATCCACAGATGTACACTAGTAGTGAAAACTTTAGACACACTACCCTTTTACATCCAATAGAAAAGTTTGTCTAAACCTTTGACTGGTGTAGTTGGCTACTTTTGGAAAAAAAAAAAAGATTATAACAATCTTCTACCATTAAATGTTTGTATCTACTTGGGGCTTTCATTCTTTCTTGGGATTCCCCAGTGCCTCTGTGTGCTGATGAGAAATGCCTGAGGCAAGGACAGAAGCAAAGACAGCCCAGTGTACGGGACAGGGCAGCATGCATAACAGACATGACATTGATTTAGTCAGACAGAATGTGATTAGGATGCTCTATGGTTAACACTTTCATTAAAAAAAACATCAACATAAAATTCTTAAATAGTTTGTGCATTTCAATTTAGTGATATTTGTGTGATATTTAGCTAGTTTTGTTTTTACATAATGTGTCAAGTATTAGTCTGGATGTGCCAAAAACATGACAAATGTAATACTACTATGATCATCTAATCGTTTTGACCTCTTATGTGACAATCACGCTTTCAATACACTTTTAAATGTTTCTAAAGATAATTTGCATTTCTGAATGAAGACAAGTCTTTCTCCATCCTTCTAGTGTGTCCAATTAAAAAAATATAACTCATTTATAAATAAAATAGCAAAACTATTTTCTGTTCCTGTCTAAATTTAAGATTGATTATTTTTAAGCCTGAGTTATGTCAAATCTGACACAATAAAAACCCAGAGAATGGAGTAAATTCTATATAAATGTATGTCTTTTTTTGGACTCTGAATCTTACTTATCATAAATTCAAGCTTAAAAATGTCCTAACTGGGTTCACTCAAAGTTTAAACTTCATGGAATACACCTCAGTTTACTTTGAACCAACACAGATAATAGATTCCAGGTCAAACACAGAACAGGAAGGAAGTTAGAACTGTACTCATCAAGAAAAAGCTATTTCTGTATTTAGACATAAGTTAAGATGTATGGTGTGCCAAAGAAATTTAATTGAAATAAACAGCATACATTGTTGAGGAACACATTACTAGATTTATTAAACAAATATAAAAATAACTGTAATACGATTTGATTCTTTGTCCTCTGTCAAAAGAGCCAAATGAGTAGCCCTCCATTTTAAGAAACCAAGGACCAAAACTCGGTTTGAACTGAAACTGTGATTGTGCCCATAAGGTGGATGGAAGTAAAATCTGTGGGAGGCTTCAATCACAGATGTCCCCCCTGTTCAAATCATTCACATAGGTGTCCCATAAAGGCATTTGTCAGCTGCTCAACCATCAATGACTGGACTCTACAGGAGTTTACAAGGTTGATCACACTTCCACTGTGTGATCAACCTGGTGTGTGTGTGTGTGTATGTTTGAGCATGCAGGTGAGTGCATGTGGCCATGCCAGAAAAAGGATTACTCAGACATCTTGTTCTAACAGACTGAAGACATCCTGATCTTGGCAATCTTTGCTACTCGAACATTTGCTGATAAACTTCATTACAGAAATAATGTCTCAGACTTGTAACCTAGACAAATATGCACACATCCTGGTTTCATCTGCAGGGTTGAGAACAGTGTTTGAGTAAATCTCTGAGTTTAAATAGCTCTTCTTTTCTTAAAGCAAGTAAATGTAATTGGTTCAGAGGAACCCTCTACCCATGCATCCACTGTAAACAGGAGACCATATCCAGCACTTAGACAGATTGGATTCAATTACAGTCTGCTACGCTCTGAATATCAGATAAGACAGAATTACGCAACCGTTCTCAAGGTGACAAGTTGAGTGAGTGTCTGATGAATCTAAAGCAGCAGCCAAGGACAGTGACTACCCGCTTTACCAAGAAAGAAAGTTCTGCCAACCTAGCCATTGCTGGGAGGCTGTCATCATATTACAGCTGATACATAGTAAAGTGATATCCAAACACTTCTTCTAGGAGGTTTAAATCATATTCTTTCAAACAAAACAACAATCGCGCATCCTAACAATCAAGATTTGTTAAATGTCAATCACATGTTGAGATTTTCTGATATGATCACAACATTTAAAATTTCTTTTGTAATTTATAAACACCAAAAATATGTAAGTAATAAGAAAGTAATGTGTACAAGGTAGACTGTTAAAGTGGTTACAATTACTGATGCTTACCAGTATCTTTGTTGTGTATGCACTGTTGATAGCAATAGCATTGATCAGCAATTCCAAGGTTTTGGGTGGTAGTACTCCAGGATCTGGAATTTCTTTGTAGTGCACATCCCCAACGTAACACTGCACAGCTGTCATGCGGTTGGTGGTAAGCGTGCCGGTCTTGTCAGAGCAGATGGCTGTGGCATTGCCCATTGTTTCACATGCATCCAGGTGACGCACAAGGTTGTTGTCTTTCATCATTTTCTGTTGAAGAAAATGTATGTACATTTTAAATTATTTTTAAGACATCTTCCAAAGTGGATGTCTCCAATCAGACAGTTGCAGGACAGTTGCACACATATATATGTGTGAGTATTAGGCTTCCCTGTGGAAGTTTGTGTGTTTTTGTTCTTTCTCACCTTGACAGAGTATGCCAGCGAGATGGTTACAGCGAGCGGCAGCCCCTCTGGCACAGCCACTACCAATACAGTCACACCAATGATGAAGAATTTGACAAAGTACTGGATGTAGATGGGAGTACACTCTGGCATCCAAGGGTGCTTCTTCATCACAAAGTTGTCAATGGCGAAATACAGGACCAGGATGATGACTGTAATGGCTGACATGAGCAAACCTAGAAAATGTACAGAGGGTGTCAGCTGACAAGAAGAATGATGGAAGGGACACCTAGAAAAAAGAGTTACTTCTAATTCATGCCAATATCTCTGCCAATAAATATGCCTGTTATATAATTATAACTATAAATTACAACTGTGCAACTCAAACTTCTCCCCACCACAAGAAAATCAGCCTCTAGAGGAAGAGATAGATAGAATACATTTTTGTAGCTGTTATTTCTACATGCATGGAAAGAATTTAGCTTACTAACTAACTGGTTATAAACTAGGCTAATGTTAGAAATGACAAACTTATCCCCTAGAAACAAAAGCCGGATGTTGCAGCCTTTATAACAGCTAGGTAGAGTTGCTGTGCCACACTTTATCAGACATGGCCTTGATAATTTCCAGTAAAGACAAAAGAGTTTTGTATGTTTGTAAGGATGAATTTCCCTAAATTAAATTTGGAGTCCATATTCCTTCTTGTAAAACATGTAGCTATAGCTCAAATGAGTCTGTACAAAACACAAAAGTTTTGAAGTGTAAGTCCAAACATTTTACAGGAAAATTCAATCACAAAATCGTGTCACAGTGCTGCCTGTAATCCACCTATGGTTTGCATTTGTTCTGACATCATGTCCCCATTCTATCACTCAGGAAAACACTGACACAACAGCACACTTTAAAAATATGAATGAATAATCAAATAAATAAAAATTTAAAAGTTAAACCTCAAATCTGACAAATTCTCATTTATTTCCACTACTTTATTTCTGCTGTATTGCTGCTTAGAGGACACCTGATGATAAACCTATTGGCAGTTGGAGATCTTTTACTAAAGTTGTACATTTATAAACAATGTGTATTAACTCATTTAATGATATTTTAAAAAGCTGATTAGTCAGTCAATCATTTTCTTAACTGCTTAATCGAATTAAGGGTCACAGGGAAGCTGAGGCCTATCCCAACAATCATTTAGGCAAGAGGCATGAAACACCCTGAACAGATCGCCAGTCCATCACAGGGCCAACACACAGAGACAAGCATTCACGCTTACATTAATTCCTATGGAGAATTTAGAATGACCAATTAACCTAACATGCATGTTTTTGGACAGTGGGAAGATGGCGGAGTACCCGGAAAAACCTACCCTAACACTGGGAGAACATGCAAACTCCACACAGAAAGGCTGCTGTTTGGACATTGCCCCAGCCGAGGTTCGAACAACCAATCTTGTTGTGAGGCCACAGCGCTAACCAACTGGGCCAAGATGCATTTCAGAAAAGTAAAATATTGACACTGATTAGGTAACTACAAAATTAAAGAAGGCTACATTTTACAATTCTAGTTGTTGCCATTTTAATGAGTTATCAAATCCCTCAAGGGAATGTCATCCAAACACCTCAGACTCTTGCTTAACTACTTGATTGCTTCAAGTAACTGCAAAGTAGGACCTCTGAGCACAACATATTTCTTTGATGGACAGGATGATAGTTCAGTACCTTGTTGTTGCTGATTTTCTGCCTGACTGAGTGATGGATTTGTCCATGTGCAATTTGCTTTACCTGCTTTGCCAATCTGGACAGCCAGTTTGGTCAGCTTCCCTTGCAGCACAGACTTCTCTTTTTTTGGAGCTGACACTTTCTTCCTCTCCTTCTCATCTGCCTCTCCGCCTTCAGCACTCTTCAGAGGTTGCATTTCCATGGCAGCAGCTCCATCCTGCTTCTTTACTACACACACACACACACCAGCCAGACCAGTGGGCCTCGAGCTTCCATCCTATATCTTTTCGAT
>JBAMHV010000003.1:16137266-16153649 GCA_037177535.1 Pseudomugil gertrudae | reverse complement strand
TATATATATATATATAATTTTAAAAATTAAAACTGTAATATAATGCTATAAGCAGCTTCTAAATTGTGAGTCTTTTCTTTCATTTGTCAAGAGTTTTCAACCAACAAATAGATAACAACTAGGATGAATATTTTCTATCATAAATTAAATTAAATAAAAATCATGTGGAGCATTACAGAATACAGAGGCACACCTTACAGCAACCCTTTTCTGCCGCATCAAATTATGTCAGAATGTGAGGGACAAAAGTCTTGAAGCACTGAAAAGGGCAAACATTTGATGAAGAGAGCTCAGATGAGGGTTTTGTGTTTCTGGAGAAAAGGCATTTGTGAGGTCAGTGAGGAGGACACAGGATAGCTAAGGGAAAGGTTACTGTTCTCAGAAAGAACAAGATGAGCCAACAACAAAACAAGAACATAGACCACAGAGAAGACGCCGGTGACAGACAGTTACCAAGTAAAACAGAAAAAATCTTCTAACCTAAGGAGAGTGTGGGTTAAACCTGGGTCAAATAAAAGCTCTAATTCCTTCTAATGTGCACAATGTTTGAAATTGACTTCCACCCGTGATGAACTCCAGTGTCAGCTCAATCCATACTGACCGCACAGTTTATTTTAGAGTCCGTCTGTTATCAAGGAAAATGTGGGGTGACATACATAGAAACGGGTTTGGTGGAATTTCTCACATGCTGTTGACCCAGAGTTTATGCCAAACACTATGAAAGGCAAAAAAGTTAATAAATAAATAAACATTAATAAAAGAAAAAGAGAAAATGACAGGAGAACAAAGAAAAAGGGAGAAAAGTCAGGGAGGAGAGAATGAAATGTATGGTTTGGTTACCTTTAATCTGGTTGCTCTCCATATTGCCATCTTGCATTTTACCTATGATGAAGACATACAAGACAATAACAACAAAAATAACCAAGGCAGACAAGTCAACAAATTAACCCCACGGAGACATCACAAACAGTGAGAACCAAAAATTACAAACAGGGAGACAGGAAAATGACTTTTAATACAACATCTTTGTGACAGTCACATTGAAAGTCTTGCGATACAGAAGAGGTGTTATGTAATTGTTAGCTAACTACATCCACTAACAATGAGTTTAAAAAAAAGCTAAACTTGTGTTAATAAAATAGACTATGCTAGTTTACCTTTGATCTAATTGAAATAAATATAATTTCAAAAGTATTATTTTATATTTTGCAACACTAGCAAATAATCTATCAGAAATACTCAATGAGTCTTTTTGTAATTAAACAATCTTGACAATAATTATATTTTCTAAAAATTGGAATACGTAACACTGCAAAATTCTCATCTTCTGCTAACTTTTTATGTTTTATCATTGCAGAAACATTAACAACAATATAAATCATATCATCATAATTTTAAAATAAAGTTTAAGACAAAAAGAAGACAGTATTACACTGAATACTAACACAGAGGGAGTATACATCACAAATGCACACATACATTACATACAAACAAACAAGAGACAGCATGCATAAGAGAAAAGCTCAGAAAACACATGCAAGATCACACACTCAGAGGGAAGCAGATTGGAGATGTGAACAACACAGAGAGAGAAAGAGTGCCTGGAGGGAAAGCCTCCCACATGGTGAAGTTACATAAGAGAAACTGTAGGAATATTGAAAGCTCAGCTCAGGGACAATAAATTCATTATGCTGTTTGAGCCTTAGAAGGAGTGAACTTAATTAAAATGTGCTGTTGAGTCAAACAACAATCAACTTGTGGGCAGTAATAAACATGCTCAAAACCTTGTTAGGAATATAACTGTCCACTAGATTGCTCATTATAATCTGAGTATAAACAAATATAAAGCGTCCATAAAAAACCAAAGGTTCTGTATCAAAACTGCTTACAAGAGTGGACATCACAGTAACAAACTATTCTTTTAATATGCAGAATTAAGTCCTTTCCCCTATTTATGGTTGTATGAAGATCAGAAATTGGGCTGTTTTCCAAAGCTTTGAACACAAATGCCACTGAGAAAATTATTCAGGTACCGTGGACCAGCAAACTTGAGCAGAGTCATTTAATCACCACTTCCGCATTAGCCAGTTCCCTGGAGTCACAATAAAGCTGAAAATGATAAATTGCCATCTTCCAGCCTGGGACAACACAAGGTCACCATTACAGTGCAAATTACAGCCCTTCCCTCTTGGGTACAAACAGTCTAAGGCTGCTCTCCAAGCAGAAAAAGACAAGAGAGAAGCCCATGTGCCTGCAACAAAAGAAGTAAATCTATCTACTTCCTTACTAGATATCACAAAAAGAGGGTTTTTCCTGACTGATCTCAGAGGAGACGTAACATAAGTGGGGTTTTGCAATCATACAGTCTAGAGTTAAGCATCTGCTCTGTAAACTAGATTAATATAATCACACCAGCTTTAGTTATATTTCATTTTATCATAGAGGTCAAAAACTAACATTCTTTCTTTGCATTTAAGTAAAATATTAAAGGGATGATTTATTTAACTATTGTTTAAAACTCATCAAAAATGTTTTTTTATGGCAGCACAGACAGAATAAAGACACACAAACAAATAACACACTTTCTACAACTAAAACAGGCATGCACCAACAGTATGGATACAAAATAATGTTAAGAACAACTGAGTATGTAAGTAGAAGGTGTGGACCCATAGTGGGAGGCAGTCGTAGAATGGAAAAGGTAGAGGAGTTAAAAGTCACAACAGAAAGAGGTCAGAGATCAGACGTGTTGTCAACCTACCATTAATTAGGCTGGCACTGCCAGGGGCATTAATGCCTGCAGCCCCATCCGTGGCTATAGTCGCAATGGGGTGGATAGGGGGATGGGAGCACTCTAGCCAGTAACAATGAAGGCCAAACATGAATAAACAAAACACACGCACCCCCACAAACACACCAAATCACATGCACACACAAGACAGTGAACAGAAATAACATGGTTATAGCACATAAAAGAAATTTAGCATATTATGTAAACTGTATGTGGTCAGTGTGGATTATAAAGCCTATATATTTGTAAATACAGTCATTGTGATCTACTGGAGTAAAAGGTTCAGGTAAATGTCAATAGATATCTGCAACAATAACGACAGGTATGAAAACATGAAATTTAATAATGTTGGAAACTGTTCTTACCAATAAAAGGAAAATGAAAGCTACAGTAAACAACAGATCTGCTGTCAGATGGTTTTGAGTTCCCTTGCTTTATTAAGCAGTGTGAGTATACAGAATCTCCAGTCAGATTGAGGTCAGTTTAAATGTGTGAAGTTAATTCAAACCATGTTATTCATGTAATGTCTTTCAGCATCTCAAAATCATCATTTCACTTATTGCAGAATCAAATTCAAATTAAAATCCCCAGTAGAAAATTAAACATAAGAGGTATCCAGTTATTTACCAGGGAAATACTCATGTGCTAACCCGTGGGATGAGCAACTCTGGTCCTCGAGGGCCAAAGTCCTGCACACCTGACACATATCAGACTTAATTAGCAGACTTGTGCAAAGCTTAACATCAAACTCTGCACAAGTTTAGCTAACTACCCATTAATTTGAGTCAGGTGTGTCCAGTCAGGAAAAGCCCTAACACTCGCAGGACTGCGGCCCTCGAGGACCGGAGTTGCCCATCCCTGTGCTAACCAGTTAACTGAAGAGTATAAAGACCTGTAATGATGTCAATGGGAGAAGGTGACAATTTTCCTGGTCACTGTGGTTGCTCTTTTTTTTATGACAGCTGCTTTATAACTTTAAAAAATGATTGAATGAGTTAAATGATAAGAGCCTATAATTGCATTCCTAAAAACTTTCACGTTTCACAAAAACTCACATTTAAGCATTTGCAAGGTATACCACAATACTTTTTAAATATTTTATTATTATGGAACAATTTACCAATTAGAGTAGTCATACTTTAATTATGGTCTGAACTGTGAGGCTGTCATTGATCAGGTAATGGTGCTTTATTGGTTCAGTCTGATGAGATTAGCTAAACTTGAAACCCTCACATCATCACTACTCAGTGATCTTTGTCAGTTAAAATAGTAATTCAAAGACTATAGAACTGATACCAACAGGGCATAAATTGTTTGTTAGCTTTGGATCACAGAACAATCTAATGAAATTACTTTTTTTTATTTAGAAAAAATCAATAACATGGTTAAAGTCAGAAAATGCAAAAAAGCTTGTAAAACATGTGAACTAGTACCAAAGGTAAAATATGTGGGATACAAGCTAATGGGTAAAATGTTAATCCCATGCTCAGTATAAGCTGATGTTGTTTACTTTACACTTTATTAGTACAGGTGCTATGAACCTGCAAGGTTGTTGCTCTCCTGCCATTGTTCTATTAAAGAGCTATGGCAGGAGACTGGGCATCTATAGATAGAGCTGATGTTAGGTGTGAGCCAGTAAGTTTGATGACTGCAGTGCCCAATATGGTGGGAAGAAAGTTATGCACTGTGAAATGTGTCATCTGCAAACACTTAAAAAGATGCATTTTAGTGAGCTTCTCTTTTTAAGTAAGGGATTAAACTGGTACAAGGGTGCATAATTTCAGAGGAAACAATCGAGGATATTTACAGGGAATCACTAGAGGATTAAAGGCGAAAAGGATTAAGTACAATTCCCAGGAGTCAGAGAAAGGTGATACTGTACCTGTTTTCTGGTGTCCATCTTCCACTGCCCCTTCTTGGAGGCGAATTTGGAACAATAAGAGAGTAAGGACAATGATGCACCTACACCCACAAAACCTGGACACTGCAGTTCACAAGCGTACCACCAATACTCATCTCATTTCGTGTTCATACAGTGTCAGGTACTGTATCACAAAAACCTACAGACATTTTGTATAGATTAACCCAACCCTAACAAATGATATTTCCTGATTTGTATGTTTATTTTTAGAAACTTGTCAGATAACAAGAACAGTTACAACACCAATACGTGATGAACTACACATACTGTAATGAAGTAATGAAGCGACAAAACGTTGTTTTTTAATGACAAGCCTTAACCAAAATATCACAAAATATCAAAAAAATATTTTACAAAACAAATAAACAAAAAGAAAACTTGCTACAATTGCAGAAAAAATCTTGTGAAGGTTGTAAGAAAATTACCTATAAAGATCTTACCTTTCTTTTCTTTCTTTTCTTCCTCCTCTACACCAGCCCCTAGAAGGGTGAAGATGATTCCAGTCTGAGAGTTGACACCAACAGCAGTCACCACCATACGCCCTGACCCCTCCATCACATGAGTTCCTAAGGAAAGAGAGGGGGTGTTTTAAAAGAAATTAGAGAGACATTTTTTTAGCAATAACAGAGATCCTTATCCTCTTCTGGGACTTCAGTTGGATAACTGAGCAAACATGCAAAAAAATACAACAGAGGATAAAAAGGCAGACATCAGAAATAAAACAAAGTTAGAAAGTTAAAACTAGTTAAATATTTGAGACAGTCAATGCTTAAAGTTAGGGTAGGAGATCATAAAAAATGTGAGTAAGCTTCATTTATAAAAGATCAACAGTTTAAAAGTGTAAACCCCTCTATTTAGTATCCCCAAACAGTCACGTCCATGAAACATAGAAACATGCAGTTATTGTTCTTGAGGATTCACAAGCATGTGCACCGTAGTTTAATGTAATTTGCCTTTAAAAGACAGGTTTCACTGATAGGTCAGGGAAGATGTGGGTCGCTAAATAAAGTATTTCTCTTTCAGTCCACTGTACTGATCCAGATTTGAATGTGCAGGTAACCTATCAGCCACAGGAGGAAGATTATTCATTTTTGCCATGCTTATGGTTTCCAATTAGCCCAAAATGTTTCAAGTCAGCCAAAATAACTGAACTCTGTACTGTACGATTACTGTAATTTATTTATATACATTTATACATTTACTGTTAAACGTAATTGCCACCTACTCTAATGAAGTTCATAGTTTTGATAATTATGATAGCTTATTTAGTTTTCTCATGTTTTCAGAGAGTTACTTATCAGTAAGTGTCTAATAACATAAAAACACGTATATTATCTTTGGGCTGTAATATGAGCACTACTGTAACAAGCCAAGCTCTGGCTTTCATTTAGTTGCCTCTACTTATAGTAGAGGCAGTTCGTGCACAGAGATAGCACCTGCACAGGGATTGAAAGGGGAGGTGAAAGAGTTATCACCATATAATTGTTTAGAACATATCTGTTAAAATGATCAGGTGGTGGCTTTTCAGTCCAGTCTGTTCCACAGGTGACTACATATTTTTCATTTTTGTGTTAGAGCACTTAATTAATTCTCTGCAATTCAGGAATGATGGGGATTTGAAGCAATATCATAAAATGTTCGTGGAAAATATCTCCTAACCTGTCTTTAACCCATAAGAGTCCAGTGTGACAAATGTAAAACACACAGTTTGTTTACTTCTTTACATTTTCTTTCCTGTTTACTTTATGGGAAAGTCTTTACTTAAAATCCTGTGAAACACATCTGAATTTTTACTTTGGTTTCTTAATAAACATCAGAAAGCAGAAGAGTACATTGTAAGAATTTTGACATATCACATGGCTTATTTAAATAAAGTTAATTAACTGTACTGAATTATGGAGTTGCATTTGTTGAAGGTTTTACATCATTTTTTCTGTTCAGAACTTTCAAGGTTGTTTGCAAATACATTTTTCAAGACCACCTGGGAGTGAGTTTGCAAGTCAGTACCAAAATCTATCTCTAAATCATTAAAGCAGGGTGTCAGCATATATTATTATACCTTATTTTATGTTACAGAGAAGGCACATAAATGTGTCACCATACAGATTTTTGCCTATTGAAGACAATATTAAACCTCTGTGCTTTTGCACCGTATAAGCACGCTTTATATAAAATCATTAACCTTTGAGAAAGTTGATGTGAGTGAGTATAAGGCTAATTAAGGTTAGCAGCAAAAAGCCACACAAGTAATTACCTACAGAAAAGAATTCTTTAAACAATCCAGCCTGTGAGATCAAATTAATTCACATTACTGTTATCTGTGTTATTCTTCTTTTCTAAGAACCCACCATAATAAATCTATAATCTAATGCGGCAAGTAACCCACCAAAAAACAGTACAACTAAACATTCCCCTGGAGCGGTTACTGGACCTCCTGATTTGTTATTCACATTATAATGATTCAAATTAACATATTTTTATCTTCCCTCTGAGGTAATGTCATGAATGTTTCTTTCATTTTGAGTCATTATAACCTTAAGCCAATGCAACTCAGAAGCCATATAAGACAGAAGAGATTTAAATTTTAAAGTTAGATGTTTTTAATGCCATGACATTTGGCTGATCAGTATTATTAATAAGCCTACTATATTTACTCATGCTCAGTACTCATGATGGGGTGACCAATCTGCCCAGCATGCCACCTAAAAAAACCTCACGCTTAATTGTTTGTCCCCAAGTCGAAACACAAACTGCATAAAAATAAGCCTGTCACTTTCATTATGCATCATCCAAACCATGGGAAATCACCAATGAGCAACATACCAGACAACAGCATGGGGTCTTTGTCTGCAGACTTCTTGACATGATCAGACTCTCCAGTCAGTGATGACTCATCAATTTTCAAGTCATTACCCTGGATCAGCACTCCATCAGCAGGAAGCAGATCACCTGGAACATTACACACAGATCAAAATATCAAACTAAATATTCATTAACAATTTCATGTACATAATAAGATTGAGGTTTTACATTCAATGGTGTCTTTGACAGTGTTGTGCAGTAACACATTACTAGTACTGTAACACCTTACTGTTGTCAGTAATTAATACTGTAATCGTTACAGGGTAACACATTGCTCTTCAAATAAAGTAACTTTGTTACCATTACCCTGTCCTGTGTTTGTCCTTTATAAACTAAATAAATTATTTTACCCAGCAGCTGTGTGATTCTTACAGTTTACAGCAGCGATGCAGCACAACCTGGGCAGTGTTACCGAGTTTGCTTGTTGTGCTTGTTTATATGTCAAGTTGCTTTTATATATAATCAGTTGAAGATTTATGGCTTGATTTATAAAGTGTTTTTACTCATGCTTTATCTGTTAACTATCTAAACATTATGCTTTTAGTAGTTAAACATTGTTCATAGCTTTCATGTTTGAACAGCTGCAATATTATTTTAAATTAAATTGTGCTGATTTGCATATGAGTTAGTATTGTATTTCATACATTACTTAAATTATAAGAATATTATCAGGAGTGCTTTCTTTTAGGAACATTCTTTTAAAAAAAGTTTGTAAAAAGTTTATTTGAACTGTAACTCTATTACAGTTCTAATACAGTTTACTTTTGGTGTAAGATATAAAAAGTCAACTGTATTAGAACTGTAAAAATAATTTTTGAACAAAGTAACTAGTAAATCTAAATACTGTCTTTTTCACTAACTAGCACTACACTTGTCTTTTATAATATGTTGTCACATATTATAATCATGTATATATTATCATGTACATATATATCATATATTAAATCATGATTATACCTTATATAACCCAAAATATAACCCAAAGAAAGAAAAAGAAACATTATTAATCTCTGTAATGGCAACAATTTTGTCACACTTACCGTATTTGATCTGCGCGATGTCTCCTACCACTATATCGGCCACAGGCAGCTGTATGACCTGGCTACCACGAACCACCTGGAATTTCTGCTCCTGCTCGATGCGACTCTGCAGCCCCCGGAACTGCTTCTCCTTTGACCAGTCATTAAAGGCTGTCACCAGCACCACACACACCACAGACAATAGGATGGCAGCACCCTCAATCCAGCCAGCATCTGCCTCACCTTCGTCTTCTACTCCACCTGCTGCCGTAGCGCATGCTGCAAAACATAAAGCAAAAGATGTCAATTTCACAGAAATGTACTTTTAAATGTTTTTATGGATGAGCCAAGGGTTCATGTTACACCGAGTACTCTACTTGCACATTCCGTTGAATCAAGTAAATACATTCTTATTGCTTTTACTGCTTTTAAAAGGGGATGTAATCAACCTACTTCCAGGCTGAAACAGAAAATGTGCGTTAGTAAAGTGTGTGAGGTAAAGTCTAAGTTTGCTTAACACTTAGTAAATTTCTATACTCATTCATCTAACACATCTTTTAAACAAAGATGCATTTTTGAGTCATCAGTGCTGTGCTCAGTGTTTTGGTGCATGGCTGTGCATACTGCGGATATGAAAAGGGTAGCTGGGGCTTGATGCCATCACTGCCCACACCCACCACAGCATCCCTCTATAGGATCTGACTTTACCTTCTATTTTGTGGGACTGTTGTTTTTCTCTCATCCTGCTGAGCTTAGTGTGATGTAAAAAAAGTCTAGGACAAAGAGTAGATGTCACATATAAAAACTGTGCATATCTATCATACAAACAGAAATGTTCTCGATGTAACCTGACTAAAATGTGCATGTGCAATAACTCTGTTCATGTATGATGTGTACAATGTGAAAAATGTAAGTTAATTAAATTAAAACTGACTGGAATTGCTTCAAGAAAACTCACTTTTCCTCTTTATTCATATGCCATCTCAATTAAGCCTTTATATCAGAGGTGTCAAGATCCAGTCCTCCAGCAAGTTTAGCTGTTTACCTGCACTTAGCACAGCAAAGCTTCTTGTCAACCTATTAAGTAATTTATGTCAGCTGTGTCGAAGCATGGAGACAACAAAAACCTGCTGGATACCGGCCCTCGAGGACCTGAGTTTGACACCCCTGCTCTATATTCTATTGTAATATCAATTCATGTATGTTAACATTTAATAAATATGAACATAAAAATGCCGGATTATGGCCCAATTCTAATTTCCATCTGTTGTCCCCAAAATAGTGTACTCGTGGAGCCATTGCGCTTTAGACTCCTAGTTTGCTTAAACCATAAAACAACTTTTAGCAGAGCAATAATGCTTTTCACGATAAAGTGGTTGTAGCTCTTATGAACTGAGCAAAGACTCTAAAATGTCAAGTATTCTATTTAATTTATTCCCTAATGGCTGGAATAAACTATACAGGACTTTTATTCAACATGATGTCCATTAATTAGATACACTGTAATTAGAAACAGACCATCCTCTTCTTGTGCTGTAATGTTTTAACATGTTTGGAAAAATACAGCAATTTAATTAGATCAAAAATTGTAAGAAAGAAATGAAAAAAAAACATGTGGAAAAATGTTAAAGATATTATCTTATGTTACCATTTTAGAGTAAACCTCTCAAAACAGTAACAGAGTGCCTCTCCCCTAATCCCCCATCCCCTTCAATTTGGATTGGATGCGTTCATTTTGCTCACTGGATTTCCAGCCAGTAGACCAGTGAATGCAGTAGCTATCCATGGTCCTGAAAGCACTTCCCATTGTTTAGCTTCACTAACTAAAGTATGTGTGTAGATACTTAACTACACATTATGTGGTGGTAGGGCCTTAACTTGTTTTTATAATATTGCACTGTGCTGATGCTGTGCCTTACTCCATCACAAAGTTGTGATAGAGTATAGAGCATGATTAAGGCCTGACTTTCATGACAATACACTGCATCTGTGTTAGCAAATCCTGGTTTTATGACATCACAGTAAGTAAAAACACAAATACAAAGAATGTGACAATTGTAAGATTTTTTTAATTTAACACAAATTAAACATATTACTCACCTATTTACCAGCAGAACTAATAAAAGTCAAAGCCTGACAAAATGCATAATATGGCATCCAATTATGCATCTAATTTAGAAACTTTAACAACTGGGAGGTGTGTACATCAAAACAATATAAAATAAACCAAAAGAATCTTTATGCTTGTTTTATGTTGCTAATTATTGTGAATTATTTTATTTGTATTTTCCCTAGTTTTGTGTATTTTTTTCATAATTTGTGTTTCACAGAGATATAATTATGAGCCTACTTATCCAATAGTAGCCAGGCTATTTCATGATTAACAGAGAATTAAAAAGTCCCTCAGTGTTCATTTCTGAACTTTGAGCTTTATTTATCAATAAAAATCTGTGATACAGGAGCATGTGTGTAGATTCTGTGTGTAACAAATCCCAATTACTGTAGTCTAGGTTTTCTTGTTGTCTGCTTGTTTGTCTTAGTACAGATAGACTGATGCATCCCAAAAAGCAGAAAGGGAACCCAGCATTTGTCTTGTTTATTTATTTTAGAGAACTGCCAGAAAATCTTGTGTTTTCATTTTACATTATTTTGTCAAATGTAGAATAAACCTATTAAAATTGATCTTTCATATTTATTTATTTTTAAAGGGATCTCAAGAAAAACACATCTGTGCAATACTTTATCATTTCTCTTTGTGGGACATCAGAATCATAATGCTAATCTTGTTTTAGATTAACACTCAGCATCAGTAAATGTTGATAAATCAATCAAATTTACATCTACCCTTTAAAAACCAAAATAAATTTGCATTTGATACTTTTTTAAAGATAACCCTACACATTCATATGCTCCTAATCCACTTCAAAGCAGTCTGTTATGATGTACATCCACATGTATTCCCACTACTTCTATTTTGCATAAATCTAAAGGAAATTTCTATTACGACTGCAGATATTCTGTTTATTGAATTTTGATGTCTACAGCATTTCCCATGCTTTTTTCGCAGCACCGGGAGCAACTGGGGGTTCAGTGTCTTTCTCAAGGACACTTCAACATGTGGACCGCCAGAGCCGGGATTTGAACCACTAACTTGCTGGTTAGGAAATAACATGCGCCACAGCCGCCCCCATTTATGATGCAATTATGTAGTAGATAAAGTTATGACTCTCCAACATAAAGTTCTTAATTACAACTAAACATCTAAAAGCCTTTTCTCTCTTGTCTTAGTGTCTGATAGCAGGCTTTAAACCTCCAAAGTGATGACGGGACCCTTTGGCAGGGGAAATGAATTCCATTCCTGATAATGTTCATAACAATGAGTGATGTTGCTGACTCAGCACCTCTCTATGGCCATATGTCTTCATTTCCTGTTTCACGGCTCACAGAACTGATGTATTGGCCCTGAGAGCTCAAGGTCATTTCTCTACTCAACACTTCATTAACCTTCCCAGTACCTCTCTTTTGCACATTTAAAAGTCATGATGTGCAAAAATGTGCATGCACACACACACTCACACAAAAATTAGTCCTGTGCTTGATTAGTCACTTGACCTCTTTAGGCAGGCCACAAACAAACTGTGATCTGCCTCAGCAATTAAAAAGCATTTGAGCACACAATGTGTGCCAGTAATGTCACTGGAAGAGATGCTCGTGGCCCATCCCTGTCCCAGGAATAATAGCAGAGGTATTTGTGTCTCTGCCTCTAAACAAGTAACAGACAACAAATTTCACAGGAAACAATGTCATAGGAGCTGCATCACTCACATTCTCCGCCACTCTCCCCAGGAGGATGATAGAAGGAGAGGCCCAAAGAGATGAGGGCAGCAATCTCCAGGATGATGAGGGTGACATCCTGCAGGGCCTCCCATACCAGCTGTAGGAAGGTTTTTGGCTTTTTTGGAGGTATCAGGTTTTTTCCAAATATTTCTCTTCTCTTGTCCAGGTCTGTTTGGGCATCTGTAAGACCTGTTTGAATAAGAAGACAAAAAATAAATAAATAAATGTCTGATGATAGTAGTATGATTACATGTATTCTTCACAACAACACACAAACTTCACAACTGGAGTTCAGCATCTTGCCTGGAGGATATGTTGGTATGTAGGGATGATGGGGACTGTACCACAACATTCTGATTGAATGGCAACCATTCTGCTTCAGTAAACATCATGTGATGGACTGGCAACCTGTCCAGGGTGTACCCCGCCTCTCTCCCATTGTGAGCTGGGATTGGCTCCACCACCCCCCCCCCCCGCAACCCCGTTCAGGGAATAAGGGGTAGAAAATGGATGTGTGTGCTTGTTCTGTAAAACTGGTTTTCTAATGCTTTTACTCCGTCTTCATCTGTATCACATCTCATAACACAGCCACACTCTTGTTCACAACAATGGTTACAGTTGTTTATGAGATATCCATATCTTTAAAAATGGCCAGCTTTGTAATTGAGCTTTTGTTTAAATCTCTTTTTCAATCTTTCCCTCCTTTACACAATGAAACAGCACACAAATCACTTCTAATTACCAGTTAGAGTCATGGTGTGCCACAGATCTGAATTCCTTATATAATTCTGCTCAAGCAAAGATGGTTTTACGCTTTGACCTCATCCACCTCCTCACTCACTGTTAACTGTTGTACACAAATATCTTCAGCTTTTCTATGTGAGGAGCTTCATGTTGGCTTGAGGCACAATTTACTTTTAGTAAATATTCCAGTGAATTATTTTTATACATGAGTTCAAACAGCCTCAAATATTTTGGCAAAAGCAGCAGTTAAATCTCTGGGTACCAAAGATGGAGTTGTTTCATATTAGAAAAAAAATGTTCTTTCTTTTTTCTTTTATTTGTTTATTTGTATTCTAAGAGGGAGGTTATTATGTCAACATATATCAGTTTGTTTGGGGTCAATATTGCAAAGAGTCACATTATTCAGACAAACTAAACATCACATGCAGAGCAGTATGTGATGTAAAATGACACAAATAACATTTATTAAAAATAGATTTTTTTAAATAATGAAATGTAGGTGATGAAAATAAATAAAAAGTAAAAATAGATCAATTAGAATACAAGGGTGATGGTTATTCACTTCTCAGAAACAGAGTTAACAGAAACACATGACGGCTGCCTAGAGCAGAACCCCCAGTCTAAGTAGGGTGGGGTTAATAAGCTTTTATTTATGATCAATTTCATAAATTGGATGAAATGTATGTGCTGATTAAGTAGATCAGCCAGAATAAACTCATGTTATGGGACATAGAATAAGCATCGAAGGAGCCAAGTGAGAGCATCGGTTCTGTGGAAGCAGGAACGGCAGGCATAACAGCAACACGTGGCATTATAATACATTTCAATTAAAATGAGAATGATAATAAATACAGAGAAGTCAATGCTAAGTCTACCTTTAATTGCATCCTTTCTTTTACTTCCATTTAAGTCTGACAGAATTGACCTTAAATTTGGACTGTTTATAATTAATAATCAAATAAAAATATTATAATTTCATAAATCAAACCAGTTTTGTTTAAAAAAATGTCCCCATTGTAGTGATTTTTTGTCAAAAGATTAACTTCTAATCTAATTTGAGCTGTAATTGATGCTGTATTGCTGACTAGTGAGAAACTGCCTCAATATCGAACATTCTTAAATCTATAGATAACATTAAGTGCAATAGTGAGATAACATAAGTGCAATGCAATTGCAATGCAAATGCATGCTTTCTTTTCATCATATAGCATTATCAAAAGATTGAGCTTTCTATTTGTTCCCCATCTGGCTGCTTTTCAGATTTGTGTCTGGTTGCTGAGTGCACATAGAACCAACTGTGTATGCATGGTTGCTCCCTCTGTCTGTCTCCCCCACAAGCACATGCATTACCACAGTATTATGTCATGCATGGTGCGTCACTGGGTCTCCCATGAGCAGCCATGGATTTCACCAAATAACACTGCTGCTGCATTGCAATGCCTCGCATGGAAATTCAAATGGCTTGTAACTTATTAACGTCTGTAAAAAAAATTAATGGAAAATTTCAAATAAATTGAAACTGACTATACCAATACGTAAAAAAGAAAAAATGTAAAATGTAGAAAAATGCAATAACATGTAAAAAAAAAAGGTGTTGGTGTTGTTGATATGTTACAGACAAGAATAATTCATAGATCCTATATTAGAGATGGTTCTGGCTGCAATCATATCAGTCTGTAAACATCCTATTTAACAATTCTTTTATTGATCCATATAAGCAGACCTAGTAAGTTCTCCCATTAATCATTGAAGCATTCTGCCTTATATTGCACAAAAAAACATTTGTGTTGAGAATGTATGTGACTGTGTTCACTGGTTTTATAAGTCATGGCTTCATAATTTAGCTTTTTCTGTAGTAAGGCTGGACAAGCAAGCCTGCAGTAGCTTACACCAACATAAAAAAAAAAACTAAGTTATTTGCCAGCTACAGCTAGTTAAATACACAGAGAGAGAAAACACAAACACACATACAAAATATACACAAACTGAAAAATACAGTAAATCTGAAGGCACAGATGGATGTCTACAGAAAACATATTATCATGCAGCTTCAAATGAGATCCTACCATCATTTAAGCTGCATGTGGTTGAGATCAAAAATAGCTTTTATTTTTTGCCTTACAAACTGCATCCACAGAATTTTGTTCTAGGCTGCATACAGCAATACATATGCTCATCTGCTATCACACATTTAATATATTTGTCATGCGTGCATACTGTCTATAGGGAATGTAATGTTTTACAAAACAATATAAAACAGTTATTTTAGATTCTGTTTTGTAATGCTAATCTCAACATGATGGATATTTCTCTGTGTAATGATGCTTTGATACAAACTCATGTTAAGAGGTGAGCATATCTGGTTATTATATACTCACTGATTCCTGGAAAAAGTAACTTCTAACTTAGTCTTTTCTGAACCACTACCTGCTGCACTGTTTGTCAAAATACATTCTTTTACTAGATTATCAAAATTGGCCAGCTAAAAACTATCTGCCCACCAAACTGCACTGGTTTATGAGGAGGCAGGAAAATTGTGATGATACACAGATGAGTCACAACTTTCTCAGAAAGCTTAAGGCAATGGAGTCGTTGTGGGTGAGCACTATTTCAAGTTGTAAAGTTGCAATACAAGAAACTGCTGGCTTGATTGTTGCTAAGTTAAGAAAACATTTTAATTTTATTCACATTGAAGAATTTCAGAATATACCTTGCATGTTATTTCCCATTATTCCGAATACCCATTATTTTCAAGTCTGAACCACATTTAATAAATATCAGTTTGGTGTCTATTAATTATGCCAAATTTCACTTTTTTCATTTTAGTTATTAGCAATACCCATGGGTTGTTTGCAAATTGTTCTGAACTTTTCCTCCAAAATCACTTCAAATCAGTATAGCTGTTCTCATGTAACACAACTCCTCACAACCAAGATTTTAATATACAAGAAATAACTTGTAAATTTGGAGCATAGGAGAGCAAATTTATGTTTTACTGCTGAAAGCTTTACAAGTCTGTGTTGACTGCAGATGTGTAACCTACCACTGGACAATTGACATTTTCTCTTTTTGCACTGTTTTTTTCTAATTTTTCATCTCACTATATTGTTTACCTCAATTTTAAATGAACGATCTGTTACGGTGGGTAATGGAGGCAGATGAGTGGATCCAAACAGGAAGACGGCAGCGGATGAAGTGAGGAGATGAGG
>JBAMHV010000003.1:16112651-16128819 GCA_037177535.1 Pseudomugil gertrudae | reverse complement strand
CCTCCCACAGTCCAAAGACATGCACCTTGGGGATAGGCTGATTGGAGACTCTAAATTACCCATAGGAGTGAGTGTGAACGTGTCTGGTTGTTTGTCTATGTGTGTTGGCCTTGTGATGGAGTGGCGACCTGTCCAGGGTGCACCCCGCCTCCCGTTGTGAGCTGGGATTGGCTCCAGCCCCCACCCCACCCCGCAACCCCGTTCAGGGAAACGCGATAGAAAATGGCTGGATGGATGAATATGTACTGAACAACTTTACAGTTTTAGATCAAGAACTTACATTTCTAATTGTGTTAATAGTTTACAGTATCAGTCCTTCACTTCAGGTTGAATTCACACACAAACTAATGTATACTGTTGTGATTCTGCACCAAACACCACAGGGACAGGTTACTAAAGCCTGTTTTTTGGCAAGGGACTTATTAATTCAGTCAGGCATCTCTTGGGACAGCTGACTTCACTGTTGGCCATGTCCTACATCACCATGTGAGCGTAAACACTTGTCAATGTCTCTACATATCTGTCCGTCAACAGATTCTGTCTTTTTCTGAACAGCATTTTAAAGTACAAGATGCTGTTTATTCAATGCCACTAAAACTAGCTCTTTTGTAAATTGCATCTCTATGCATTAATCACATACACATAAAGGCTTACATTTTTAAAAATCCAACTGAAAAAACTCATAATCCATTACCATTTTTTCCAAACATTTTGGCATTGATTTGTGTGATACTGAATTAAAACATTTATGTGACCTTTCAGTATGATAAGTCTCGGTTAATATTAATATGTATTGTCATTAACGTTAAAACGATCTTAACTAAGTGAGAAAGTCAATGAAACATTTTGAGGTTTAGGATTTAAGCTTTTACGGTTTTCTATATTTTATACTAAGCCAAAAACTGCAAGATATGTATTATTAGTCAGTTCTCGTTGTTAACGGTAAGGGTAGCAAAATCAAAAACAACGCCTTTTCAGCACTGGTCAAATCCTGCTAATGTCGGTATTTGACTGCAAAGTGAAAGCAGCAAACATGCATTCAGTCTCTGAGCAAATGATCTTATAGTAGCTGCTGTTTAACTGTGGGATCCATCTCATCATGGCATTGATAGGAAGATAACCCTGGAGGCAAGTTAGTTTTTACTGAATTTGTTTCAGATTTTGGCGACAAGAATAAGTACATTTAGGCACAGTTTTTCTTTACAAGAAACACATGTTTGCCAGCTGTAATGTCTCACATGGAGGGTCTTAAACTGACAGCAACCTGTAGACAAATAAACCATCTACAAGATACATGGTAGCTCACTTTGTGCTGCCATGTTGAGTTGCTGTTAGCTTCGTTAAAATTAATTAACAAGTGTTATTATTTTAAACAATCATAGTCATTTGAAACTGTAGTCAAGCGATGCTCCCGGGATACAGTGCAATAACTGCTCAATGTTGTTGAAGTTACTGGCTTGTCCCCTGCTACTCACCAGTTGTAGACCTCAGAGCACTGAAAGTACACACTTACAAGGTTAGTGATAGCTCCAAAAATTTTATGGACTCAAAAATAGACCAAGAACCATTCTCAGAAAGAAATCATAGATGTGTGTAATTTTTTTCTACATAATCCTGCTAAAAACACAGCCAAGCACATCTGATTCAAATTACCAGCTTATCAAGATCTGCACAGTGATTCATTCATTTGAATCTGGTGTTTTAGAACAGGGAGACATTGCACATTTTCAGGACGAGGGCCAAGGTTCCTCACTCTTGAGAAAGACAAACACCAGCCAAATCATAACCTTTGCTGCCTCCTTGGTGAAGGTAAAATGCTATTATTCTTCTTACACAACTTAACAAGTTTTGGCTAAATGTCAGACTGAACAGATGTGTTTATTTTTTAACCTGACGTGGATGTATAGTCTGTCAACTGGGCAAGCTTTAAATCCATCCACTAATCCATTTTCTACCGCTTATTCCCTGAATGGGGTCGCGGGGGGGGGCTGAAGCCAATCCCAGTTGACATCGGGCGAGAGGTAAGGTACACCATGGACAGGTCGCCAGTCCATCACAGGGCCAACACACACAGACAAACAACCAGACACATTCACACTCACTCCTATGGGCAATTTAGAGTCTCCAATCAGCCTATCTCCAAGGTGCATGTCTTTGGACTGTGGGAGGAAGCCGGAGTACCCACGTAACACGGAGAGAACATGCAAACTCCACACAGAAAGGTTCCTGGTTGGACCCCCCCCAGCTGAGGCTAAAACCAGCAATCTTCTTGCTGTGAGGCCACAGCGCTAACTAACTGCGCCACCGTGCAGCACAAGCTTTACATCCCTGAACGGAATTGACTTGAACTCTGAATGGTCAGTTCCAGTGGCCTGATCAGGCACAGCACATCATTCTGTATTTGCTGCCGGAATTTCACATCCTAAAGAAGCATATTATTTAATAAAATACCACCAGTACTGTATGGACCAACTTTGTTATATTTTTCAGGTAATGTTGAAGCATTGTGCATGAAACCATTTTAAAAAATGCTCTTTGAATTACATTTCATTGTAACTTGAAGACGTAAAAAAAATCTAGCAGATGAACTTCTCTTTCAGACAGCTCATTCCTTTCCCTGGTAAATCTTGTTAATATTACATATAGTTGTATTGCAGTGATTGACTGCTATGTCACTGTACTGCTATTCAATTCAACTTTATTTATGCTACAGTCTGCCTCAAGGTCATTGCTGCAGCACCAAGAGGAACACCTGTGTGAGTGATGTCTGTGTGTGTGCGTTTGCTTCCTCACAGAGCAAAATGGCTGTGTATCATTTATAATCTGTCCTCTGAGAGCCATCCCCTACTACCTTCCTCACTGCATCCTATTTCTCTCTCTCTTATTCTACCTTTTCCAGCCCTTTTTACAGAGACACAAGGGGAAGGAAGAAGAATGGAGGGCAGATCCAAGAGAGAGAGGAGAAGAGAAGCAGAAGAGTTGCAGTGCAGGGGAAATTGTCCTTATTAAAGAGACGGCAGCTCCATGTGAGAGATCCCTTGTGGGACAGAGATTAAATAGACTGCGTCAGAGGGGAATGTGCTCGAGGTGCTGCGACTGGAGGACGTGATTAGTATGATCATCAGGGAAGGATGGATGGAGGGGGGGGGGGAGCAAGGAGATAGGATGGGGACAGATGAGAAGAATGGAGGCCAAGGAAAATAAGAGTCAAAAACTGAAGAGGTGTATCTGCAGAGATGCCAGAGAACAGACTAAAAGACAGCATTATTTTACACAGCGGATGAAAACAGATTACAGGGAAACAAAGAGAAGACGAGCAAAGAAGAATGAGAAAGAAAGATGATGACACAGGCAAGCAGGTGGTATATTTCAGGTGAACTCTACAGTCATCGAGATGAAAGAGGGTGGAGGGGATAAAGAGAATGGGAGAAGCAACAGACAATAGATGAAAGGGGCAAACATTTTCCTAAGGTATGTATGGCGTTTATAAGTACATCATCATTACGGTAACAAGAAAGAACAGGGTGTGTAAATTGTGTACAGTAGAAAGAGTAACAGAGACCCAATATATTTAAGAGAGAAACAATGCAACATACACACATCGTGTGCATTATTCTACAGGCAAAAGTCATATTCCAGCAAAAAAAACAGAGAAAAAACGTCTCTTAATACTGTGCTCGTCACACCTATTTTTTCTTGTCTGTTCCTGCAAACATTGTACTGACTTTACAGTCAGTCAGCAAAACTCAACTTATTTATTTTTAATCAGGAGACATCACGCATATGTATAACAATATGATCTGGTGATGGTGTGTGTGTGGATTCAAACCACAGTCTGCTATAAAAGTCAAGCTTAGAAGTGATCACACAAGAACCATCAATCACTTTCCTTTATGAGAAATACAGGGCATAATGGTATTACCTGTCCATTAGCCATTACAGTCATTAGCACCCCAAAAGGCAATGGAAGATCTCTTCTTCTTCTTAGGAATATGTCCTTTGCCAAATGATAGTCACCTGCTTTTCTGCAAGATGTTTCCCCCGTTGATGAAAGCCTGAGATTAATCAGTTTAGAGTAATATCTAAAAGGCTAAAATTAGCCTAAGTAATATCTCAAAAATAGTAGATTAATTAATACCACAAAACAATGTAATACTTTCCTAGCAATACTGCATTGTGACTTACTGAGTGAAAGAAGTGAGAGTAGAAGAGAGACATGATGAAGGTTATACATGTAGAGCAGGTCTATTTAGGCTACGCTGCACACTAGTCCATTGGGATACCAGTGGCCGACCAGTACACTGAAATAGAAATGGGAGCAGAGGAGAGAAGAGAGGTGGGAGGATAGGTAAGGTGTCATGAGAAGAGAGGGATGGAAGGTAGAAGCAGATAAAGGGTAGGAAAAAGAGTTGATGAGGAGGAGGCATCAGGGGACATGGAAAGATAAACAAGGAAGCATAATTGAAGGTAGGAAGAGAGCAGATCTTAATGCACAGACATCCATCATGGAGCAAAATGAGTGGAAATGTTTCTCACATTTAAAAAGCTTATTTTGAAGAAACATCATGGCATGCTGGAAAATAATAATGGTGGGAAATGGGAGTTATTAATTCATTGCAAAATTAAATGGTTTGAACAACAAATGTTTGACTTTTTGTGTGTTTTTGATTTATAGAAATAGCACTTGTTAAAGTAGCTTTGGATAATCAGGGAGGTTCAGGAAACAACTGGTCTGCGTTATTCCACCATGTTTTTTTTTTAATCAAAAGTATCAAATGTTTGAATTGGAAACAAAATGTTTGACAAATCAAAAATAATCCCAAAACTAAAATGTTAACCTATGGTATATGGTGTGTAATCAGCATAGGATTAGCACAATTTGTGCAAATAAAAGTCTCAAAATGTTTTACTGGAAGTTTTTTTTTTAATGAATCCACAAAGTTAAAATCAGCAGATCAAAGTGGATGTTTGGTGACAGGGAACAAAATGTTACATTGTTGTGAGTAACAGATCTCAAACTTGCACAATAGGATTGCATAAAATTCCACATTTTATAAAATTTTATTTTCACTTTTAAACTGAAAGCACATATGCAGGTCCTGCCCTTACACGGACATGCACACATAACATTTTAATATAAAAATATATATTTATTGCTCGTCATTAGTTATTAATTATTGACTGTTGATTATTCTCATGTTCACATCAACAACCCTACATAAGATGTTTCTGATTCAAGCCGTTGCATAGAGTAGTAGCCGGATGGTTTTGACAGTAGTTCAGTTTTTGATCAAAATGCACGCACTAATTTAAAAAAGTATGCACATGACACGCGAAGTCACAATGCTCACCCAAAAGAAAGCTGCCTCTAAAAGTTCATGTGGAATTTGAAATGTCAACATGCATTTATGTTTACATCTGGTCGTGAGAAGAGGAGCTTTGCGTGTCAGCTGCAGTGGGCATACAGCACTGCTGATATTGACAATGAAGCAAATGAATATATAATCTGCCTTTTAATGTTAAATACTATATAAATGTTGATTAATTGTTTTACAACTGTAAATTCGGGCTAAGGAAGATAATGTATTTTAATGATATTTAAGTTACAATTATTAGCAATGATTTACTAATACAGATTAGCTATTTATGACTATGGCATTGACAGTATGAAAACATCTATTTTCCTCACATGATATCTGCAACTCACAAATATCACTAAATTAGGATGAACAGACAGGAGGATAACGGGATACAGTGACAGAGTGGTGTGTGAGGCAGGTTATGTTGATCTAGCAGTACTATTTCAACATCATGGAAGTAAAATACTGCTTATTGTTATGAAACAATTAGTGTGTTATATGATAAATTCAAGGTTTTACTTTGGAATTATTCTTTGCTTGAGTTTACCTCCTGCACCATTACAAAACTGTAATAAGATCTATTGAACAAAAAAAGGAATTTTATGTATGTTGTAGCTTTGTTGACTGGGTTCAAAATAAAATTTCAACCTGCTTTATATAGAATATATATTTACTTTGTTTTTGTCTTTTTAAAATGTTTACTTTATATTTATATTACTTTTAATGGATTAGAAGCGGAGGGCTGCACAGTGGTGCAGTTGGTTAGCGCTGTGGCCTCACAGCAAGAAAGTTGCTGGTTTTAGCCTCAGCTGGTAGAGGTCCGAACAAGAACCTTTCTGTGTGGAGTTTGTATGTTCTCATCGGGTTAGTGTGGGTTCTCCCCGGGTACTCCGGCTTCCACCCACAGTCCAAAGACATGCACCTTGGGGATAGGCTGATTGGAGACTCTAAATTGCCCATAGGAGTGAGTGTGAGTGTGCATGGTTGTTTGTCTATGTGTGTTGGCCCTGTGATGCACTGGCCACCTGTCCAGGGTGTACCCCGCTTCTCATCCGATGGCACCTGGGATTGGCTCCAGCCCCCCCACGACCCCGTTCAGGGAATAAGCGGTAGATAATGGATGAATGAACAGATGGATTAGAAGTGTATAATTTGCAACTATGTGCAGTAAAAAATTACTTGTTCTGGAAAAGGAGTCAATTATAATTGATCAAGCTTGACATCGGGGGGTGGGGGTTGGGGGTGCCTACGTATGAATCAAGAAAACCATTGGGTAAATTAAATAATGACACAAGGCAGCATTCTTATTTGTTAATTTGTTCAACCACAGAACCCCAAAACCACAAACTATAAAATCAGTTAAGGCGACAGTACAAAACATCACACTGCTGTGCAGCCAGCTCGTCAGTGACCCAGGAATGGATATATCCTTTAGACCTTTTTTTCACAATGTCTTTCTTTCTGCCTAGATCCTTCCAATATATTAACTCTTAGCTGCCTCTAGAGAAAACAGTGTCATCATTCAGACCAATGGACTTCCCATCCATCTCAGTGAGAGTAGGTAATTTGCTATCCTTTCTTGGAAACTAAGCATTAGTTTCTAGCCCAAGAAAGACTCCTGCTATTGGCTTTCTAGCTGCCTGACAGAAAGGCTACCTATTTACCTCACAGTCACCTTGAAGGCAGCAAATGTGTTACTACATTCTGAGTTCAAGTATAAACTAGTGTACACTAACAAGAAGAAAGGCTAAAAAGTCAAACAAAGAAAGAAGTATATGAGAGCTTAATGTCCATTGTGTGTGTGTAATCTATCATTAAATTAAAGGATCATTTGAATTATCCTAAAACTTTTTTGGTGTATTTTGGTAAAAACACTTTCTGAGTATCACAGCAATACAAAAGTCACAACATTCCCCAATGAAGTTCTTTCTAGTGCTTCCTGTTAACATAAACACATGAATGTGTTGCTGTTCCAGTATGTCCAGGCAATGTCACATCCTCAGAAATCTTCCCTGTTTATTGCTGAAGCTCAGCGCTTGGTGTGATGGCCATCTCATCCAGTTTGAACATATTTTCTCCATCTTTGTGAGACAGTAGAATAAGATTATACTGTATGAATAAATGTTTTAGTATGTGTCCTGTTTGGTTGAAACTTTTATACTTAGTACTTTTTATATTTTTTAAGACTTGATAAACTCATTTAGTCATTTAGTTTTATAAATCAGCAAATATTTTAGATTATTTGGGTAATATAATAAATAAATACCTATATTTGTTTTTAATTTACAATTTATTTTGCTAGTACAACATTTTTTTTGTTTTACATGTATTTATTCAGTTTAAATATAAATTGAATGTGTAATATTAGTGATATAATCGTGTTTTCTAAGAATAAATTTAAAATCGTCATTCAAAGCATCTACAGCATTTACAGTAATTTAAAACTTTTTTAAAAATTTAAAACTTAAATATTTTAGTAAGATCAGGTCTGCCATTCAGCTCACAAACACAAACAGACATCACAACTGTCACAAACATGACATCTTTCACAGCTAGGGTGTTTAGAAAAGAGTAAATCCAGGAAGAAGACAGTAGAACAGGCTTTAATAAAAAATGTAGATGTGAAGGTAAACTCAAACAGGGTGCTAACCTCTGGCATGAGACGTGGCATTCCCATGCTAACATGCTTTTTTTTGTCAAATTAAAGACACACATTGCAGTTACTGCAATAACAAAAGACATTTTTAATAACTATATATAATCTGTAAAGATATTTACTTGTGTGTTTACAGTCTTATTTCTATTGAAAATGTAAAACTGTGATAAACGCCATTTCTCTGCTGCTTCCAAAGATAATTTCGATAAACCAAATAGACAGTACGGTAATCCCTATAAATGCCTTATACATTTGTTTTCTTTTAAAAGAGAGCTATTAACTTAACGCTTTCAAGCTGCCCTTTCTATATTTGTATTTTAGTCGGATAATGTAGGCTGATACATTGTTGCACCACTGCAGTAATAATCTTGTACCTACCATGTGACCTTTTCACTAGTTGATTTTCTGTATTTTCAAAGCCATTATACATTTATAGAGCAAAATGTAGCTATTCATAAACTGTTAGTATCAAATGAAAAGGCTTGAGAATATGGCAGTATTACAAAATGCTAATAGGTCACCCATGCTCGGGGCTTCACTTCCATCAACTGCTATCCCCTGGGACACATAGGCATTGTGCATGCTATATATAATGACAGTCAGTATTTCAGATTTCTGAAATAACATATGTTATATGGAAGAAGCACACTGCACAAAAGCGAAGCCACAAGCTATGAACAGCTAATCACTGATGCAAGTACCACCAGATACCTTTACTCAGATTCCACTTGGCCAATGTTCTGTGGCAGAAAACAATTACCTAATTAGAAAAATAGTTATAAGCAGGAATGAAAGAAACCACTTCTAGTTAGAGGGTTGCTACAACTTCAAACAAAGCACTCATTCAAACTTATTGGGACATTTTCAATTGACAAGTATCCAGTATGTTGTATGGAAAAAATAAGAGTGATTAATACAAACTAGACATGATCTTATATTGTTAATAACTGTCTTTCCATATGCCCACATTTAGGCCTGTATGTGTGTGTGTGTGAGTTTAGCAACTGCCTCTGTGTCTGTTTTTAACTTGGCTTGTAAAGCAGTGAACTGAGTCTGAGGTTGTATGGAATGAAAGTTTTCTCATCCATCTGTGTTTTTGCAAAAAGCTGTCTAGAGCTTGACTGGAGCAGGACTGGAACAGCTGGAAAGATAACCTGCTCTGCTAGGATTGGTAGTTTTGTTGTCAGTGGGGCTTAATCATCAGTGAGTAGCTACAGTACTTGAATCTTGCCCAGCTGTTCTCATAGTTTAAATTTTTCACCCAACAGTGAGAAGTGGGTGTAACCTCTACATGTACTAATGATTTGACAACTCTTTGTAGGCAGACAGTGGAATCGTGAATAAATGCAGACGAAGGGAAATTGTGTAATTCTGTAGGATGTATTCAGACTGGGAGATCCAATTTCCATGTTGTTAGCAAATGTCACAGATTAATGCTGGGATAGTGTCTGGGACATAACCATTATATTTTTCTAAACCTGACCACAAATTTTAGTATTGAACAGCAAGTGTTACCAAAAAAACCAGAAATGGCTTTTACAGAAGAAGTCACGGTATTGCCAACACACATGCAACTTAATAAAGTATAAATGAATCAATAAATCATATTTTAATGCATCTATTTTAGCATTGTGACACTGCACACCATCAACACACTGAATGGATGATGTTATTATTATTCTCTAATAGTTACGATAAATAAATCAGCAGTAAATGTCACACAAATAAAAAAAATCTCAGTGAGTTTATCATCCACCAGAAAACAATGCTGTAATTCACAACTGTAATTTAAATCTTGTTTGGTAGAAGACAGAATAGCAAATGGAAAAAATCGAATTACTCCAATTTGTGTCTCTAATGAGACACACACATCTGCCCTTGCAGTATTTTTGATTCATGCAAACAGCAGATAATTTAATTTAGATTTTACTTATATTAGATGTGTTCCTTATAGCTGTTTTTATTTTGGCTTCTGATTTTTATGAAAATCGTTGTATTGGACTAAGAGGAACTAGTTTTATACTGTGATTCCTAATAACATTTTAGTCTAAGATGAAGGAAGAAATATTATTACCATACATTTTCATGTTTTTTAAACTTTCTTTTAATGTAATAAATTATGAAATCATCAATCTTACTTCAAGTGATTAAATTTAGTTATTTAATTTTTCTAAATAATTAAGCATTTATGATATAGTGTAGTCACCAAAGATAAACTGTTGACCAAACAAATTACATGTTTCATAACAGACAGTATACTAGTAATTACCACATGTTTTAATTTCTGAGCTTTAACTACTGTAGCTATAATTTAATTGCTAGTCTGCAGGCCGTTATCTTTTGTAGCTGCTCTTCTCACTGATAAAATATCACATCTGTGCATCTAACAAGATTGCTCATAACATTAGGACAATTAAAGTATAATTTTATGTTTATGCTCATTTTATTGTTTATTCAAATTTAGTTTTATTTCAATAGTGCTGGAACACTGCAGGCATTGTTTTGCTAAGAAGGTACAAATATGGTGATGTGCAATCAGGCAAATAGTTTGCAACTAAAATAGATTAAAAGACTGTGTGAACACTGTGCAAGTTTGTAGAACTTTTAATGAAGAAACTAATCAGAGGCTGCATGGTGGTGTGGTGGAAAGCACTGTGGCCTCACAGCAAGGTCGCTGGTTTGAGCCTCTGTGGCCTTTCTATGTGAAATTTGCATATTCTCCCGATGTATGCATGGATTCTCCGGCTTCCTCCCACCAGCAGTTTGATCCAAGCTGGTCAGTTAATTCTCCCTACGAGTGAATGTGAGTGTAAGGTGTTGTTTGTCTCTCTGTGTTGGCCCTGTGATGGATTAGTGACATGTCCATGGTGTACCCTGCCTCTCCTTTGCTAATTGCTGGGAAAGGCTCCAGCCCCCAAGAACCCTGAATTGGACTAAGCAGTACATAAAATGAATAAATGATGAATACTAATCAGTGAGGTATTGGAGACTAACTATAAAATATGTGCGGATCCACACAATATCCTTGTTTTTAATCTCTCTTTGGCTCTATTCTCTATTAGTCTACCTTATTAAAAAAAAAATCAAAGACTATACCCTGAGCTTCTCATTGCCACCCTGAGCTTTGAGAATCGATCTGAGCCCTGTTTTACAATTTTATGCCTCCAACTCAGGAGAGCCTGTCCATGTGTTGCAGCTTTGTATTGTTGCTTGAGAACAGAGCTTCATTGTCTTCACCAAACACATGTTTTTCCTATCTGAAGTGGGGCAGATTGTATACCAAGCAGCTCTGTGCCATGCTTTCTCAGAAACTAAGTAGAACCCTGACAACCTATCCAGTCCCTAAATGATTCATACCAGTCACCTGCTGGCGAGTGCACGGATATGCAAGCTATTCAATGCAATGTTACTTACAAGGAAACCCATGCATAAACACACCTTTGGTACAGGGTGCACGAACTCGTGCTACTGTGAAAACTAGACAACAAGAGGTGGAAATCTATCTGAGTCAGTATTCAGCGTTGCTTTTGTTCTATTTAATCGCACTTTGATCTTTTCTTTATTTACTCTTTGTTGTTTCTGCCTACAAGGTTGCGTGATTGGTATAGTTTGTCTGTTTGTTAGCAGAATTACTCAAACCAAAAGTAATTCTGAACCCTTTCATGAAGGCTTACATGAAAAATGATATCAGCTTTTGAATGATTAGCCCTAAATACAGATCTGGATACGAAATTTCTTTATCCAACGTTGGTTTAAGTGCGCAATGTCACAATAGTCTCGGTCAACTCAGTCTGCACTGCTATGGCCTCACCATGAGTTTACAAAGAGTTTGGACTGAAATGAGAAGATTAGGGAACGCAATCTCATTCAACTATCAGCCTAAAAGGTTACAGGATACCGCTGATATCACACAGGTGACTTCACTGGAGAAAAGTCTCCACGAAAAGATAAGAGTTGGATGACTTCAGCACTGTGTTAAATATTTAGTACACTGATATAGTTATCAGACAGGTCCATGTTGTGTGTTTTCTGGGAATGACACAATAGAAAATCCAATCAACCTCATGACAACATGATACATAGCAAATTTGTACACACACATTTTAAAGCTTGAACAAGTCGCTGTTGCAAAGTTGTAAAGTACCAAGTAAATTTTCATGCAATTTAAAATTAAATAAATGACTGTACTTATCATTCACTGCACATGGTACATTTTCATCACTACTTTTTAAACTATAAGAATAAAGAAACAGTCATGTAGATATATTTATGTATGTTTGCATTCTCATTTGCAAACAGTCCAGCATATCCCATGTAGACAAGCGGTCTACATGTTGCTCCAATGGATCTGCCCCTTTATAAATCTTTAGCTGATTGGCTGAACAGGGAGATGACATTGATTCTTTTGAAGCAGATGGTTAAAGAGAAACTAGCCAGACAAAACAGGTTTACCACAAGCTAGGCCAAAAAGAATATTCATGTTCCTCCTCAAAAGGGATTCCCCCTGCTCAAGTGCAGTTCAGATGCAGTGTTCATTTGCATTGTTTTTATTTGTCAGTTATTTTACCACTTAATATAAATAAGGAGGTATACAGTGTTAACTGTAATCCAAAAACCAGACCAACAGAAAGAAAATCAAGCCTGCTGTCATCTACATATTCAGAACTACATAACTGTACATCAGTCCTCAAGCTAATATTCTTTCCACAATACACACCAATGCATATATATATTTTACACACACCCTTCCACAGCCACAGAAAAGCATGAGAACTTACCTTCAGTGGGTGAGGTTTTCAGTCGTTTGCACAGTCCCTCTACTCCCCCACAGTCCTCTTGGAGCTTGACCACCGCCTCTGTGCCACGCAGCTCCATCAAGGAGCGCAGCTCCATGACCGAACAGCCGAAGCCTGCTGCATGGTTGTCTTCGTTTCTTTGGTTCTTGGCATAAAAATCGCTGTTGGACATATCCCCCATGATGTCAGCTAGTAAATTTAGGTAAATTAGTCTTTGTTATTGCTTATAGAACAAAAAGCTTGCACAACAGAGCTCAGTCTCATCCAAAAAAAAAAACCCAGAATAAATAAAAATCCTTAATTGATTAAAAAAAGGGGGGGGCGGGGGGGTTATAAAGAATATTTCTTGAGGATAAAGTAGCAGTTAAAGATATTAAAAAGGAACGAGGGAATCCAAGGGGACGAACTGATGAGTAGCTTCTGTTTTGGGAAAAACAGATTTCAGCAGATCAAAAACCACCCAAGAGAAGAAACAGAAGAGGAGGAACGAGAGCAACGGAGCAGGGGAAGAAGAGGGGATGTCAAATCACAAGTGGGGAGCATCCAGGTAAGCGTTGGACAGCCCCAGTGGTTAGGTCCTGAGAAGGGCAATGATGGTGGTGTTAAGTCCTGTTGGTCTCAGGCTCACCACGGCTGCGGTCCAGACCCACTCCATGTGTGGCTTCCCATTACCGCTATTCTGCTCTTGCCTCCGCTGCCTCTCCGTCTCTACATGGTGGTCTTCCCCATCACTGCTTCAAAGAAAGAGAGACAGAGAGAAAGGGGGATGAATTCAGTAGATGAATTCAGAGGGGATGGTGAGGGAGGAGCAGAGAGAGACAAAAAAAGCGAGCACAGGAATGAGCGTTGCGTTCTCAGGACAGGGGTGAATGCAGCGGTAGATGTTGCACGGCTGAAGGACAGCCTCTCCTGGCTGCTGCAGTAATTGTGCCTCTGCTGTCTCTATCTACTGCTGCTGCTGGTGCTACCGGTGCCGCTAACCTCATTCTGAGTACACACTCTAACTGATAGAGAGAGAGAGTAAGGAGATGAAAGAGAGGGAGAAATAAGACTGCTCCTTTCTGGTGCAGAGCAGACAGGAGTTGTGCGCGGGCGGGTGGCTGTGGCTGCTCTGACGACAAAGCAGAGAGGCAGAACGTAACGCTGCGATGTCATGGGGAGGATGGGCTGAATAGCATACCCGCCACCGTTATCTCACCAGTAAGTAAGCTACCACTGTTCTCTACAGTAAGTGACCTCTCTCTTGTGCAGTCATTCTACCTTAGTGACACCTTAACCTCTGCTTGTAGACTCCTCCTTTTACAAGTACTAATTTGCATTTAGAAAAATTTAAGTTAATCCACACATTCATCACCAAATGGCTAAAAAAAAGATGGGTTTTAAAGACTAGTGTTCTGCTGAGTAATTCTAAGTAGCATTGCACTGACTGATATATAAATTAACGGTACATGATGTTGTTGATAGTTTTGAAACACAAAAAAAAGTCAACAAGGTAAATATACCAGGATTCATTTAGGTGTTGAATTTTGCAGGAGATTTGAATATGCATACATAATAAACAGCCTTATACTTTATTTGACTGATTTTTTGCATTTAATCTTTCATCAAATTAATGTATAACACAGTGCACTGCAGCTATTGATCCATCTCCAATACTTTCCATGTGTGACCTTATGTTTAATCAGTGACATCAGTGACTCAGCTTGCACCACACTGATCACATCCTCAATAGATGATTCGAAGGTTCATCATTAATATCATTATCCAAAGCAAACCTTTGCCTCACAGCTGCCCTTTATCACCACCCACCCACACAGAAGGGAACCTGGCATCAAAGCATCCTAGTTTTGTATTTTGCTGAACCCTGCAGCGACAGTACTGTCTTTCCATCATCTGTAAATAACACTACTGTGAGGTTCTCAGTGTTTTAACTTTAATGTTTTTAACTTTATTAGATGCATGTTTGGATGATAAATCCAACTCAGGAACAATGTGTGCTAAAACTAAAAAGTTGGTGATGTCATCATTAACCCATGATAAATGACCGAGTTTCCTTCAACTTTAAAAATGGATACACTAATGTTTTACAGTGTACAATGAATTTTTCTGTGTGGCATGTCCGCGCACAAGAAATGTATTAAAAGCTCAGCATAGGGACTACACGAGGCCATGAGAAAATGTAGGCGCGCTGCATGAAAACAGCTGACATTTTCAACACATTTAAAAAGTGATCTGATATTCTTTGAAGTGCATGTATTGAGATTAACATTATTATTAATGAATATCACACTATTTTTAAAAGTGAGTTGTAGCATAAATTAAAAAGATTATCAACAGTTTATCAGAAGTTTATCAACAGTTATGAATCAAATGCCATTGAATTGAAAAAGCAGTTTGGAATGGCAGGATGATCCAGTCTCATTTTAACACCTCATCGTTTTTTTTGTTTGTTTGTTGTTGTTGTTTTTGTTTAGTGTTTTTGGCATACGTTTTGCATTTGTTGCCATCATGCCAAAAAAAAATGCAAAGCATTGTTGAGCTGAGTTTCAAACGGCCCTCCCACTGTGTGAAAAATCATGTAATGTTGAAACTATTTTTTTTTTTTTAGAATTTCAATATCTCAGCTGTGTTTAGAAGTTAATCATTTTTTTCATGCAAAATAAAAAGATATGCTTGAGGACATTCAACCTACTTCTAAAATGAAACCATTGTATAAGTAATACTACCATTAACAACTGGCAAACACTTCTTAAATTGGTCTGGATAACACCAACACCAAGATGTCCAGTTGTTGTTATCAAATGTGATGATATAGATGAGACTTGCACCAGAAAAAACTGCATGCTTCAAAACAGTAGGGTGCAATCTTAATCACAGCAGGGTGTTTAGAGTCTGCTAACATGCAAATCTACTTCTACAGGACTGAGACTACCTCAGCAGGATACAGACCTGTCTGTTAATAAGCTGAAGTCAAAACATTAAGACTGCACTGACAAAAACACGGGGTCACAACAATCTAACATATGTTCTCAGCATATTTTGTTAAGTTGATTACAGAGATTGATTTAAATAGAAGTATCCCTGACACTTTCTTTTCTGCATCTTGGTCCTTTTTTACAAACCACTGATTACCATATTAATGATTGGCAACTTTAATTGGTTTCAAATGTTCTTATATGATTATTAGAAGGCACAGGGAAGGACTTTATCTACCTTTGTATTTTCACCAGCTTTTGATGCTGTCCCTCTATGACAATTGGCTCCAATCAATGTTGGCTGTAGAGCAGCCTTTCTCAAAGTGTGGTCCCCGGACCACTAGTGGTCCGTGAGCGCCCCCTGGTGGTCCGCAAGGTGAA
>JBAMHV010000003.1:16085462-16096724 GCA_037177535.1 Pseudomugil gertrudae | reverse complement strand
GAGAGGAGAGGAGAGGAGAGGAGAGGAGAGGAGAGGAGAGGAGAGGAGAGAGGAGGTGATAGGAGAGGAAAAGGGCCATTGAAGGTAAGTGACTCTAATAATAATTCTTTTTTTTATTTTAGCCTCTTCACACAGGATATGTTCAACAGAGGTAGTTTTGTCTTTTATTATTTTAACTGGATTTTTGCATTAAAAATCAGGAGTCGTTAACCAGAAACTAATTACACTCAGACAAATCAGCTTTATGAAGTTGCAGGATGATACAATACCAGTGAAATATTTGGACACACTTTTATAATAAATCCAATTAAAATGTGTGTCTAAATTTTCTTTGGTAGTGTTTTACACACTCAGTGTTAACATTAACGTGCTAATGTGGTTAAAGGTATGTTCTTCACTACAAGCTGTGATATAAACGTCCTCACAGACAGCTTGCACATCAAAGTCTTTCTCTCCAAGAATGTCATAAACTGAAGCTTTCCATCTCCAGATGACTAGCTCATAGTCAATTTCAACATATATATATTAATTAAAATTGTAGCAATGAGAACGAACCAGCTAAAAAAGTGGCACCTTAATAGTCATGTTTTTAAATTTATTGATCAACTAATATCACTATGAGAAATGAAATAACCAGATAATTAGGTTTTCCAAGAGGAGAGCATTTATGTCCAGCTAAAGTATTAATACGAAGATAGGAAATTTCAAGTTACTACAAGAAAATGTCTCTGATTGAGCAATCCTCGCTCACAAGTAGAGCCTTTTAGATTGGATCAACAGAGATCAAGATGCATTTTATCACCTAAAGAATTGACAAACTCTTATTTATAATAGGATTCCTTAAAACCTATGACATCACTTCTCCCTCTTCAAAACTAACAATAGCTAAATGTGTGCCTGCTTACATTTTGTTTATAATGACAGCTGCCACAGTACTATAATATTTTGATTGTTGAGCCCATGCAACCGATGCCTTTTTCAATATTTTAATTGTTGATGTGACCAGTCGTGTTTCTTTGAATATGACTGGTGTCACAAAGATTGAGGATAGGGAATTAATCTTCCTCCATTTGTCACTGACATACTGTCCATTAAACTTCTTTCATTTATTTCTTAATTGTTTATTTTTTTTCTTTTTTGAACAATATTTAATTAAAACCATACTTAAACTCAGTCTTGCCTTCATGCTTTGTATTTTTAGACATCTTCAAATTCAACTTAGATCTCTATGAGTAACATTGTGAGACCTAAAAATACATTACATAAATTTCCAATTGTAAAACTTTGCATTCCCGATCCATTTGGTGGTATAGTGGCATCTATATTTCTAGATCCGTTGGTGCCCGGCAGTGTCTTGGGGCTGAGTAACTGCTACAAAGTCTTCATCAGGGACACTGCTAGACATTACAGCTGTTTCTCTTCATATACCATCAAACAGACTAAAATACAGCTGCTGTTTTAAACATGCACTTTGACTCCGTGACTTCAGCATCTGTCTTCTGAGCTATCACTAAAAGTCAGTCCAATGTCAACTCATGCTCCGTGATTTTCTCTCTTATCTTTCTTTGCATCCTCTGATAATGTCCTCCTGTGTTTCTTTGCTGAATCAGCCATGCTGTGCATCCAACTGGCCACTGTATTAACATCCACTTGCTGGCATGTGAAAAAGTTCCATAAAGCAAAATGCCGCTGTCAAAGACCTTGACCTGGAAAAAGTTTTGAAGTGCAGTTCCTTAGCCTTGGGAAGCTGCAGGGCAAGGACAACTCTACAAATGTTCATGATCAATGTCAGTGTGCCATGAAAACTAGTCAGAAGCACAGTGTTTGAAGGCCATGAAGTAATGTCATGTTGCGATACAGCCCAGCAGCGACTGAAGTAACTCATGTGTTTGACAAGAGTTTACTCCCTCTCCACCTCTGTCACACCTTACCTGCTAGCAAAATGCTTCCATGCTAATCATAAAACAACTAAGCTGTAATCATGCTCTAATAGAGAATTGCCAGTAGCTCATTATGAAAAATGAGAGAGAAGACAAAATGGTTAAAGTTGATTGTGCAGGAGATCCAACACAGGTGACTCAGACAAAACTGATGAGTGTGGAGGCTGCAACAAAACAGAAACAAGTACAACACCAGTCCTGCAACTGCCCACAGAGCAGTTCCAGTATACAAGCAACCCTAAATGTTTCAGTTTGAATCACTGAAGTAAATAACATAAAACCTACGAGTTAATGATCTTTTTGTTTATTATTGTTATTGAAACTGACTAATTAATCCCTCCCCACCTCCTAATAGTGGATCCATTGAAGTAGCTGCTCATGAAAAGAGGTATATTTCTCACAATTCTGTATCTTATTCAGTTTTATCTCTATATTTCTAGACAATAAACCTACACTTGTCCTGTCTCTATCATATATGCCAAACTGAAAGTGGGCACATGTTATCCTCCTACATTTTCACATTGTGGTACTTTTAACCAGGTTACAAACGCAACGTGACTATAGGAATGAATTATGATTCAAGAATTATTCTTATTTGATGTCAAACATATCTTTTTGTAATTCTGTACTGCCAGATACTGATATAATGGATGTCCGTAATTAAAAGCTTTGGAGTTGCTGCCTTCTGTCTGTGTCAATGCACAAGTGCTCATACTTCACTTTTTAAACTTTTTTTCAAATCTTGCTATTTTAGGTGCATTTTATGTCCTAGATTGTTTTGTGTGAGTGTGTGTGTCCTTTTGCATTGTTTTAGTTCCACATAATAAAAGATTGTTTAGCATAATTTTGTGTCATATATATTATATAAATCCAATTAAAATAATAAAAAAAGGAAGAAAAAGACTCAAACTGTCATTGGTTTAAGTTGACACAGCAGGTTTTTTTATGGTAAAATGACAGTCAAATCTCCTTTGCAGCTGTGCCTGTCATTATGCTGCAGCCAGGGTGATAATGAGGAGCAAAAATCAATGCAGTGCATCGCTGCTGACAATCTGAAATGTGCCGGAATCAAACAAGATCCTGAAAGTGGTTTGGTTTATCAAACATCTGTTATTCTCATTAACAGTCAAATCCAATTAGAATAGCAAAATATGTTGCACACTTTCGCAAAGACAATGAAAACTGATATTTAAAAATTTGGAATAAAAGTACATTTTTAGTCTTTTTGAGGGGCAATAATTTCAGTGAACTGTTAAAACCAGCCATTACACAGCTAACATTTCTTACTTTTCATGCCTCATAACTGAATTCCTTTCTTCTCCTTTTATTTTGTGCAACCATTTATGTGACTTTCATTCATCTTTGTGTTGTCATCAATGAGAAAAACAATCAACTAAATTTGGGGTCAAGGAGAACTGATACTCTGCCTTGGAGCTGTCCTGCTGTCTTGGTGCAGTGGAGCTGATGTTTAAGGTCACACAGTCCCAGCCCCAACAGATGCACAATTAGTTTGCTATGAAAGCCTAAGAAGATGATCTAAAGACCTAACTGGCCAACAAACCTTGTGATCGAGCAAGTGCATGAATGTGGTGATCATGTAAATGAATAACTAGTTGTTTAACTGCTGTTTTGTGCCTGATTGAATACATTTGTTGAACACATTTTTTTACCTAGTCAGTTAGTCAATGTTTTTCCAAAACTGACTAATCAGACAGTCAGTGTAAGTGACTGGTAAGTAGTTTGATTGAACAATGAGCCTTTGAACCTGCTACTTATTTGCTGTGACAATCAAATAATCCATAAGAAAGCAAATAAAATATACAAACAACAAACCAGCTATTGACTATTGTCTGCCACTGAGCCAGGTAGCTGCACAAGGAAAGCTGACAGGAAACAGATCAAGGAGGGAAGGTGATATGTTCCCTATTAATACAGCTGCCATGCCAGATAGTCAGCTAGCTAATACAGTGAAGACAGCAAACATACATGATAAGCTACGGCAGCAAAACCTGCAGCTGTGCCAGAACCAGTCAGTTAGTGTGACAGCGAGGAGAGACTGCAGACTTCACCCAACCAACAGATGGCCTGAATAATGCATCTTCATCCAGAAAAATTACAAGACAAAGATATCCAATTGTTACCAAAAATCAAAGCTTACCATAAAAGCAATGTACATTCTTCACAATACTGCATTATCTATAAAGATACATATACTTCTACTGTAAAATATAAAGCATTGTGCATAGACAGATCATGCATACACGCAGATCAAACATATTGTCTAACATGACTCCTCGTCTCTCCTTCTCTGCTACAAATCACCTGCTCTTTAAGCACATTGGACACAGTTACAAGACAACAGTACTATTCCCTTCAAACATACCCACAAACTATAGACAAATATGGAACAATCTGTACAATGCAGAGCCTCCTGACATGCAGGTGTTTCACGCCAATAAAATCAAAAGCAAGTAATGACATCAGCAGACACAGACAAGCTGTACAATTACAGTTCACATAAACAGCGCATACTTACATAGCATAAAGGTTATCACCACTAACACCGTGATGTGGAAATCCTCTCACCTTTAAGTGATGTTGCAACTGCACATGCAGCAGGGGACTGGCCACCACCGCGGCGTGCTGTATGTGTGTGTATGTGTATGTGAGTGAATGTAGGTGTGCGTGTGTGTGTGGAGACTCGCTAAGCTGCACTCTCACTGCTACTGCCTCAGCTGGGGCTGTCTCAATGCACAGCCTGTACCATGTCGGCAGCCAGCAGGGGTGGGTGTGAGTATCAGTGTGTATGTATGAATAGTGCGGCATAGCGGAGAGGCAGCTCTTCAAATGACAACGCGTTTTGTTCCCTCAGTGGAAAGATGGATCTAGATTAATAGAAGGAAAGATTGACTAATGGACAGAATGATTAGCATGAAGGGAAGGATTGATCGACAGCATGGAAAAGCAAAGGGAGAAGTAAACAGCTATAAAAGAGAATCTGTTTTTGTACATCTCTGTTTCCCTGTGTCTATCTCTTACTCCCTCTTGTTGACATTTTAGCCTAAAAAGAGAGCAGGGGGTCCACTGAAGACATGCAACCTAAAAGCAGACATGACTGCCGAATGATGAGTAAGAATGGGGGCGAGGGGTATTGATAGATAAAAAAAACAGAGAAAGGAGAAACAATGGGAGGCAAATGAGGTCATAGGAATAAAAGACGTGAATTAAAGATGTGGAGGAAAACAGTCATTTGAAAGAGCAGAGAGGAGGAGGAAATGTGGTAAGTTTCAAGGACATGTGTTCTCATCGGGATTACTTTTTGCATTCTGCAGACTGGAATCCCCAAACAACACACTCACACTAGCACACAGCAACACCCCAGTAAATATAATGTCTCTGTGTGGCTGCCTGTGTGTTACTGACTTATCCATCTCCTGCATACACACACACATAAATGCATACATGCACATAAACAAATACACCTGTTCTGTCCCAACCAGTCATCTGACAGTCCAGCAAGCCAGCTATGACATGAGAGGATAACAGCTTTGTGTCATGTTGCAGTCACATCACTATCACAAGTCTCATTGTGTCACAGCTTGCATTGAGAAAGGGGGGCAGGAAGAGAGGTGTGTGCAACTCAATGTGTCAAACTGGATCCCCCTCCTCTTACACTCCTGTCTGTTTATCTGTGACCCCACCCCGCCTTTTTTCCTCATGTTTAATTTTCCTCTTTAGTTTTCCTGTGTTTCTCTCCAACTGAGTCACAGGTGTATTACGTAAAACCGAGATACTGGACAGCACCAGCATCAAAAGCAGCTTCAGGGTATCCCCACTAGAATGAATACATGTTAAACAAATCTGAGCTTGGCACATACTACTGGTTTCAGGCTGAGACAGCAGATGTGATACACAGTACAAACTGGCATAGCAACAGTAATAAAAAGGGTATCGGTTTTGTTCATTTTCATTGGAACAAATGTTCATTGGAACATTTTTTCCAATTTTTCCGTTTTAGAAAGGTTGTACCTCTGGTTACCTGACAAGTTTTAAAGAAGAAAATGAAGTGTTCAGCACAATATTTGCAACAGTGAAGAAAATGTGGGGTTAGCCTGTTGTAGCTGAATTAAACTAACAGGTCTGGGATGCTCAGAGAAACTAAAAGATTTTCCATTATAGAAGGAAAATAGCTAAACCTTATCAAGTCAGCATTTGGAAGAAAGTCACAACTGAATGATTAAAAGTTATTCCATGATAGTCATTAATCAGTTTTGCATCCATCTGTTTATGTTTACATGTATTCTGATACATATCCTTAGAAGAGTGTGTGTACTATTTAATACAATTTGATGCAAACTTCAATACCACTAAACAAAAAGAATCATTCAAAGCAACAGTTTGACTAGAGGGCATAACCAGAAAGTATAGAATAGAATAGAATAGAATAGAATAGAATAGAATAGAGCTTGGTTTAGCAGGATTAAGAGAGACTTTTGTATTGACTGAATAACTCAACTGAATTTGATATTTACTCCTCTGTAGTGATTGAGTTAAGTGAAGAAAACTACAGTGGAGTGAGAGGAGAGAAGGAAAGAGACTGGGAGCAGTGATGGGGATCAGAAACAGGCCCTGAATATCAATGCAGCATGTCTAAGAGAATTCAGGGCTGCAGTGCACCAAAAACAGGGAACCTAGAAAACAGAGCACCACTGTAGCATCACAGTAGACAGACAGAGTTTGAGGTACCCTTTTGCATGACCAACATTTCCATGTAATCTATCACCTTCCTTCTCTAATCCATGTGATTCATAACACATCATGATTTGTGTGTGTGTGTGCGAGAGAGATTTTTCTGCTCAATTTCAATTATAAAAGGTTTCAAGCAAGATGTTCAAATACAAAAAAAAAATCTGACAAACATGCTTCTTAACAACTTTCTTGCAAAGGGAAAAACTGAAACACACACCTTTTAGTGCTAACTTACACTTTCTTCATTAACATAATTGTCAAGTCTTTAGCCACTCAAGTATTGCAGGCATGTCTTTGCACTAGAAAAACACATTTATTTAGCATGAGAGGAATTTATGTAATCCATCTTAATTTAAGGATAGTAATTTGAGCCTATTAGACACAATGGTATAATGTTCCTTGTCCTTGCTTCTTTTCCTTCCATAAAAAATCAATTTCTTTCCAGGATGTGTAAAACCATAAAGTAGCATGTCAGTCTAAGGTCAAACAGGCATCCTGTATTCTTGTAGTCAGTAGCCAATAACCATTAGCCTTATTAATTGCAGAAGGCCCATTCCATCTCCTATACTATAGTAAAATGAGACCATGTGTTGTCCTTGTGTGTGGGAGTGCACACAAGAATGCAGTTAGTGAGATGTCTAACAAAGCTATCTTACCTTTCTCTGTCCAGGGTCAGCATCACTCAGATTCCCTTTTATCTAGTTTGTTTCTCACACATGTATTGTGGTAATATAAAAATAAGTCATAGTAAGCCATGTTGAGCCAAGTTGGGGTTCACAATTCACATAGTAAGTCACATAGTAATTCACATAGTACAAATGTGAAAGTTAATGGGTAATTCATTTAAAAGTCAGAGTCAAAATGCTGTTAGAAGAATCAACAGTACTGTTTTTCACTAGGTAATAATAATGTGTTATTAATCACAGAAAAGCTGCAGATCTTTGTGCATTTATCTTCCACTGAATCTTACACATTCATTGCCAAAAATTCCCTCAAAATTGTAAAAATATGTCTTTTACAATTCCTATCAAATTGTAAAATACATGTGTAATCTATTGTATCCCAGTCATATACATCAGTAAAGTAATTATATTATCTTTTTCTCCTGCACATGGACACCAGTCTGATTTTTGCTCCACAATCACAAAGTCTTCATGGTGTCGTTCAGCAAACTATATAATGCACTGGAAATAAACGGTGGAAAAAAAAACATCAGGTTATGCATAAATATTTTTCAGTGTTTCAATCCAAGGCTGCAATACGTACACAACTATTTCCTTTTAAGAGCTGTAATTGATTACTCTCAGCACTAATTATTCTGCTAATTGTTTTTCCTCAATCAATACATTGGTTGTTTCACTCACAAAATGTCAGAAAATAAAAAGAAATGTTACACAATATCTAAAAGCCTCTGCTAATGTCTGTTTTTTTAAACATGTCCTGATTCACAAGAAATTTAAACCAAATCCAAATTGGTCATTTTACTTCAGATTTAATATTAAAAATGAGCAAAAGAATATGTAGATTTTGCTTGGATGTGTTTTCTCTGTTGGTAAATGCTGGTAACAGTACTCCGCCTACATTTAGCAAAGAATCCCTACTAGGGCAAATCATACTGTGACTCATATAATCATAACCACCTTTGCAAGTAATTCTATAGGGCCTCATCAGCCTGTCCTATTTTCCTCTCATACCACTCTCTCCAACAGTTTCCTTTCCTCTCATCTCAGTCCTTGTTCTGTGAGTGATGGAAAGCTTTACCCTACTCCCCAAAGACAGTCATAAGCCAGACACTAATGGGAACACGTACACACAAGCTTGATAGTTGTGCAAAAACTCAAGTCACCTATGTCCACATACACAATCCCACATAAAGAGCCAGCAGACAGGGAGACATTATCTGAGAGCTGCGGTGGGCTTACTTAGATTTTCTGTAGCTATGCTTGCAGCATGCCAAGCTGGAGGCAAGGGTAGATGGAGGAGAAGGGGACATTATGCAATGATAGATAGTGTTGGCAGTGCATAAAACATCAGCAAGCATGCACTGTAACTTTTCAATCTAAGGCTGTATCCTTGATGTCAAATATAAGAGTTTAACCAGAATGATAAATTTAGACATTTTTATTTGTGTGAACCAGCAATCTACACACTGTCATTTAAAGACAACTTCCCTGGATCAAATGCTATACTGCAAACCCTGACCCCATCTCCTAACACCTTCTTGTGTCATGTGCTATGCTGACTGAGAAACAGAGAGCCAAGTTGGGGTTATCTAGAATGATGATTTGGGACTGCCCTGCCAGAAAATATGATAGATATTAGAAGGATTATTTAAAGTTTTTGAGGAAATTGAGGTTAAAATGCAAAGTGATTAATAAATGTTTATAGTCAGTGATGCAGAGTTGACTGCACAGAAAACATACAACATATGAAAATCCTTTTCACTGTTGAAGTATTATTCACCATCTCTGTTTGTGGAGGGGAATATTTCCCTCCTGAGGATAACGACTGGTCATCTAGCAACCGATCTGTCCAAAATAACAATACCTGAAGCATCACGTGTGAGATTACAATTCTGAGCTTTATTTAAATGAGGTTGAGTCGACAGATTTAGAATATTAAGGAAAGGTTAGGATATAGTCTAGGCAGTCATCATAAACTCTGGGTCATAATTCATTAATTATCTTATTTACAGCAAGCCTTAAAAACTTAAAAAACTCCAGCATCTAAAGGGTTAAGACTTAACAAACTGTTAGCCTAAATGCTAATAAGCCATATCTTAAGGTTTCACAGGCAATGAGCCACAGTCAATCAGCAATATTAGGAGAGAACAGTTAGAATGATATTAATAATTTATGCTCTTATGAGGAAAACAAAATGTAAACACATTTTATAGAGTTTGGTGAAGAGTAATGCGTGGGCAGAAGACCACAGCACACTGCTGAGACATGCACATCAAATAGCTTTTACTTACCCTTTTTGCTACAGCGGTAAATTACTTTTTATGCAGTCTGCACAAAAAAAGCACAATGATGTGATGCACTAGCGCCATACTGATTATTTGTATTGAAAGACAAATACATCACCTGCTACTTTTTTGTTTACCTTTGTAAGCCTTTAAGAAAATAGCATCAAATAAGACACCGTCTGACTGCCAAATATTAAAAAATCCTCAGTTAATTTGGTCACAAATAAAAGTCAGCTATATGGTTATAACATTGATCAAAAGCATTTTTTCCTTTTTAAAAATATATTGCAACAACAGCCCCTTACTGTTCACTTCATTTGATGAAAATGAGAAAAAAAAACATGTGAACTTATGTCACGATGTGGTTTGTTTTTAGTAAATTTACTCAAATTGGAGCTCAGTAGTATTTATTTGCAAGGCTTAACAACAGTCTGGTCTGTGCTGTTAATCTGTGGACCCTTTTCAGCTGGATGTGCATCTACTCGAGTACAAATGAGAAAAAAACAGTCGTTCATTTACCTAAGCCTCCTGTTTCCTCATTATGCAGCTTTCTTTTTCTCATTTCCTAACAACACCTCTCCTAAACAATCACACAATCAGTCTGTATTCCGCCTTTACAGTAAGTAACACCTGACTGAAATGTAAGCATTGAGCTGTCATTGATTATTAGGTTGTAGGATAGTAAAGATACAAAAAAAGAAAAACAGTAACTGTTTATGTGGCCAATTCTCATTGAATGGAAGAGTATTTCTACCCATACTGGACAAGAAGGTTGTTTTTTATTACTATGTCTTTATACAATATTCCTATACTGTGCATGATTTAGGTTCCAGTATCAAAACAAATTGTCTGACAAAGAAGATAAAAATACAGATATTCTTTTTGACACTAAGTAAACACAATTACATGGAAATGCCTTGCTAAAATAAAATAACTAAATAAACCGAAATCATTTGTCAGAAAATATCGGGTTAAATTGAAGACATCTGTATGTCATAATTAAGTTAAAAGAAAATGTATTTTTTAAGATGGAACAAAAGTTGGCAGTCAGTAAGAGACTTTCTTTTTGGTTGGAGGTTGAGACACAGGCAGGATAAACTCTCTGCAAACTGTACACTTACATGCACTCACAAAAATGACAATAAATTATGCCAAAATGAAGAGGCACTCTGCACACAGCACACAAAAGGAAAGTTCTTTTTTAAAAAATTGCCAATTAATCAGAGCCAAGTAAGTATGATGAACAAATCTGTCTAAAAAACAGGGCAGGACAGCAAAAAGGGAGAGAAAGATGGGGAATAGAAGAGAGCTGATACTTTTCCTGCACAGACCCACATTGACTTTGAACTGAAAAAGGCTAAAGACTGATTTAATGAATACATGAAGACACATTCATCAAATCTTCTACCTGTGTGACTTACAGTACAGTCTGTTTTCTAGGTCTCTAATGACAGCCTATTCACATGTAAATCAATGACCTGCTCTTTTAGGCCCTTTTTCCACACGGCTGGTTCCCGTTCTAGTTCGAAGTCAGAGCCCGATTGGGAACCGATTCTTTGTGTTTCTACCGCCAGAGCAACGGCTCTTGGTTCTCAAAACCGGTTC
>JBAMHV010000003.1:16029347-16050363 GCA_037177535.1 Pseudomugil gertrudae | reverse complement strand
GGAAGTCTGGGCTTCCCTCCTTAGGCTGCTGCCCCCGCGACCCGACCTCGGATAAGCGGTGGAAAATAGATGGATGGATGGCAGTATATATATGGTTGACCAAGTGAGTCGAATGTAAGGATCATGCTGTTTAAAAAAGATGTTTGTATTTTTTTTAAAAAAAGCAAAGATAGAGTAAAAAAGCATAAGTGGCATGGCTTTTCCCACTTTTTTTCTTGTTGCACAAAAAAAAAAACAATCAATTCACTTCTTCTCTTAACTAATCTCTTTCCCTTGCTGATATTACAAGAGGGGCTGTTTTGTCTGGTCTTTGTTGGCTGTTACTTGGGGGTTTGATAGCTGTCTGTCCAAACCATGTTGCTGCTGCCAGAATGCTAATTGTCACCAGAGCAATTAGCAGCTAAAGTCACAGCAGCACATTTCATACTTGTTATTTTGAGATCCTTTGATGCACCAACCACAACCTTTAACTATTAGGCAACGAAATCCAAGATGCCAAAGAAGCAAAGCACGCAAGAAGGAAAAGAAAATAACGTAACAAGAAAAACTCCTTGTGAGATGAATCCCTGTGCCTCGTCTGTGTAGAGCCCAGGAGAAACCTGGGTGCAGTGTATAATATCAACAGTGTGTGTTCAGTGAGAGGCTGGTTCAGGTTCGATGTAGGACTGAAAGATACAGACGATCCTTCCTTCCCGTAGCCATCAGTATTAAGAACAATACCCTTCAATAATTATTTTTGTATTTAAAAAAAAAATACTACTATCTGAATTTCCCTCTGGGATCAATAAAGTATTTTTCATTCATTCATTTATATGCAAAGGATGGCCTCATAAAAATGCACACCTGTCAGATGTCTACGTATCCCAGAACAGTGATTCGTATAGTCTGACTATAGTGATTAGTTTAAGAAACATTAAAAGGTCATTTGAAGCAGTCTGGACTCTAATGCAGTGTGTGATGTAAATTATTTCGAGTTGACATTTGCTCAATGACCATGTTAAAGGACTTCTTCAAAGTTGGTGAGAAACACAATCTGTCCAACATTCACTTTGCAGTAAAAGTAAAGAATAGTAATTGTGTCGTTGTTTTATAAGTTGTAAAAAGCAGTCATATCTTATCCCATATAGTGAAACTTCTTACCATGGTGGGCACCGTTTCATTGTTTATACCTCTGCACAGACCAACAATATTAAATAAAGCGGATACAAAATAAATACCTAGGACTTTGGTCTTTCATCTGTACATTTTTTAAAATTATATAATGTATTGTGATGGACTGGCGACCTGTCCAGGGTGTACCCCGCCTCTCGCTCATTGTGAGCTGGGATTGGGTTTGATCTGGATCCAAGAAAAACTTTTGGAAACTACAAACCAAAACAGAGAAAAATTAGGAATCTTTGTAATTTTAATCATTGAAAAAGAACAAATGAAGATATAAACATGCAATAAACATTACAATGTAGCCAAGACACAGTGGATTCATTATTAATGTATCTAATAATGCTTATATATAAAATGAATAAGACTATTACATGGAGTGAAAATTACAGTGCGGGTGGAAATAAGTTACTTGCTAAAGGTCTGCGCTGTCAGAATGCTTTTCTGGTGATTTATGCATCATTCACTAACTGTGTTTTAGAAGAAGTAGCAAATAAAAGGTCCTGCTTTGAGAGAGATAATAAGAAACAAATGACAAATGAGACACATTACCCATACATAAAGGCAAATTGTTTTTTTTTTGTGCTGTTCTCATAATTTTGTGCAATAGTCACACAAGGTATTAAGGGTCAGTTTGAGGTAAACTCTCCTAGTGTTTTGGACTAAAAGTTAAAGGGTTTGGGAAAAGTAAATCAGATCAGAATGTGCTTTCACCAACAGGAATTTCTAACAATATTTCTATTCTTGGTGGCCAAAATCCACATGTTTAGTTGTGTTACTCATTCCACATATGCATGACCTATAAAGGTGATCTATAGACTATATCCTGATGGATTAAATCCAGATATCTTTGTCATTAACTGATTATAATTACACATCAATATAAACAATGTCAAACTGTGGAAATAAAGTAGAAATATAAAAATATATATTACATGTAGCTCTGCTTCAACCACAGTTTAAGTTAAAAACTGTATTGTAAGAAGACAGAAGATATATTACATATAGACATTAAAAAAGTGGGAAAAAAAGAGATGAAGGCTTTATCATATTGAATCCACCTCCTCTGTTCTACAGCATACCTGGGGCAGATTGAAATGTCTCTGTGGCAACCATAGCAGGCAGAGCGGGTAGCAACAGCGTGTCATTCCTGCCGACGCATCTCACTATTGATGCCAGGACATCCCCCATTATCCCCGGATCCTCATGTAACATCGGTCTCCTAACAACCACACTACCGACAAAAAGGAACCGCAGCAACTAAAGTTGGGGGCTGATAATATCCTAATCGGAAGCGTGTCCTACCTGTTTCTGCTGTTTTTTTTAATTAGTCTTGTTGTGTGTGTGTGTGTGTGTGTGGGGGGGGGGGCGTTAAGACAGCACACGTTTGCAAAAAAGTAGGTCTAATGTCTTGATGGACATAAGCAGGGACAGTTTAGGCTAATTTTCAACAGACCTTTCTGTGTTTATAATTATCTTTGTTTTATAGATCATCTACACTGCTTTAAATGTTCTATATTATGCTACATTTGTCATTTCACAGTCTGTCCGATGCACATTTATGATAATATTATTAATTTTGCAACATGCACCGTATATAATTTTGCCATTCCACTCATTTCTTACTGTGAGGTTTCTTATCCAGAACTGGAAACAGCTTACTATGGCAAGCTCCCGGCTCCTCTCGCTCATTTACCCCGCTCGCGCCAGCCAGAGACCCTCCTGACGTCGCGTCAGACAGAACGCGTCTCCCCGTGACGTAGGGAAGGTGGAGCACTAAAGTTTTTAATTAGGGGCAGGAGAGTCTCCACGGGGTTGTTTTCCTAAGCCACACCCTTTATTTCAAAGGAATATAACTAAAAAATGCATGGATAAAGAATAAAACTACCTCAGGGAATGTTTTAAGGTACAATCAACACTAATAGAAAGTTAAAAGCACATTAAAGTCAAATTTGTATAACATAGGCCCTTTAGGAAAAAAAATTCAAGGGTAGCCTAGTAGTTATTATAAAATCTAAAGACAATTTCTTTGTTCAGCTTTCATAAACTAAAGTCACCATCCCAGAATACAGAAACAAGTCAGGCAGATCATTATAGGCAGCCCCATTTATTATTACAAGTCTGGTTTTATAAGAGGTCCAATTAGGTTAATATTTCAATATTTGAACCATCTAGAAGCAGATTATAAATACTATTAAAATACATCCTCTATTATTAGAATTTAAAAAAGAAAAAAGATGACTACTTAGGACTACTTAGGAACTCTATAGAAGCCTGTGCCTTCTAAGCTCTGACTGGTTGTTGCTGTGTTAAGTGATCAGTTGTTTCTCTGTTGGCCATGTAGGTAGGTAGCCCCCCAAATGCTTGGAAACTCGCTTCTAATATCAAAAGTTCAGTTTAACTTCATTTCATAAAGTTAGTTGTTTTTAAAAGACTGGTTTGCTTAAATGAGCTTTTTTTTTTTTTTACAAAGATCTGTAAACCCATTAAAACCACTGCAGTGAAACAGTAGGCTACTATTCATGTGTTGCATCTTCTTGTTGCAGAATAGAGCAATACAAAAACAAATGAATAAATCAGTACTTTTTTTTATCTGTATTAAAAGTAGGCCTACTCCGGCTGACAGGAGTTCAGTTATGGTAGTTCAAAGAATACATTTTGGATTTAAATATCCTACAATCCATCCATTTTCTCCCGCTTAATCCCAGAGCGGGGTCGTGGGGGGGCTGGAGCCAATCCCCGTTCAACGGACGAGATATCCTACAATCCATTTCATGAATTTATTTAATAAATATTCTATTTAAAAAAAAAACAATCTGCCGGCAGGACCTCTTGATGTCAGGTTTTCCATTGAGACGCTGCTTATTTAGGATATTATTGACAGGCTACTTCACAGGCTTGTGTAGACCCCTCATTTGGCTTGACAGCTCACATGCAATCACATACAAATAAGTAATTTGCTCTGCTTACTTACTTATTTACTTACTTTTTTTTAACACGTCTTGTCCAGCATTCAAGCAGAATGATGGTCTGGCTGCTGTATTGTGCTGAGCAAATTTGCTTTGTCAAGAAGATCTTCATGAATATATGTACAGTATATACAGAGATCTTCTTGATGATCAGAATTCTTTATTTATTTATTTTGTTTAAATGTCTAGGGACTGGCACCAGCCCCCACGCAACCCCATTCAGTGAAAAAGCGGTACAAAATGGATGGATGGATGGTTTAAAAGAATACTTCTTGCTGGACCCGACCGGAATAGACAGAAAAGGAAAAGGGAAAGTAAACACAACCCAGATTGAACAAAAGTCGACACCACAAAAGGAAAAACTGCAATCCAACCAGATACCAATCCACCTGCACCTGTATATAAAACAAAGGCTATTTCATGGGATCCTGCAGAGTCATAAATCAGCAACTGCCAAGAGCGCCACAAGTAAACAAGCATAATATCTAAATAAACATAACGTTAAACATAATAAAGACAAAAAGCGAAAACACACATTCCGACAGACACAATAAAACATACTAACAGCGAAAACTAACTTAAATCGTAAGTATTCTCGCATAAGGATGAATACAATGAATGAATAAATAAATGAATAAACCTAAAGAACAGCAGAGTGACTGTGTCGTCTTGCAGAGCGTACGGGATGAAAAGTGTTCGAAAAAAAGTGAAGAAAAGTGATCATGCTAACACGACCCCCTCTACCCAAAGGTCAGAGGCAAGGACCACCCGAGACCAAGGTAAACGGCAGTCAGCCTGGAACAAGGACCCCGGCCACCCCACCCCTGGGCAAACCCAGCATCCACCCAGGAGGCGGCAGAGGAAGGTTCCAGTCAGCCCCCCGCAGTCAGGGGGAACGGGCCCAGGCCGGGAATTGCCGACCCTGCTGGGCACCGGCCACCCAGGGCAGGCAGAGCGCTGGCCCAGGGCCCCAAGCGCCCCAAAGAGGCCCCCCCACCCCCATAGGCAGAGGAGCCAACCTGCGCCTACGAGGGGGCTAGAGCCCCCAGACCGCCACCCCACAGAGGCCAGTCCACGCCCCAACGCACCAGATGCCAACCCTGGTAATCACCCCCATCCACACACACCCAATCATCCGTACAAACCACACCAACACTCCTCCTACACACATACATATACCCAAACGTCCCCACATACCTGCCCACCCCCCAAAACACACACACCCAGTCACCCCACCACCCTTCTCCACACACATTCGCGACTGAGGATTTAGGTCCCGTGGGAAGTGCACCTCCCACAAGAATAAGAGCTGCCAGCAGCAATAGGCACCACCCACTCCCAGGGGTCCCCAAGGCCAATATGAAAAGGAGAATTTGAAGAAAACAAAGCACATTTTTTTTATTCTGCAACTACACTATAGAGCAGCAGGTGGCTGTATCCTTGGGCAAATTTTTCCGTTAGTTTGTCCCAGGGGAGCTGTGGCTACATATGCAACTTACTGTACTTTCACAGAGTATGAATCAGGACTGGGTGAATAGAGTCGTCAGCACATAAATCTAACCCATTATTACACATTGGTCTTTTTCTGTAACTGCAACACAACATAATGAGCTTTGTTGTCCGTCAGGGGACATGTTCATTTAACCCGGGCTGCATACTGTATTTCAGTAATGCCGATTAGCAGATGGGTCACCGACCTGCTCCCTCACTCCGGCAGAGGTGTGTAGAGGCACAAAGGAGCAGCTGGAACAGATGGGAGCGAGATGGATGGGAGGAGGATGAGTCAGAACCATCGACTTAATATTTAACTAGTGAGCTACATGCTGCTCCGCCCAGGAGGGAGGAAGATAAAGTCATCACACCAAGTAGACAAACAAGGATTATAAAGATGCAGGAGTCATTAGAGGAAAGTAGTATACTGACAGAGGTGAAACGGAATGTCAGCTGCCATATTATGCAATAAGGGATCCTGCTTTACCTGCTTTAGACTCTAACATTTCTAATAAACCACAAAGCTGAAAAAGCTGCATAAATATCTTCTTTGAATAGAAATTAAAGCAAAATTATTACCTGCATTCTGTCAGCGATACTCAGCATCACAAGTTTAAATAAATAAAACGGATTGACTGAAAGTCCTGTGGCCTGCAGAAGATAAAATACAACCAATGGCAGGCTCATTATCCCAACTTCAAAATCCATAATAGTCAAACAGTCAATAAAATATTTCTACTTTCAGTATGGTTCAAAAAAGGGAAGAACCATTTTTCCTGGCAGAATGGGTTCAACAAACAGCTGACTATAAGAAGCTTTAAACGTGTGATAATGCTAAAGGAGGTGCTGTAATCTATTTCTAAACTGCGAAAAATGTAAATACAAATGCAGTCTTGCATAAAACATTAGATGTGTCATCTTTAAACTTGTGCAATATAGACGTCAGGTCATCTTTAACTCACTAGTTAAACAACTGAGTAAGCTGAACAGATTTTTATGGCTACTGACTCCAAACCTTTGTTTGCCAACGTACTGGTGGTTCAGACTAACATACACAGTAGCTTTGTTTTGCTCTGCAAACAGCTCTATGATGTGTCCTGTTTATACAAAACACTGACACAGCACCTTCTATATGTATGCACTTTGCCTTACAACCATACATTTATTAGCATATTAAAGGCAATGTGAGGTCTTATCCCCTTGTCTAGGAACTGGTGATCAAACTTAGCCTTGCGATTAAAGAACAATCATTCTGCTGACTACAGTCACCTCACCACTCTGTAATTCATGATAAACAAACAAGGTCTTCAGTTTTTCTTGGTATATTTTTTTAATAATGTGCTATATAGCCACACTTCGACTGATGGTTTAATAGCATTTTCTAACATAGTCTTGCAACCATGTAGTTATTTTTATTGCATAAATAAATAAAAGGAAAGATCTTCCATTTCACAGTTTCAGCCATAAACATTTTCTTATTGATATTTTTGGAAGAAATTCCAATAATATTCAACCTGGCCCAAAAATAAATAAGTAATGTCACCACCCAGAATAATATACATTTTTAAAATCATTACAAGCCTCCAATTGGTTGGTCATATCTATGTTAAACATCACCTGGCCATTGGATCTTTTCTTCCCTGTTGTCACAGGGTATAGTCCAAGATTGCAATGCCAGAAAAAATTGTGAAAGAGTGGCTCAGACAGCATGAGACAGAATTTTCACACATGAATTGGTCACCACAAAGTCCAGACCATAATCCTATTCAGAATCTTTAGGACTTTCTTATCGTCAAAATGTTAGTGAAAAAAATAATGCAACACTGTATGGAAATAACATGAACGCTGTGGTAATCAAAACTAAAGCAGATCCAACTAATTTAATTTTGGTCAGTCAATGGAGCCCAGTACACATGCACAAAATTTCACACGTCTGGGAGCAAATATTTTACTACAACACAAATGACCAGTTACCAGTTAAAGCAATGATACAGTTAATACAGATAAATCAGCACTAAATGTTCAATGTTGGTGAATAAAAGCATATTAGTACATAACATAAAACAGGAAACATTAGCTGATTATGGGTGGATGCAAATTAAATATGAATTCATAGTAAGGTGTGGCACAGATCATTAGAAGATGAGGTTCTGCAGTGGTACTTTGAGCTCAGTACTCATAACTGCTTACTAGCTGTTCTGCTTCATAAACTAATCATAAATCAAAACACCCAATAAAACATGTATGTGCCAGCAAAGAACTGGCCTCACAGATTAAACCACCATGCTGTGGGGGGAGCAGCAGCACACTTTTAACATCCCCTGGAGAGCTAAACACAGCTTAACAAAAATGTTTAAGCCTGAACGATCAAAGCAAACCTCAGGGTCACATCCTTTATTATAGAATAATGCAATGTTTGGTGCTGCATTTTTGCTGGGCTAATTACAAAAAGTGTGTTTTTTTTCACAATGTGTGTATAATTTTGCAAAGGGTTCAAAAATTTCCAAGATAGTGGTGACATTGTGTCTTCAGCCTGACTGATGGATAGTAGCTACAAACTAGATATGAAACATCCTTTCTGTAATAAATACAGCCAGCAGACTGACCCTGGAGAAGATTAATGGATTTCTGTCAGAACACCTGGGTCAGATATCTTCACACTGATCGAAGGCAAAACCAGAAGAAGGTTCATGTTAATTAAGGACACTGAAGACCGAAATTGGAATGCACTTGGTCTTTCTAGTGTCAGTGCAAAAGTGTATTTTAAAACACAGAAAATAATGCATGCTTAATGAGGCCTGCTTGCTTGTTTTTGTTTGTAACACTGCAGATTGTAACACTGGTTAACTGTACATGATATTCTGACAATATAAGATAATTTTCCAATGACTGGTATTGTTCAAAACATGATGCATTACTCAGCGTTCCCCATTGGTCCAAGGCTGCGATTCCTTTTTCTCTAAACCATTTTGTTCTGCACTTGATGCTGCAAGTGTTGCTTGTTCTTGGACTAGAAACAAGTAACCTGATCTATGAACAGTGTTCAAAGAAAGCGACTAAATAAAAACATTAGTTAGAACAATCTTTGTAATTGTTTTCCCATTTTATTGGGACAATATTAAGACTTTTCTTTCTAATACATGGCTGCGATAAGATATTTATTTAGTAAAAAAAAAATCAATGAAATCATAAAAATTTCAATAGAACTGCGATAAACTTGGCATTACCAAGCCTGCTAAAGATGGCTTAGACAGGTTTACTTCTAAAAATTTTTCTAAACAAATTGCTCCACAAACACTAGAACTGTTGGATATTAAGATTACCAAAATAAAAAAAAAATAAACAAACAAACTGATTGCTTTGGGGAGAAACATGGACTGCAAAGCAACTGTTTGTGTTGCAGCATGCCATCAAATCTCTAGTAGGTAATGCAATCAAGGCATATAGTAGAGTTATTGATTACTCTGAACGTGACCTTTTTCAGGTAAAGGTTATTGTGTTGACCTGAAAGCGTCTCATTCAAAGCAAGGCCTTAATTAGGTATTATAGATTACCATTGTACATGTAAACCTGATATCTGTTGCATCTTTAACCTGACTTAAGGTTTAATTCAAAATTATGAAGTCAGGGTAATCATGTAAACATTTTCATTTACAAGTGAGCTCATCTTCCTGTGGATTCCTCATTGTAAGGCACCACGTAAAGCAGCCATCCTCGTCAGCGTCTAGTTCTGCTTTGGACATTTCTTACTGGATTTTTATTGTTTTAACTAAACACTTCCTTGCACAGAATCTAATAGAAACATTGAATACCATTCCAACACACCACTAGCAGTGTCATGTTATAAATCTGCTCACAAATGCTTAAATGTGCCCCGAAAATGCAGACCAACTAACTCATGCAGCACATTATTACCTAGAAGACAGTCTAGGACAGACGGTGCACCAAAATTGATTGGAAATTTAATTCTTTAATGCTAATCAGCAGATTCCTTCTTTTACCAAGTCTTATTGTATGGTCAATTCAGTTAGTAAATTTGTATATGTACATGTTTATATGTTTCACATGTTTTTTCTGCTCGCTTTAATTGAAATACAAAAATAAATAAGAAAATTAATTGTAATCATCAATTCCCTTACTCAGTAAGGGAAGCAAATGTTGAAGTAATAGCAGAGAATTACCGGCTCATTTATTTCATCAGCGCAGTAAACTACAGAACTAATAATGAGCTTTAATAGCAAAACACAAAGAAATCGGGTGGAATTTTAATTCCTTGCCAATCTGAATGTCTCACCGAATATCACACTTTCAGAATGACAACTAAAACAAAATGCCAAGGAGTTATCAAGCAGAGAAGAAAAAGTTCAATTTACATTAATAACCCTTTACAAACCCAAGGCTTCAGAATAAATTGTGGCACTACCCATTGACTAGATAGTACATATTTTATATTACTAAGAGACCATGTTTTGTTTCATTATTTCACGTTACATAAACGTCAAATTAACAGGCCTTGTCACTTTCAATAAGAACCAGCCTAATGAAGGTAAGGTTTCAGTGTAAACTCAGGGTGGCTAAGCAGCTGCTGGCCGAAGCTTTATTATTGAGTACACGAGAGGTCAATTTATCTTTTTATTCAAGTCAAGAAACCCAAGTATTTCCCAGAATATCTTATTTTATACTTCTTTGTGCTGCTCTGGGCATTTATAGTTCACTTTGCTGCATTTGTTTTCTGACCTTTATGCTAAATAAAATGCAGTTGGTCAAAACAACCTTATTACTAAAGCAAAGCACATATACCGGTATCCTAAAAATGTTGGGAAGTCTGACTCCAAAAAATCCCTGACACACAAGGTCTTCCTGTACCAAGTTCTGAGATGATAAAAAAATACCCACAAAAAACAGTCACTTTTTATTTATTCTGCTTGTCACATAAAATAGTACATTATCCATTTGTTGCTCTTTTTTATGATAGAACCCTTTGTGTCCCAAAAGGTGCCGCAGCCCAAAAATCCATTTTACCTTTTTTTTCATTGTCTAAAAATCCCCAGTGCAACGAACACAATAGGTCTTTCTGTTAAATCTCATTGGTGTAAAAGCACAATGGCACAAATTCCTTTTGCAATTATGTCCCAAAACATAATTAGTGCAGACTGAGCACAGTGAAAATAAGCCATGAAGCGCAGTAACCTGCATCATTATCATAATAAAGAGAATTATTCATCGGTAACAGTGACAGTTAATCGAGTCAGACCATTTCCTGGAAACTTTATTTCCTGGAGTTCTTGAAAAATTGTCTTATATGAAATAAATTAACCTTGGCAGAGTCTTTCTGAGGAATTTCACATCAATTCTTCTTTACATCATGCAAATCCCAAGTTCCACCAGCAACACCCCACTTCCTCATTCACATGCCCATTCAATGAATTTACTTACTGGTTTATTGAAAAAAAAAAAAAGGTCATTCAATCCAGAGGATCAATATTTGAGTGCGGCTTGTAAACTGTTGACTCAACATATACAGTACAGCTGGTTACAAAATTAAGAGAAAGAGGATATCCAATTGAGAAAGACAATTAAATTAAATAATTTGAACAGTTATAGTCTATGTCAGGATTTCTATCTGCCACATCATTTTTTAAAATTTCACTGTGCATCAGTGGGACATTTAAATGGTAAAAAAAAAATGAGCTGGGGGTCCACTTGTAACACAAACGGTCCAAATATGACAACTGTGGATTTATGCTTCAGCGGTGGTTGGAAGAACTCTCACAAACAGAGTTTTGGTGTTGAGGGATTTCACTGATGAATCAGCTGGAAGCTCTGGAAAACATAAAAACACAAACATTTACAGTCAGTTTGTTGTACATTTGTGACCCACATTCCAGCATCTTCTCATTTTACCTTCAGTAAGGTCCTGGTCCAGGTAGAGTTTGAGCTGTCTGCTGCGAAGACCAAAAACCTTGGCCGCCTCGGAGAGGAGACCCGAGTAATGGAGCGCATTCTGCCCCACTGGATTCACCAGCAGGAGGGTGCCCACGTCTCCAACCTGACACTCTGGAGGAAAAAATAAGTGAATTAGAGAGGCATTGCTCCTTTTCAAATGAAAACGCATATAGCAAGAGAGTTGATGAGCTAGATTAAAACTAGTCATGGCAATAAAGGAGTGGAGAGCAAAGAAACATGCATCCTGATCAGCTGGTAAGTGAGGAAGAAGAGGAGTGAGGTGAAAGAGTGATTCTAAAAAAGAACTGAGCTGGATTATAGCTAATAACATTCAGTAAAATAGGTCATTTTAGAGGTGGAAAAGATTAAATATACTTTCCTGACAGCAAATTGTTGTATGAAAGAACAGTTATATTACAGATAATTTACTTATCTTTAAGTATATATTGGTTTGAAGGTTTTGGAAAACATATTCATGAACTATCAATCACACACAAAAGCAATGATAACACACTGATGTCTCTACAACAAATAACTAAAACTACAGCTAACTTCTTTAGCATCGCCTTGTAAAACCACTACTTTTTTATTAGAGTTTTATGTGGATTTTTTTTTAAAAGACATAAAAAGATTTTTTTCCTACTTTTTGTACAAGCCAGCTGTCTAAGCTTGCTTTTTGTCAGCAGCTCTGCAATAACTGCACATAGATGAAAGTATAGATCTTGTCAATGAGTTCTCCCACAGAAGTTGAATAAGTCCATCAATCTTTAAAGCCACCCGGGGTAAATCTGGTTTGCCGCTAAGTGACATAAGTCAAGGAAATAAAAATGTCAAACTATTCTTTTGAAGTTAGACTTCATCTAAAATATGAATGCACAACTTTTAATAAGATATCATGGTAGCTTTTCTAGGATTTTAAAAAACTAAGAATGTATCCAAGAGTCTGAGCTTATGAATAAAAAAACCTAATACATCTTTTTGAGCCATAGGTTCAGAGAAAAGGCTTTGATGGCAACCCTGATTATAATAACATCTTTAACAATGAATCACAGAGATTAGTTGATTATGATGACAGAACAAAACACTAACACCATTCTTCAACAGCATGAGGGGTTTGTTAAACTGTATGAATACAAGTTTCTCACCAGCTGGTTGTGCATTACACAGTAACAGGTTCACATAGGGACACAGCAGAGTGTCTGTGCTGGGGGCGGAGCTAGGAGAGGAGGGCCCTGACGTCACGCACAATGTTTCACCACTCAGAGCCTGAAGGTTTGTTTTGCTGCTCAACTCTGTTTAAAGGACACACAAAACCATTTACAGTTAGGAGCCTCATGATTGATCTGAACTGGAACAAAGGAAGGAAATTAAATATGAATATAAAATACAAAATGGTTTTTCTTTAACCCCATTAAGTTGGTTGGAACATTTCCACAGTCATAAACAAATGTTTTAGTACCGATATAGCAACTTTATGCTTTAACCACCATTGATATTAATACTGAGTGCACTGAAGGTTTTAAACTCTCAGCTCTGTGGTGTAATTTCATGAAATAGAACACTAAGTTAATCAGATGGCTGCTTTACATTTAACACGCATATGCTTTTTTTTAGTTGAAAGGGTATGCAAAAGTCAGTAGTGGGCAAACTGTCCCAGATTTAACTGCAATAAGTAAGGACAGAGCCAAGTAAAGAAAAGTTCCTGCTTAATTAAATAAGACAGAAGCTGATTCCACCCACAAGGCAAAGAATGAAAAAAAAAACATCTTGATGCTCGTACTAGGTTGGCAGACAGAAGTGAAGCAGTAAATTTTTTTGGGCACCATCTATGACCGTTGGACAGGAATGTCCACAACAAAATGTGGTTAAAGTCTGACCACCAACAAGGGTCCTCACAAACAGATTAGTGAAAACATGTCTACTTACACCCATGGCTGTTTCATCTGGAAAATATGTTGAGCGTTAAGAAATTGCCTACATCTGGAGGGGATATCCTAGTAAACAGACATGGTCCTTGTGCAAGCGTGATAGTAAATCTTCAGTAAATCTCTGATTATTTTAATCAGCCAGTTTTGCCACACAGGAATCACTTGACTATTGATGAAACACTGCATGGTACCATTCGACTCGAGTATTTGGATGAGTGCAATGACTAATAACATTGGTTTACTAGTCACACATCCCATCTCATGGTCATGTGAGCATCAGTAGATGAAAAATATGAAAAAAAGATTCCATGGCTGAAAATATAATTTATTAATTCTGAACCATCTTTACAATCACTTGGCCAATATTTATTTAATGGGTATGTAGAGGGCTGCACTGCATTTAATGACTGGACAAATAATAAGGTAACAGGTTACTGTCATGGTAGCAGAGGGGTGGCAACAACATGAACAGCAGTCACTCACATGAAAAGCAAATAAGAGATTTGTGTTAAAACAGAGATGAAACGACTGCATGAATGTTTGTCAGAGGAGCTGAAAAAGCATCTTACCGGCACTACCATTGTAGAATTTGAGCTGAATGTTATTTGTTCCAAAGATGCTGCGGCACACTGTTTTCAGTTTGTCCAGGTCGAGTAAGTTATCCCCTTTAGGATTCTCTAACAGCACCACTCCCTCTGAAGGGAAACAAAAAGCTCATTAATGAGGCTGCACAACTAAAGTAAAGCATTTGATATGCTCAGTGGGTAAGCCCAGAAACAAAACTAAATCATATGGAGTGGTGTAGGGAGAACGCAAAGTTAATTTTTTGCTCTTCATGTATGAAACCTTGTTCTTTGCTGCCAACTTTGACCATTAGGTTTACATAGGCGCAAGATGGTCCATTTAGTGATGCTCGGGGGGCTGAAGATCCCTTTACTATGGTCAGTTCCAATTCTGAGCCCTTCAGCTGCAAGAATAATAAAAAGTAGAACATGAATGAGAAAAAAAGAAAGTAATACTTAGATTTCATAATATGATTCAAATTAAGAAACTTTTAAACAAAATATAAAATTGTGGTAAATATGGAAACTTTAACTTATGTGTGCTATTTTGGGAGTTACTAAATGCATTCTGTGAGTATGAATTTTACCCTTAAAGGTACCAGTACTTTTCAAGAGTAAAACTGTCAACTAAACAGAGCCTGAAATGCAATATGACCAACAAACACTGCCCATCCCAAAAGCATTCATTCATACCTGGGTTTTTTCCTCTATGATGATGCTGGCAGTCTTTGGGACAGGGAAGGGCAGAAGCGGAGCCTTAATGGTGGCCAGAATAAAGTCAGTATGAGCCTGGATTACAGTGGCCAAGTACTCCACCTCTGGCTGGCAGCGGTAGTACACAGTGATCTCATCTGATGGCACCAAATGTCCCTAGATCAATAAAATGAGACGGAAGACAAAGTATCTTTACTAAGTTAATGTCAAGTTTTGCATTTTTTAGTGAGGGTGTCTGACAGCAAAAGTAAATTATTGTGTCTCAGTGTGGGGAGACACAAGAGAAGACTTGCCACAGTTGAGTAAGTTAAAATACTGCCTGACAAACATCAAAAACATTTAGTATGGAAGAAAAATATCACATTCAATTTTGCTCTTGGTTTTACTTTACATAAGGAAAAAAAAACAACCCCCCCCCACACACACACACACACACAAAAACCTAAAAACAAAAACAAACAAAATAAAAGTTTAGAAAAAAGTGACGATGAAAAGAACAAGGAGACATTGTTACGAGGTGAAAATCCATTTCTTTTAACTTCACTTTCACTCACCTCGACACGTTCGAACAGATTGATCTCTTTCTAATCTGCAGTAAACATCTGTGCTCGTGTGCATGGTCATAGACACACAGAGTATACTGCATGTGTATGCACAGATGTACACCTCAACTGCAGTATGTGACTTAAAGGCAGAGGAGTCAAGTTAGCTACATATAAAGAAACAGCCAATCAATGACGGAAGGTTTATAGGCTTCCCCAATTCAGGGTGCTGACCCTGAGGGACGTGTACAGTGTGTGTGTGTGTGCATGCTAGGTAAAGGTATGAAGATTAACAGCTGGTAAGAAGTCTATTAAAAGAAAAAAAGATGTGCGTGTGTGACTCCTATTTTTCCAACCCTGAATCCCACTCAAACAGTGATACCTTATATATACACACAAATTACTTCTCCACATGTACTTTTAAAAATTAATTCCCATCCTCATGGTGGAAAATTCCTAACTGATCTCAGTTTGAAATAACTGGAGGAATTTAGCCTGGCAGGAAGCCAGCACACAACCCTGCTATAGGGGGACGGAAAAAACTGTTTGTTTCTTGTGAAAACAAGGAGCTGTCGCTAATCCGTCTTTACTCCCTAGACTACTTCAAAGCTCCAACATTAGAATCTGAAAGGGGCCAGACTGTAATTAAGCTTCCATTAAGCCTGCCTTATGATGGAGAAACCTCTAACTGTGACACTGCAGTGGAAAGATTTCAAAACTGCTTTGACAATAGTGCGGGCCATAAAAAGGAAGGGAGGGGTCCGATTCACACAGAAGGAAAATACAACAAAAATAAGGCTTTGGGTCTGTCTTCTTGGTATGGTTACAATACCCATCCATTAATAAAAAAAAAAAAAAAAAAACACAAAAAAAAAACTAAACACAAAAACACTAGGCATGGGGGGTGGGGCCACCATCTTGGATATTAAGACAATGTCTGCACACAAAATGAGACTTTGGGGTTTGTGACAACAAATAATATAATACTATTTGAAAGTATCACAAGTACTGAGTTCAAAAGTACAACTCCTGTCGTTACCACAGTGCCATGTTTTGCTCAGCTATCAGTGGCCCTGATTATGCACTTTGCTGTTCCAACTATGCCAGATCCTAATTATTAAACGCTGAACTGTAAAATTCAGTAGTAGTATGTTATGTGTCACTCCTGTCTCTGGAGCTAGTGGTCTTTGGGAAATAATTGTCCCACCTTCTTGCGTAGTTTCTGAATGCGGTTGATGACCTCTCTTGCAACTCCCTCATCTACCATGGACTGGTCTGGTGTTACATCCAACAGCACAAGGACCTAAGGATAACAGATCAAAAATGGACAAGAAGAGTCAAGCATTTAATTACAAAAGCAATGCAAAAACATTTATTGGTTTGGTAATAGAAGATGTCATGATTTGGAGAGAGATTATCAGATCTGCATCTGTCTTTCTGATGAATGAATAAATACGTAGAATAGTGTCATTTTAATAACACCCCCGATACACACAATTTAATAAAGCAATCAGATGACAATAAAAACCATTTTAAAATATTACACTTTTCTGTCACTGACTTTTGATCTTGTTACACACTTCACCTCTAAGCGTAGGTGTTGATATTTAAAAGTCACAGAGTAAGTAAGATAATTAGACTGGCATGCACTGTTGCTGCCATTTGAAAAAAAGTTACACTGTTCTTAACTTTTTACAATTTATACCAGAATTAAAAAAAGATTACCGGTATACACTCACACACACACACACGCACACACACACACAGAACCTGCCAAACGACTAAAAACCAATAAAGTAAGAACCACCAAAAAAAATGCACCACCTTGATTCAACTAAGCAAATAGCTACCAGCTTCCTATTGGATAATTACTGCATGGGCGATTATCTTTCAGCTGGCAACAAGTTATTTAACCCAACCTGATGCAATGAGTTGCTTCTCATTTTCTTTACAACCATGCCAAAAGACACATCCTGTGGTCGTGGAAAAAAGATGTTCGTCTATTTAAGAAGGGTTGCAGCATTGGCATACATCAAGCAGACAAAAAAACCTAGGGACATTGCAGAGACTACTAAAATTGGGTTAAAAACTGTCCAAAGCATTAATAAAAATTGGAAAGACAGTGGGAACCCATTGTCTTCCAGGAAGAAATGTGGCTGGAAAACAAATGTTTTACTGATTGTGATCAGCAAACACTTAAAACATTGTGTAGCCTTAAGAAAACCACTAATCAGTGAGGCTAACTCGAAAAAGGGCTTCAATTTGCTAGGAAGCACAAAGATCAGACTCTGGAGCAAAGGAAGGGCTCATAATGTAAAAAAAAAAAAAAACTCACTCAGAAATCATGAAACTATTTTTTCGCATAAGGGTTGGCCACCACAGAATCTAGACCTTAACTCATAGAGAATCTTTGAGATGTGCTGGAGAAGGCTTTGCGCAGTGATCAGACTCTGCCATCATCAATGCAAGATCTTGGTGACAAATATATGCAACACTGGATGGAAATAAATCTTGTGACATTGCAGAAGCTTATTGCCCTCTTCTTTTTGGTGGTAACTGTTTTATTTTGACCAGGCAGTATGTATTCTATGTGACCCATGTGATACATATTCTAGTATGTATCTTTTTAGCTAATGTTTTTCAGTGAAATTCAGGTGTCTTTCGAGTGGTAAGATAGGATTATTTGTGAATATGGTCCCTGAACTCTTTACTATTTGAAAGGAGGAAGTTGACAGTGTGAAAGATGAAGTGCATAAAAGGAACAGAGAAACTGAATACAAGTAACCAAGACACAGACAGATGTGAATTTGAGACTCGGGGTGAGTGAGGGAGTATGAGAGAATTAAAAAGCCAGCTCAGTACACTGTATTAAGGTGAACCCTTGCGGTGTGTATACGGTTGGAAGAACACTGATTAGAGAGGGCCTGTGGGAAAGACATACGTGCTGGTTTCCACCTAGCCGTGAAATGATTTCATACATCACACAAACAGCAAAGTCACATAAATGAATTAACAGTATATGGCAGCTGGGTGCAGCAACAGCAGCATTTCATCTATTTATTTCCTCTCTCTTTTTTTTTTTACACATAAACTACATTCTGTTTTGTGGCTCAACATGCCAAACAAAAAGAGGTAATCTGGCAACCAAAAAGAAGAGAGGCAGCAAAAGAACCATGTTATTTTAAGCTAACCACTGTCAACTTCATTAGCCTATGGTAGCATTGGGACCAATTCACTCTGCATAGCATCATGTTTGCTGTTCATTATTTGTATCTTTATTGGAATCTCTTTTCAACTTATAAAATATAAAGCAACTTAGGAGCTACCTTTCCCTCTCTGGACTCCACATGTTATAAACTTGTTAGATCCTCTCAAAATGTACTTTGCCTGTGAGCTTCACTAATGAAGTTTAATTAACCCCCACCTCTCTCTACGTCACCCCACACTGCCTGCTGTGTTTGTGTGCAGAGCAGATGTCTAACAGCAGACTAGGCTACTACTGCTGCTGCACTTCTTGAGGTGGAAATGTAGGTTTAATTAAGAAATTTTGATGTCCATCTGAAACAATTTAATTCTCTGCATTTGGAGACATGGTGATAAGTCAATGTAGAGGTAATAGTGATTCTTGCCTCTTCAGCACGGCAACAAAATTTAAAGAGTGGTTTAATGTTGTTGGATTATTGCAAATCCTTTACAAACTTATGGGGTCCTTCACCGTTATTGGTAATCAATTACATACTAAAACACAGGCTACACCATTTAGTTCTTAGTGATCCCAGATGCAAGATGTCCAACCTGAAAAATTACTATTATGTTTGATAATGGCTCGATGTGGGTGCCCTACATTAAACGGTGAGTATGGCTCAACAACCTCTCTTTATTATGTTGAGTGAACAAGAGAGCCAAGGAATACCTTCTGGTGTGTCAAAGATTTTAAATGTTTTTGTTTTTTTGCTGTGTTTCAACTCTACAGCCCATGTCTCTTAATAAACCCAAAGGATCTTTATCATGGATTTTAGTATCAATCAATTTGACATTGGTACTGTTGTGTAAAAATAAAAACAGACCTTAACATTGCAGATCAAAGTTTAACAAGACAAATGTTGCTGCAGAACATGCTAACATGCTTGTATTATTTATATTCTAGCTCAGACTGCAGGACCATGCTATGATGAAGCAGCATTAGAAGAAGATGGAGAAGAATTTTAACTTCTATTCCAGGGACGCCCAGTCGCTTAGAACAGGGGTGTCCATCTCCGGCTGTCGAGGCCCACAATGCAGGTTTTCCATGTATTCCTGGTCCAACACAGCTGACCCAGGTTAATCAGTCATTATGCTGAACTTCATTGGCTTTTGGATCTATATAATGGAAGTCAGGTGTACTGAAACAGGGATGCATAGAAACCCTTCAGGACAGCGGCCCTAGAGGACTGGATCTGTACACACCTGTTCTAAGCAAATCAGCAAACATAGTAGACAGTGCAGTAAAACAAACCGCCTATTTTTTACACACATTTAACATAATATGTTATTTAAACTCAGATACCTGTTGGATGGTGTGACCTGCACTAAATTTAAACCAGCCTGTCCAGGTATTAGCATTTGAGGTACTAAAAATGGTATTTTATTGTATTGTAAAATTGTATTTTAGATCTAAGCCTACCTGTTCATCAGAGTGGGCTTCGTATTGTGCAGCAGTGCCAGAGCTTTGATCAAAGGTGTACATCAGCCTCAGATCCTCTTCATGTAGCTCATGGCCATCCACAACGATGGATCCTAACCAGACAACAAGAATTAATGATGGAAATATGGTTTTAGTTAAATGAGAAGCCTTTAATTTACACATAATGCTTTTGAAGAAACAAAATATAGAAAGAAATTAAAGTACCTAGTGTAAATATTTTGCTACTGTGTATACCAAGATTTTATATTTTTTCACTCATCTTGCATATTTATGAAAAGATTTAGATTTAACTTGAGAAAGCGATACTTGATGATAATGTCCTTTATGCAAGTTGATTACACAAGTATTTTCAAATGCTTGTTTCAAATCATGTTTCAACTGTTATTCTTACAGACAGAAGCCTACAATTATACACGACTTGCAAATTTACAAAACACAATACTGATATAAGGCATGTGATCATTAAAAGTAGATATTTACAGTATGTCATCTGGCTTGGGAACATTCACTGCTACTATACAAACTACTAAATCATTCTTTCAGCTCATCCAAGGGAATTCTGAGGAATTCTCAAGCCACATAGGATATGTAGTCCTTCCAGCACATCCTGGGTCTTCTATGGGGGCGGCTGTGGCGCATGTAGTAGAGCGGGTCAATTCCTAACCGGCAAGTTAGCGGTTCAAATCCCGGCTCAGGCGTCCACATGTTGAAGTGTCCTTGTGCAAGACACTGAACCCCCAGTTGCTCCCGGTGCTGTGTCACTGGTGTGTGAATGTGTGAGTGTTTGTGTGAGCGAATGGGTGAATGTGTCGAATAGTGTTAAAGATGTGTAGAAAAGCGCTATACAAGTACAAGACCATTTACATGATGGACACCAGAACACCTGACCCATAATTAATCAAAAAAGCAACTTAACAAGATCCTTCAGCCAGGTCATTTGGCTCCTCTAGATCAGTGTTTCTCAAACTTTTTCAGTCCAAGGACCATTTAACCTTTACAACACAAACTCACGGACCACCTG
>JBAMHV010000003.1:15981794-16004346 GCA_037177535.1 Pseudomugil gertrudae | reverse complement strand
GTACCTGTTTAGTCCATTTTTTACACAGATCTGCATCTTTTGGGAATGTGAAGAGGCTTACACTTCCACTGGGGCAGTTTGAACATCCAGCCACGCAACGCTTCGGCATTTTGCAACAAATCAGCGCAAACACGATATTTAAGCTCCAACTAAAATTTGTTTACATCGAACAGCTAAGGGGAATGTCTTCTCGTGACATATCCTTAACAGAGGCATAGCCCACGATCTCCCCTCGCTGCAGGATGGCGCACAATTTGAACTCGCTTCACTTTTTTTTCATTTCAATAGTATTTGGTTTAGATAGAAACAACTATTTAGTTGAAATTAGATATATTTATTCTGACTATTTATGCAAAGTCCAAACATCTTGTCACAGACACTTTAATTCTGTAACAGTCCAGGACTACATTAACCAAAGACTTTTCTTTTCTTTAAAGTTGTTATTTTTAAACCTCCTCTTCAACAAATAGTTGCTTTGATAATAGGAGTTGCACATACTCTGTACATGAATGTGCAGTGCAATTTCTCATGGTAAAATATTCTCTTTCCTGAATGAGCTTCCACTTGTATTTATTTATTTTTTTAGCCATGAAAATAAACTTAAAGTTCTCTCCTTATGAAGCTTAGCTATAAAAGGTTAACATCCCCTCCAAGGCATCTTCCTTTAGACTCCCTTTTTCTCTCCTCTCCTCCCATTTTGCCTCAGCTGGTTTCTAGCTTTAATCCACCATCTCTCAATCTCCTATTTTCCTCTCATTTTTCCTATTCCCTTTGCTTGTTGCACCAGGCTGCAGCTCAGGAGAACAGTGCAGTGGGGGGTATAAATCGTCACCAGGATCCACACGCTAAGCAAAGAGTTCATCAATTCCCATTTGCAGGAGGCATTTCTATTTAGGCCCCTAATATATCAATTTAATGATTTTTCTTTTTTTTTCCCCTTTGCTGCTGCTCAACCCCAAGTCTCTTTTCTTTACTCTCCTTTTCTCAGTTCATGTTAAATATTGAACTTAAAGGGTATAGTTGTGTTAAAGAGACGAGTTATTTAACATGTTAAAGCTTCTAAATCACAGATGACAGGAATGGCCATTGAAGCCAACTGAGTAAGAGGGTGGGCGAATGACCAAGAAAAAAAAAAGATTTAAAATAAAACATTGGGTTTAATTACTTGTCCATCATAGCTAAGCAAGTGTAACTCAGTGGGAATGAGTTACACTTGATTAATCTATTTTGTATAGGAGCAGTGTGGGTGTTTCTACACTTTGTGAAACCAAAAGCACAACAAAAGATGTACCGTATTTAAAACTCTATCAATCTATACTACATCATTAATCTTTAATCAGATTAACTGTCAAATCAGTTGAGTCTACAAAAATGCAGCTCATGACAAAGGGAAATCTAGGGCTAAGACAGTGCTTGGTTAAACCTGCAAACAGGAAACTACTGAAAACAAGCAGAACTGAACCAGTGGAGAGCTTGTGAACAACAGCTTGTAAAAAGTCATCACTGGAAAGCAGCATCTCAAGCATTGCTATGTACTGTAGTTAATGTGTAGCACAACAATGCTAGCAGATTAGCCATCATAAGCTAACCACACTGATCACTTTAGTAATAGCACAGCTTAAAAAACATCTGGGTCTAAAGCAATGCAAACAACCTAAAAAGTAATTGGACTTCAAGCAGCTCATTTCCACCCATATTGTGAAGGATAGACTTTTAAGATTCATGTGTCCCATTTTTTTTCCAGAATTCTCTCAAAGTTTTATGGAATTCAAGTTAAATCAAGATCCCCTTTAACTTGCTCACTTGGAACAATTTTTCAAATTTACTTTTTTGTTTGTTTACATAAAAATAAATTTAATAAATATAGAACTTGTTAAATTTTTAAACAAGACAATAAAGAATAAAAAACAAAGAAAAACAATAAAGAATATCTTAATTATTTCTATAAATATCCATTGTTATACATTAGGTCCCTGATGTCACTGCTTCCCTTCATTCAGCTGTAGATGTCAGAGCAGCATCCACTGGCGGGCCGAATAAGATCGATGGCCATCCTGTCACTGAGGTCCTTCCACAGGCTCTGGCACACATGAGACCTGGCCACAGCTGGGAGGCAGACCTAATGTCTTTACTCCTGCTCCACAGCAGGCTTCCATCCACCACCCTGTCAGTCCCACTACATCCCCCCACCACAACCTTATGTAACACCACCCTCAAAGTCCTTTCCACCCACATTGATTATAAAAATATAGTTAGCATTAGATACATCAGGGTTCATAGTCAAATGCATTCCAGGGGCCAGAGCGGGCGACAAAGAATCCAATTTAAAACTGCTGACTAAGAATAAACATAAAAACAGTAAGACTGTAATTCATATTGGCAGAAATTTCACCAGATTACATCAATCAGAGGTCACTAAATTAAATGGTGTATTTGTGTGATTTCACTAAAACAATACCATATTCTTTTGTTTTTTTCCAGACCCTTGCCAAATCTGACCAGCAATGACATGTTCAGCCGTATGTCATCCTTCAACCGCTGATCGTCTAGGTGGTGCCCAGAAAACAATGTGGACTTTATAGATTATTGGAAAACTTTCTGGAGAAAACCTGGTCTTGTTGGGAGAGGTCACATTCATCACACTCTGAATGGAGTAGCTCTCACATCAAGGAAGATGGACGATTTCATTAGTCATTTAAACCCATGACGATTCACAATTGAGACCAGGAAGCGGGGCTGTAGTCCTACATGCTTCTCGGGTAGACTCCCACCTGCTATCATTTTTGGATCAGATTTTGTCTTGCATAAAACTGGCTGCAGGAAGATCATGTTAGCATTAACAAATGTACTCCACCTGTATAAATTTAGTCTGATGTCTAAAAGGTGAACAGGGTTTATGTAGAAGACTATTTAGATACAAGCTGCTATTCAACTAGAACATTTAGTGCTCCTTTTATCGTTCAGAAACTTCTACAGTTGTGCTCATAAGTTCACATACCCTTGCAGAATTTATTGTTTTTTTTTTTTTGTTTTTTGTTTTTTACATTTTTCAAAGAACATGAATGATAACACAATACCTCTTCCATCACTCATGGTTAGATTTTGGCTGAAGCCATTTACTATCAAACAACAGTGTTTACTTTTTTAAAATAATAATAACAGTAACTGTAAAAACTACAATTCTTGTTAGAGAACACCATGTTGTGGAAATAAGGACTTATTTCCTAGGTGATGTAGAAGTGCTGCAGAGACTTTAACGTAAACCATTAACCAGCAAGGAACTTAACAGGCACAGTTTTACTGTGTCTCGTGCATCTGGGATGCTTCGGACTGTGGTGCACCTGATAAAACCACTCCTGTTTACTAGAACTTGCCACAATCAGCTGTGAAGATGAGGGACGCTTTCACACTTAGAACTTCACCTGTAGTTTACGCAGAGTCAAATTAAGTTAAGGTATAAGAAGTATAATGGATTTTAACTTCTATTATAGAAAACATAAATATACCTAATGTCTTGTGAGTAGTGATTATTTGCTTAAATAAAAATTGATAAAATACAGGCATATTTTCTAGTTTGCGCTGCACAGCAATGTAAAAATCAGCAACGTGAATATATTCATGAATATTTCACAAAATATAACTGAATGCTTCATATAGTCTAAATCTGCTGTGACATACAAAGTGATATAGGTTTTCAGAATTAAAATCAGAAATTATTATGTGAAAATTCACAAGCTGCATTAGTTGGCTGGGATATTTTTAAATTTGCAAACTTTAGGTGCTAAATCAGCAGGCCTTGATGAAACTATACACAATACTCAAAAACCCTGCTAATTCCTAGCTAGAGTCCACTCCAGTCGCCACAGTCCTCCAAACGGCTAGGAGTTTCTCTCCTGTAACACACCTCACATACATCAATAGGTAATTAGCTGACTCCAGTTATATGTAAAGCTCTGCAAAAGTCTGCTAAATTAGTCAATAGTGTGTCAGTTGTGTTGTAGCAGGGAAACAAAGATGATTGAAGCTGGTCATTCCATTTAGAAGATCAAATTTGTTTTACACTGAAAATGTTGAAAAGCAGATCTAACGATTACTTTGAAGATGCCAATTTAGTTGAACTGTAATATAATGTCATTTTGCCCATTACTTTCTCAAAGTCATGGTGCAATTAAAAATAACACCACTCTAATGAATTATACATATATACCGTACTTGCTTTACTAACTAATTTGGTAATAAAGAGAGTACAAGCCAGTATCCTTTAGACAAGGACCATAGCCTTTAAACTGGTGTATGTGTCTCAGCCACACTATGCATGCACGCGCGTGCATGTGTCTTCACCTTCCTAACAGCTAGTCATTCATCTCAGTTTGACAGTCCCATTACCAGAGGCAGCTACTGTGGTTCAGGAAAGAGCACCATGGGTAATACCACTTAGCAAAGCTGTCATGCTGATTTTTTTTCTCTTTACAATTAGCATCTTGCTAATGTTTTCTACAAAAACACATAAAAGTCAGTCCCATGAGCATGACTTTTGTAACATGAGCATTTTACCCTCATGTTAAAAAAGTCAAGTAAAGTCACTGCAACCACTTCTAGTGGAAATGTATTACCTTTCTATTTACGATTCTCCTCCCAGTGATGACTGTCCTGCAGAGACAAGCCTATGACTTGATGCAGCATTGGAGCACTGCAGATGTAATTGTTTTGGGACTGTTTCTGCTATCAGTCTTGGCTTCAAGCATTTAAGAAAACTTGTTTGGTAAAAAGCTCATAGCTGCCACTTTACTGTCACTGAACTCTTTAAAAAAAACAGCTTACCAGTAGCACTTTCCATTGCAGTCCAGCAGTTTCTCCACCATGTGCTCCACCCGTACAAACCAGCTGGGGACAGCTTTGTAGATCAGGGGTGTGTCAGACCTGAAAAATGCAAGAGCTCAGTATGCAAATAGAACACAATCCTATTTATATTACTCTTATCCAATTTAATCTTCATACAAATTTCTTCAGAAGTTGTCATTACAGTCATCATTAAAAATAAGACAGTTTAGTTAAAATACAGGAAGGTGAACAAAGTAGAAGTTCTGATATTTCATCCAGACTGTTGTTTACTTCTGAATGAACTTCAAAGTTAGCTGCAGTTTACTATAGTGGTACTCGAAGTTAATTTCAAATTTAAGTTGTAGTTTTTATTAGAAAAAAAGCAGAAGTCAGTTTTCTAAAGGCAAATACTGAGAATTACAATATCACAGAAAATAAAGTCAGGGGTAAAGAAGGTGGCTCACATCAATCATCAAAATCATGAGTCTTCAGGGCTATATTAGTTCGAATTGTGTTAATGACTAGTTAAGGCAGTGTTGGCTTTTTGCAATTTAATGTCGAATGAAACCAATATTAGATAGCTGGAAATTTAGAAATGCATATGATCATATACCGCAAACTGCAAAAAAAGGAAACTACAACAAACTGAAAGATATTACAATCCGTTTGTCCTACAATAATTACATGGGATAAATGAAAAAAACATCCTATGTTACCATCAAGTTTGTTACCTACACAATCTAAAATGTACAATACATGTTTTATGTGAATCAATATATTTTTTTAAATAAAGAAATCACTGAGTGTGCACTCATTTTCAGTGATAAGAGAGCAAATAATACCAGAAATACAAGGAAATAAAAACAAAACCTTAACAGATCACAGGGGTTTAAAAGAGATAAAAAAAACAAGGAAAAAATAACGGATATAGAGCAACATTTAAATGAATAATTAAAAGATAACAGTAAGTACACATCACTTTAAATGCCAAGGTAACATGCAGAGATATTGTCATTTAGTGCCTTTAGTTTACTGTTAGAGAAGCCAGTCTTCATGCGAAATATGTTGCATATAAGTATTAATCTTAAGAAGTAAGTTTTTAGAAATGGAAATAGACATGCTTAGCAGAGCTGTCAATTATTCAAAATATTTAATTGCAATTTATTGAAAGAGTGTCAAGTTAACTCACAATTAATCAGATTTTTTTAATCAGTTTCTAAATGCACCAGAACAAGTCCTTTATTCAATTTTAATACTCCTGTTAGCAATTACATACTTGCAGTTATTGAATAAGGTATGTCATTTGTTGAATTTACTTACCGGTAGTAGTTACACACACACACACACACACACACACACACAGAGACAAGAGCACGTAAAGACATAATGTCATTTTAGACACACGCTCTCTCATGCAACTTCGGAAAGCCTCACCTTCTTTAGAAACAAACGTACTATAAAAACCGGAGCAAACTGGCTCGAGCACCATTTCTAACTACTTCAGTTTATCCAGGTCAGCCGTTAAAAAAGGTTGCCGTTTGTAAAAGTATCAGGATGTCATACACTGTCTTTAGATTAGGACGGCGGCTCTATTCTATTCTATTCTATTCTACAGTCATTTGGTAGACACTTTTATCCAAAGCAACTTACAGTGTTTTGTTATATCCATAGCTATTAACCTAACATGCATGTCTTGTGGGTGGGAGGAAGCCAGAGTACCTGGAGAGAACCCACGCATACATGGGGAGAACATGCAAACTCCACACAGAAAGGCCACTGGACAACCCTCTCCAGCCTGGGCTCGAACCAGCGACCTTCTTGCTGTGAGGCCACAGTGCTAACCATTGTGACACCGTGTTGCTCTCTGAATTAGCTGTCCGATACAGGTGTTATTTGAGATGCAGTGCACCACAGTGATAACTTTTCACATTGACTGTAGATTTAAGTTATCATTCTTAGTACTTATATCCTTATAGTTTAAAAGCGTGTAACCCTGGTCAAAATATACACATTTCAAAGGACAATATAAAAATAGATTTGTTTTCTGTTTTTGCACATTGGAAAAAGTTTAAAGTGCAAGTTTGCATTACAGAAATGCCTTAAACTTGCAGTAAAGCAACTGATAGCAAATATTGACTGCAAGTGGCTAATAACATCTCTCATATTTACATGGCCATTTCTTTCACTAAGGAGCACATTTCTGCATATTTGATGGGGGTTAATTAATCTTGCCCAGGTCAAACTGAACTGTTCCAAGTGAGAAGGGACCTTAGACCAGTCAGAAGTTAAATGTGTGCATTTTTGCTCATGCTTAGTAGCTAAGAAGTGTTGTGAGACCTAGAGAGGTGTTGTGAAATGATTCTGTGCAGAGACCATGACAGCCCAACATGAGACGACAAAACTAAATGGTGCAAAACATTGACCTTTAAATCTCCTATTATGAAATAAGGCCACCAGCATTGAAGGTAGAAATGCATGTAATTTCATCAGGTCTGACATCTGTTACCTCTTACCTGCTTTTCCACCAGGGAGGGTTATTTTTAACTATTGTTTTAAAAGGCTAACAGTAAAAAGGAAGCTGTTAAAGTGAGTAAGAAGACAGTGTTGATGGGGCAGAGATGTATTATGAGATTTAGAGTGAATTTTGGCCATGTCTCACCTCCAGCAAAAAGGGTAACTGTGTTTAAAACTGCTTGCATTGACCAGGCGACCCTTTTCCTTCAGCCACTTGATGATGTTCTTGTCAGCATCCTTAAAATGAAACAGAAAATAATGGCATTTCAAAATGTCACAATTTGATCACTTCTGTAGCTGAAGTGCAGCATAGTGCAGCTAGCTTTGACATCCCTCATTCTCAATGGCTTTGCATTTAACCTTAAAGGTGGTTAGCATTTTTGTTTTCAGCACTCGCTGAACTTAAGTCTTAAATCTCATATATCTGTCTTTATGTTTGATACAAACATATTAAAGAACCATATGTCTTTTTCTCAGCCAAATTTACAATTTATAAAAGTTATAAAATAAACCTTCAAATACGATGAATTAACCATGGTGAAAGTTATTCTAGGTAGACAGTAGCACATAAATTTCTGAACACAAAACAACTTTGTGCACCCTTGAAGAGAAAGATTGCAGCTAAGGTCACACACACCAATAATAAATATCAGTAAACAGAAGAATTATGTGTTTTCTTATGCTGTTTATCTTTTATTGGCAAACAATATCATATGCAAACATGTTAGCAGCTCATCACACAACATATCTTCCTCTAACAGTGCAATTCATATGCAGCCTGCAAATATATCTACCAAGAAAGGTGCTCAGATGGATCTCTTTTAGATCAGGTTATTTTTTTCCAGAATATATTTTTTTTTTTTTTTAAGCCAGGAATAATTTTTGTTATGGTCTGAACCAAACTCATTAAAACACACACACTGCCATTTTGCACAGCTGCACCTTTGTAGAAGGGCTAGATTATTCATATTTTTAATTTTTTACGGTCATTGTTATTTCAATTGTACTTTTACCTTCTATTTTATTTTATTATAGTTTCTTTTTGCATCCTAATGTACTTACGGCATGCCCTTAAGTTTTCAACCTTTCAATGCTGCTGGAACTGTGAATTTCTCTTGGAGATTAATAAAGTATCTATCTATCTATCTATCTATCTCTATCTAAAACATGACGATGAATATGTAATCTTGACAATGATAGTTTCTTGAAAATCTACCAACCCAGAGAAAGAATCGACAAGTTAACAAATAAAATAAATAATACAGAAGAACAAAGAATGGTACTAAGATCAACAGGAAGGGGAGGATAGTCATTTTGTGGGCACTCATATTGATCTTTATTAACTAATGCTTGGTCAACATTAGTCCAAATGGTCACTAGTGGTGTGTTGTCAAAAAATTCAAATAAATTGTGATTACCGTAAAGACCAATCTTAACACGAAGGATTTAACTTCTGTGTCATTGGCAATGAGTTGAGAGCTTTGTTGTCAAGGTTGGAAGGTTAAAAAAAATTGGACAAGTGTGGCAGCGTGACGAGAAAAGTGAGGCTCCAAAGCAGAGCGAAATGACAGAGAAATGACAGCAGGCCTGATTTGGCAAGAAGAGTGGGAAAGGTAAATTTAGCAAGAGTTCTGCAGGAGTAAAGAAAAAGGGAGGGAACAAGGAGAAACGATGACTGGCAAACAGAAATGAGGGTAGACAGGGAAGGGAAATGATAAGAACAGAAGGTGATTTCAGAAAATGACGTAAACATTTTCAGTAATGGAGGCTGCAAAGGACTGGGAAGCAAGCATTATTTAAAGGCAATTGTTTGTGATAAATGACAAGGAATAAAAAGAGGGCTGGGTATTATAATCCTAATAAATATCTGGTACAAAGAGCACACTTTTATTTTTTTTAAAGAACAGAAAATCAAAAACTGCAGAGAAAGATAACTAAATATTTTCCATACGTCTCAGACCAATTACTTTCACATTAAAATGCAAATGCAACCCAACACCTTCTCATAAAAGGTCTGCTTGTTTACTATGCTGCCTAATCAAAACTCTTCTCACTACAGCAAAATGTTATTTAACAATACCCAGCCCAAAGATTATGGAGTAGACAGGAAAAAAACTATTTAAGAGTCCTTGTTACTACACTGAAATTATCTTTCTGCTTCATGGTGCACTGTAGGTCTACTTTGTGACTGCCACTACACTCATTCTGGATATTTAGGCATCTTTGGTAATTCCAAGCCTCTGTTCTTCTCCTTCCAGCAGCTTCCTGTAGGTTGCAATCTCTGCATCCAGCTTGAGCTTAATGTGCAACAGTTCCTGGTAATCTTTAAGATACTTGGTCATCTCCAATTTTGTTTCACAGAGCTGGGCCTCCAGTTGAGCAATGACACTCTCTAGAGTCTCCACTTTATCCATGTGGGAGATCTCCATTTCCTCCAGCTGCTGCTCAAGGGCGGCATTGCGAGCCCTCAGGCCATCAATCTGGTTTTGTAGGTCAGTCACCTGATTTTGGAAGGATGTAATCTCATCTTTCATGGTCTTCATCTGTTCTTCATGTTTGCCAGCATGCACCTTGAGTGTGTCAAACTTGCTCTTGTACCACTTCTCGGCTTCCTGGACATTACGGGCAGCAACGGCTTCTATCTCTGCGCGCATGTTGCGCAGATAAGCAGCTAGATCAGGACGATCACCATCTAGCTCAGTTGTAACCTTTGAATCCTCAATCTGCTTCATTAGGTCAGCCACCTCTTCATCGTGCAGCTTCTTAAGAAACTCTAGCTCAGCCACCAGCTGTTCTATACGCTTCTCAAGTTCAGCTTTCTGCAGTGTGGCATTATCAACATCCTGGCGAAACTCTCTCAGAATCAATTCAGCTTCTTCTTTGAGAGCCAGCTCTTCATCCAGCTTCAGTTTCCACACTTCAACCTCCTCTTCGATGTAGCCTCGTTCAATATCGGCCGCTCCTTTCTCATTAGTCAGGGTCTCAATCAGCTCCCGTAACTCCTTGAACTTGAGCTCATATTCTTCCCCGATGCCTGTGGGGCTTCCTTTGTAGCGGCCCTGCAGCGTAGCCAGCTCAGCTTGAAGAGAGGCATTTCTCTGCTCCAGCGCCTGGACCTTAGCGATGTATCCTGCAAACTTAACATTGAGTTCCTGCATCTCCTCCTTCTCGTTGGCATGTTGCTGGTGTATCTCTGTGCCCAACTCAACGGCAGTTCCACGATACCCAGAGCGTCCTCGACTGTCATATGACGATCCACGGCAGCGGGAAGGTGATGGGCTCTGAACCCTAACTCTGCCACTGGAGCTGCTAACTTGCAAGCTCTTTTGGGTATAAGATGCAGCTCTCATGTTGTGTAAAACACTGGGTTTTTTTGTTCAGCTTATGGGGATTAAAAAAAGAAACAACCGCTCTCTTGCTTTCACCCGTTGCTCGCGTTCAGAATGACGTTCCCTCAGATCACCTCTGTGTTTTTATGCGGGAGTAAAGAATGTCTCAGACAGCCTTGAAACTCGCGCTATGTTTTAACACTTTTCAAAAGTGGAATATGACAGACTTTCAGAGCACTGTGGTTGCATGCTCTTTATTAGCTAACGCTGTACTGTTAGTGACCAGGCAGTTCCAGTCCACTCCCTGGCCTTGGCACCAGGATGTGAAATAGTGATCACATTGTGTACGAATGCTAGTTTTAATTCACCATGAACTTAGGATGGTAATCTAGTTGGGTGTGACAGAATGGAAAAGGGTATCCAGTGCACTCGTAAACAATAATAAAAGTTCTTTGACAGCACATTCACTAACATAACTTTGTCACATTGCATTGATTTACCAATTTTAATAACTAAAATGTGTTTATATCAAAAACATCTCAAGTATCTAGAAAACAAGACTGAGAAAAGAAAAAAGGGGAAAACTAAAATGCTCTTCTGGTAAGATGTGTTTTCATCTATAAACCAAAGAAGACTGAGGGCAAATAAGGTGTTGCTTTAATGGTTACCAAGAACTGAATATCAAATGGTGAAGTAAAACATATTATATGGGGCGTTTGTCCAGAGTATCAAACTAGTAGCTTTAAGCAAGAGCAGAATAGCAAGAATTTCTGCAAACCTTATCTCTATGTAAATGCATGATGTGTCACTCACTTTGACATACTGTCCTGCAAAGTCAGTGACCTCTGAAGTAAAGCAGCCAGAAGCATCCACAGGGCAGATAGGAGCCTGGTCCCTCTGGATGATGTTGTATTCACTGCACACCCTGTAATCATCCTGCAGAGTGAAGAACACAGTTAAGAGATGGATTTGATGGATAATTTTATTATCCTATTTATATTTTGTTCTTGACTTAACACCAAAAATATCAAACTCATGACTGGAGATCATATTTCTAAAAATGTATCTTAACTCAATTGCTATATCTTAACGCCAATAACAGAATGCGCTCAATTTCAAGCTTTGATTTCAATATTGCACATCATGGCATGTATAATGGGCCCCTTTAGAAACCAGTTTAAATACTTTAAAGATGGTATGACTGCATTTTAAATTCCCTGTTGAGCTGGATACTTTCTGCAGTGTTGAAACAAGCACTACTGGTATGTGGCAGCTACGCATGAAAGATATGAGCACAGCCCAGCTCTAAATGTTATTTGTATTCAAACACCCTGTCAGGATCCAAGATCAATGACTCATGGGGTCATTTCACATCTTGTCATAACGAAATAAAATTTGAAAAATGTAGTTTGGCCATGCATTTCCTCTTACCATATATCTCCAGAGAGACAGTATTTGGGTGTCAGTTTTTATTGGCAAACCAATCAATGTGAATCTAACCACTAAACATAGGCCCTGTAACCAAAACATTTAAATGCATATTTAAGCAAGGTGTTCAATTAAAGGATATAGCTCACAACCCCAATAAGGCTAAGCTACTGTCAAATAGGCAAAGCCATCAGCTACATCCACACAGCTGGTTAAGAGTCACATCCACCTACTCAGGATAGGATTTTAGCAAAGACCAAATACATCTGATAAAACTACTACATTTAATATGTGCACATTCCTGTCATTATTTTTATGTCTTAAGCTATTTTTGTACTTGTCTTCATAGGAGCAACCAACTAATAAAATCAAATAAGAATAGCTTTGCTACTGACTAGAGACATGACTAATCACAGTAAATAAGCTAAAAATTCCATACATACAAAATATTAAGTATTTGAAAGGTAAAAAAAATTAAAATTGCATCAAGTCTGAGAGCTCGGTAAAAAAACTGCAAACAGCTGGTCTTAGCATGTTATCTTGGTCTTAATTTAAGTTATTCAAATAAACATGTCTGTGTTCAACACATTTTCATATGATGCTATCTCATACTAAGGAGAATTAAATTTAAGTTTACTAGAAAAGTTAGACAGGACAAAAGTGACCTGGTTTTCCTCCTCAGTGCACTCAGTATGGGCAACAGCACTGGAATATAAACACAGAGGAGGTAACATTTCACTTGTAATGGGTACATACTTTGGTTTATTCATGGTAAATTAAACACAGCGAGTGGTGGGTATTATACTGTAATTAAAAGAGGAGAGTGGGTTTAATGAGGCTGATGGGTAACAGGTGGGGCCCAAATATAATGGCCAAGAGTATCAAGACAAATGGCTGGTATGGTGCACAGAACAGATGAACACCTATGCTCTCAGGAAGCACAACCATCCAATATAGTACCTCCTAACTAACTGAAAAAAAAAACTTTGTTCATCGTATCAAATGCAAAACACATTGATTCCTAATATGTTTATTAAATATGAAAGAGTTTCCACAACCAAAGGTTTATTATAAAATCAGAATACAACAGTCTGAAAGATTACAGAAAACTTGAATAAAAGGCTTAGCAGTACTCTCTAAATGCAGCAAAAAGAGAAAACAAACAATTTGAAGATGACACTCACTGCTCCAAAGTAAGGTGCCTGGTGGACTACGCCCGTGCCCTCTTCCTCTTTGACGTAATTATCCGTCACCACCTGAAATGCTCCTTTCTCCCCGGACTTCAGCCAAGAAGTGATTAGATGACATAAAAAATAACAATTAATAACCAATAATTTGATGTCTGCAGACACTGAAATAATTCCAAAACATTCTGATGAATCCTCTTCCAAGCTCCTTATCCAGCAAGTGATGACATGGTTTGATGATGTCACAGTCAGAGGATTTATTCTAGGTTGTGCCAAACAAACAAACATGTCTGTAACACAATGCATGATGTCATTTGGTGATTTTGACTGTGAGAGTTTGACAGATAACATGTGCATGTTGTGTAAAAACTGTCATAAAAAGCATGATTTATGTGACTGAATTTAAAAAATGGAAATAAATACAGGCCTTTTTAATTAAATATGCTCAATTAAATCACATTTCCATCACATAACCATATTTGCCCCAAAAAGTATCACTGCATTAAAAAGTAATCACAGATAATAAAAGAGTAAAAAGCAATTTCACTCAAATCAGTAAAAAAAAAAGGCATGCAAATATAAAACAAATATAAAATATAAACATTTGCATCCACACTCTTCAATAATAATAAATAAACTCCGATAGTAAACTAGTGGCGACACATGCTCACAATATGTTACAAATATTTGCAAATAATGTTTTTGGTTTGGTTGTCTACCAACCTTGGAGAAGTATTGAAAGAGGGGTTTGTATTTTTTCCCTTTTAAGACCTTGCCAGGAAATCTAAAAAAAAAAAAACAACAAGAAACACAGTAGATAAAAGAAACATCTGCACAACAAAAGTACAACCAAAAACAACTATCAGGTCTGATCATTTACCCGTACAACAATGTCTAACCTTATGGGACTGTGCTCCCATTTCATGAGAAAAAAAAACAAAATATCTCTAATATTTTCCTGTAGGTGCTTTCTTTTGTTTCCATACATACTAGAATGTGATTCAGAAACAGTAGAACTCCCATTATCTCCAGAGTTTGGGACCTAATGTCATCTTCCAAGATGACAGCACTCTCACATTAAAGATTAACTCCAAATTTATGGATGGTAGAGGAAAAAAAAATATCGTGCCATGACTCCAGACATCAACACCACTGAACCACTGTGGGATCAACTTGGTCATGCTGTTTGTGTTAGAGGAACCAACACAAACATACTAGTTGACTTCCATCAACTGCTGGTTGAGGAATGGTATGCCACCATTTTTGGGGGCACTATCTCCATCTTTCTCTGTATTGCTCATTAATGCAACGAAGTACAATCCTTACAAGCTAAACTTTGTTGTATAGTGACAAATTAGGTTGTCATTAAAAAGGATAAATTATCAGCTTAATACTAATGTCTTTCGTTTTTACATTTAAAACAAGAAAAATAAGGAAAAATTATTGATTTAACAAAAGAAAGTGATTCTTTGTTAAACACTTAACTCTTTTTTCAGTTGGGACATCGGATAACTCCCTACTAAATCTCTGTTTAAAGGATATACAAGTATTGAAGGATGAATAAATGGTAATGCACTGTTTATGTAATAGGCAATAAACTAAGCACGTCTGTGTCCTTGTGTATGGGGGTTCTGTCCTCATTTAAAAAGATGAGCAAGCCATCAAGAGTGTAACATTTTTACTCAGGGTGACGTCTTTATTGCCAGTTAATGTGTCTCCTACACTGTATGATACAAGTGGGGATAAATCCTAAAATCTTAAATATGCCCTTTCAGGTTTCTATACAGTCGACATCCATTATTCATTCAGGTCTTTTCCTCATCTCATTCTGCCTCAATTTAGCTACAATGCACTGCGCTCTCCCTTTGCTCCAGAACCAGCCACTGTGCTGGGAGACTGGGAGTTTTACTTACTTTCTGCTGCAATACATTATGTGCCTCTTAAGTTTTGAAGACAAGTTATAACTGAGAAGAAAACTGCTGACATTAAATACAAGTCAGGTGCCACAAAAAAGTGAAAATAGCACCATCAGCCATTTACCATAACTAAAAGTGAATCAGTTTAAAGAAAATGTGCAAATCCTTTAAGGTTATATGTGCAATGAAATTTTAGTCAAGAGATACCTGTATCTGATGCTGATGATTTAAAAGTAGCCACGCAAGAGTTATTATTCCCGAGCAGATCAATGTGGGACTGCTGTGTGCCAGTGCCAACAAGTATTAGTATAGTATTAGTCATGTCTAATATTAATACTCTTTTTAAACTAGTGTTTTGTACTCACTTGTCCAGAAGACAGTATTCACTCTCCGATTTGAAAAGTGCTCCCAGTCTGGCCTCCATCATAATGTAGGTTTTGTCTGTGGTGTTGTCTGAGCAATAACAAGATGAGGGTAGAAATAATTTATCATTTATTTATTTTTGCATTTTTTTTGCAGCTACAGATCATTATTTAACAAGTTATATCTAATCAAACAACAGCGTTGAATCAAAAGGGAGTACATCTCGTAAGAACTTCAGATGACTTTAGCAGCTAAGCTAGGCAAAAATCAGTGTTGGCCACTAGGTCCACAGTAACAGACATTATAGAAAGCAAACCCAGAAATGGTAAAGGGGCGACAATTGTGAGGGCAAAAACCAAACGGCCTGAGACAGTGAGACACAAAAAAAGAGCAGCGAGGGCAGCATCAATAAAAGATGTTGCTTCCCTCAGTGGTGTGACAAATGACTGCACAGCTCAGGCTTGCTGCAGCTGACAGCCCTCCACTCAAACAGCGACAAAGGCAGTGGGAGAAAAGGTGGAGTGAAAGATGACTAAGAACGATGAAGGACAAAAACAGGTGGATGTGAAGACAGAGCAACGAGGAAATGAGGAAAAATATTGAAGTGAAGATTGAGTAACATAGGAGGAGGGAAGTTAAAAGCAGAGAGAACTGATGCAAAAAAAAAACCCAAGAAAAAAAAAAGACACTCATTGGTATTCTGAGGCGGTCTCCCATGCAGCACCACACAGCCAGTGCAGGAAGGATTGAACACTGTGCTTCAACACTGCCCCCTGCAGTATCAGCTGGACTATAACCGGCCAACAGGAATCTAGGTCATCCATTTAAAAACCCTCCAGTTTCTCTCACGAGAGACCAAAAACCACAGCAGGAGGGTAGTAGAAAACAGTAGCCACCTCTCCAGAGTATATCCTTTATGTAGCTGAACAAGGACAATGCTTTTTTTAAGTGGCCTGATTAAAGGTTCATCCACGTTTTCAGGTTTGATTCACGCAGTCATTGCTTTGGTCCAGATGCAGTCACAATGGCATATCCGAATCAGTCAGATATTGAACACTTTCTTGGTTTTAAATTAATAATTAACAACTTAAATATTTCCTTCTGCAAGTTTTTTAAAAACACAATCAATAAAATAATAAAATAAAAATTGCCAGTAAGAGCATTAAAGTAATATTTCCTAAGCAAGAAAAAAAATCTGCTAATTATACAGCTTAAATCTAAAGTTAAAGTGAAACACATGTATTCTTTATTGCTTGAATATCCTTCTTATATTATATTATTCTCTGATCTAACAACATCAAAACAAAAAAAATTACATTGCATGCTTAGTAGGTACACAGTTAAGCAAAGATTGACCTTCACCACAATTTTGATCATTTATGCAACCAATCAAAGCTTAGAGGCCTTTTAAGATGTAGCCACAATAACACCATCACGATTCACACATTTTAAAAAAAGACCATTGAAATATGTTAATTTATTTTGATAAATCATAGAAACAGAAGTTTCTATGATCTCCAGAGTTCAGTCAGCAGTAAGCTAATCTTTTTTATTAAAAATGTACCAAGATTTTACAATTAACATTTTAAAATGGTCTAATATGGCTGCTATAAAAATGTTTGTAGTCTTCTCATAATAATTTAAATAAATAAATAGAAATAAAATTGTCTAATAAAATTTATATTATATGATTTAATAAAATTGTCTAAATGTTATTTTTGTTTCATTTACAATAACAATTCTAAAAGAACAGCAGAAAAGTCCGCCTGAACACCTAAAAACACAAATTATTGACATTTTTCATGAAACAAGAAAAATACTACCCAGTTGGTCAACGGTTACATCTAATAAGCTGGTACAGATTTATTTTCTAGACATCTCATGTTTTAATACTGTTTATGTACGGTTTATAATTTACAGCAAACAGTGTTTTAATACTCTTCAAGTATTTTTCTTAGCAAAACACAAGATGTCACAAGAAAAGTAGAAAGTGAAACCTGAAAACAGAACTTAAACTAAGTTGATTTTAGTCTAGAGACTCTGCCCTTAATAATTACTTTGTAGGAGCTGTATGAACTAAAGACATGTTTATGAACCTATTTTAGGTGCCAGATTTACTGCTGCAAAACGCTGCAGAAGAGAAGCTCTTCCACTACAAGACACACAAGCAACTGTTGCCAGTTTTGGTGCTCAAGTTGAAAAAAAAAGTTGTATTTAGCTTTTAAAAAAAAGGAGACAGCAGAAAAGGCTCAGTGAAATGGTGTTTTGGTGAATTGAAGGGCAAAGTGTTTTTTTTTCTCCCGTTTCTATGCAACATGTGCCAAAGTGAGGTTTTAAATAATATCTTTTTGCAAAGAGTCGGCATTGCACCGTGGAAAATGCTGATGAACTTATTTAATCAGAGAGCCAAAGTTTAGGTAGTAATCTCTGATGGAGACACAGTATAATAAATTGGTGAAGAGTCATGCAGCTATTTAACTCTATGAAGCCAAACACGCAAGTTTGAGACCTCTTGCATCACTTTTTGGTAGAAACTTTGCTCAAAACCCCGTTGTACATAACCTCATACGTGTTTCCTGCCCCCTAATACCAGGAAGCAGGAGACAACAATTTTTACCCATCACACAGTAAAACACATAGTAATAAATGGTAGAAAGACCAGAAAAAATGTATACTGCACTTTTACGTTGAGTCAAGAACTACTTTCAGCAAAAATAAATCTCATAATTGGAAATAGCCAAAAAGTCCATCAAACCACAATACAGAAATGCTTTCCTATGGGTGCAATTTGCAGAAAAAAGCACCCCTTCCTCTGCTAATTTGTCCTTGTTTGTTCTTTCTTAATAGAAAAAACAAACATCAGCTGACTGTCCAAAACACTAAACCCACCTGGGAACCTATATTTTCAGAGAGAATACGTTTGCCTCAGGCATAACTATTTGAGCAACAAAAACGACAAGACTTGATAATTCAAGTAATCCTCAACAAAACCTGTTTTTCAGCACAAAATATGTGAGCAGGTAGCCCACCTCTACATTTTTTTATGACTTGGGCAAAGTACAGGCAGAAGCAAGAATGACATGACATGGATCTAAGATGGAAATGTATTAAGATGTAGCATTTAAGATCAATAACCTTGTAATATGTACGTAGTCCCATTCAGGACAGATGTTTATCTAACTCTTTAACACCCTTACCTTTGACCTTGACATACAAGAACTCCGGGTTGACACAGAGAGCCAGATTGCTTGGCAATGTCCAGGGAGTGGTTGTCCAGGCGATCAATGCAACATCCTCATTCTCAATCAAAGGGAAGTTGACAATCACGGAGGGATCCTGAACATCCTGGACATAACAAAAGAAACAGAAATGGTTGATTTTGCGTTGACCCCAAAGTAAAATAGTCAAGCTTAAAGCAATATAGTGTTACAGTAGCAAAGATGTACAGACACTGCGCCCTATGCTGACCTTGTAGTTCTGATTGGATTCAAAGTTGGAAAGGGGAGTGTTGCAGGCAGTGGAGAAAGGCATGACCTTCACCCCGCGATATACCAGCCCCTTGTCATAGAGTTGTTTGAACACCCACCTTAGAGAATAGGAAGACATAGATTTAGTAATAATATGATAATGATCTGTAAAGCTTATACACCCAAATTTGACCAAAAAATGAAAGTTAATGAACATCAGACATTTTACCATTTCATGAAAAAAAAATAATTTGATGGCAGTAGCATGTCATACAAAAAGGTTGCAAAGTGGTGCCACAAACTAAGAGCTGAGAGGAATTTACTAGTTAACTTAAATGGCAGCATCTAAAGTTATAAGACTGAATATGAAAACAGCACCTTAGAAAGACCAAGTTTCTTAAAAGCCTGCAAACAACTGGAGCAATTTCTATAAAATGTTTCCCTAAATAAAATTTAAATGTATGTATATTTAGGTAACGTTGCAGTTTAAAAACAATAAAATGAAATTCATACCAGACAGTCTCCATGAACCATGGGTAAAGAGTCTTGTAATCATGACTGAAGTCAATCCACCTGCCCATACGCTTCACTGAAGTCTAAGAAAAAAGATCAAAGACCATTTGACATCTGAAATGTATTTAATTATTAACTTAATTAGATTCAGAAGAATGTTGGTTTTCTATCCTCACCTCCCATTCATTTGAGTATCTCATGACAATGCTTCGGCACTGCTTATTGTATTCAGCAATGCCCATCTTAGCCACATCTTCTGGTCCTTTGATGCCCAAAGTCTTATCAATCTCATACTCCTACGCAGACATACAGCACAGGACACATATTTAAAATGTGCTATGTTTGCAGTGATGATAAATATACAATATAATTAGATTGAATCTTACCACAGGCAGGCCATGACAGTCCCAGCCAAAGCGCCTGTCCACATGGAACCCACTCTGGTGAGCAAAGCGAGTAACGATGTCCTTAATGGTACCAGCTAAGATGTGACCATAGTGTGGCAGACCCGTGGCAAAGGGAGGGCCATCGTAAAACGTGTACCTGATGGTGACACAGGCAGCAAACACTGTCACCTTGGACTGTTGTGAGCAATAAAAACACAAATATTCTCTTTATATGTAATTCATAAGACACTGCATTATGATGTATTGATTATAGAAGCTTTGATTTTGCAACTAAGTACATTCCAATACCCTTTGTTCTATGGTTTCATTCAGAACATCAGGTTCTGCAAAATAACACACTCAAAATTATCAAAACCACCAAACAGTACTTGGTTTTTGGAACAATTGTTTATCATCTGTTATTAGATATATATACAATAATTGGTTGATTAAAATAATAAATCCAGCTTAGAATAGCTCAGTCAACGACTGAATCCCAGATCCTTAAAAAATGCTTGCAAGCTTATATCAACTTCCTGCACACAGCAAATATGATGAAGATAATCAGATTCTTTCTGTTTACTGGCCAAAATAGATGTCTGCACTTATATACATGTCATTATAGGTCTATTATAACCCCTGCTAATCTGACACACTCTTATAGACAAAGAATTTAAGATTTGTTTCTTCGTACAACGCGTAGGCCGGCAGGGAATGCCATGACAAGTTTGCCATTTTATTCCCACAGAGCCAGTGCACAGCGATTAAGACACCAGAGATCAGTGAGAAGTTTACTACACTAGCAAGATGGAAATTCTGTTCCAATGCAGAACTATGAATTTGCAGTAGCAGCACAGGAGTCGTTTTCACCATCACCAAAAAAGCAAAAAGGGGCGCTTAAAAGGCAGTCTGATGGGAGGGAAAAATTTTAAAAAGCAGGATCGACACTGGACTAGCGTTCCCCAGATGGAAGAGCTCAAGGAGGAGAAACATTTTTAAAAGGATCCTGAAAGTACCAGTTTTCTCCACATATTTTCTTTGCTTTAAAAAGATGTCATCCCATATTTTCTTTTGCAAACAGAAGACTATTGCTGAACTAAACTAAAGTTAACTAAACTAACTAAAAATCAGATGCAGTCAGATTCACCTTGGCCTGTTCTTGGACTGTTTGAGACACTCCTGGAAGCAATCCTTAGCTTGCCATAAGGTAAGGATCTTCTCCTCCTCAGCCGGAAAGTTGATAGACTCGGAAACTGGCTCCACCATGGTGTCTGTCCACAAGTAAAGATGCAAATAAAGTATTAAAGTGTGTGTAAGTGAGAGAGAAAGGGAGAAAGAGAGAGCCCCCAGTCCCTGCAATAACATATGACATAATTACTTATTAAATGTCATTTCAGCAAACAATCTAAAACAATATACAAATTGTGACCATAATGTTTTCAAAATTAAACTTATTTTATACGAGATATCTCGTTAACATAAAAATTATCCCACCTTTCCTAAGTGTCTCCCACTCGATGATTTGTCAAGAACTGTCAAATCTACCAGTTAAAAAGATGTAAACATAACACGTCCATCTTTGTCGGTTTTACGTTCAAAAGATAAACTGAATGAATCGTTCATTTTATGGCCAGCATGTAACAACTTTAACTTTGTCTGCTGTACTTTATTAAATACTTTCCAAGACAGACGTCTCCTTGTTGTTAGCTAGCAGGCTAAGCTAGGAGCTCGCTGCTTTAGATAGTTTATAGTAATGCAAACCACCAAGTTTGATAAATGCAACTTTAAAAAGTTATCATTTTACTATAAATTTGGGTCAATTACTTGTCTAATTAAACCTTTCTGCTAAATCCTTAGTCATTGTAGGTACTCACATGTTCTGCACCCGGCTCCCAAGACACAAGAAATGATGCAAGCCGGAGTCACCGTAAAAAGAAGTGACGTAAACGGAAGCTGATTATTGCTCAAAGAAAAACGTTATCATGATGAATATAGCCTATATATTATATTTTATAGATATATGTATTTTTGTATAATGTATTGTGTATTATATTATGTATTGTATTATTGTATTAATGTATTTTTCACATGTTTTGTCTCTACTCGTTTTTTCCCTAAATTCCTCGGTAACTGTACCACTCCTGTACGGTTTCTGTTTCTGAAACGGTTTTCTGCGTAAAACTTGTGTACATTTCCATTTCCACGTTCAAAGGTTGCTAGTGAATGTTTGTTTGCCTTTATTTTGGCCGTGCGAAATTATTATTCCATACATCTTTTCAAAACCGGAAGATAACTATTTCAACTCACGCTGATCTTTGTGTGCTAGAGCAAACGTCAACTTCATAAAAACAAAAGAAGAAGAAATCAGAGCATCTCATTGGTCGCAAGTCATCATTGTTTACATCAAACTTCAACAGTTCAATTAGTAAAACACTGGGGTCCGTTCCAGAAAGCGGGCTTAATTTACCGTGAGCTAAACTCCGCCCCGGAGGTTAATCTATCCAGAACCTGCTAACTCCGAGTATGTCCGTTCCAGAACAGCTGATAACTCTCAGCTTAATTAACCTCCTGCGGGTAACCCAGAGTAAATGAGCACGTGCTCCGCCACTACAAAGCCCTCATCAATGG
>JBAMHV010000003.1:15956122-15966400 GCA_037177535.1 Pseudomugil gertrudae | reverse complement strand
ACTCCTTGCAAGTTTAAAGTGTTTGGCATCTGGGTGATTCCAGCGCACAGTAGCCAACACAGCAGGGATCTCTGTCATGTTTTTCAGATGTGTTGACTGAATTCCTAAATGCTATGTCGCGCCGGAAGGCGAGGTCCACATGCCAATTTAACGTTTTTTCTAATAGAATTTCTTTTTAGTGAAAATACTGTAACTTACATGTATTCTTGCTGTTATTAATACCAATCTTAAATAAGTCATATGAACTATTGGGAGTGAAAAGGGTTGAAAAATGTACTCAAGTGAATCAACGTAAATAAGTTGAGTATATAAAAAATTACGGTGGGGAGGTTTCCCACAATGCTGTTCACTTCTATTAACACACTATGGCTCATTAATTGCATGCCGCTTTGCATGTTTAATTGTACTTTCAGAGCTTTCTAACAGTTAAAATGATCCATTACTTTTCGTAAGCACTTATTTTAATTTTATCAAGAATTGAAATGACACAGAAAATATTCTGTTGATTTCAGTAAGAAAATAAACAATTTAGAAATGTATGTTTTCTACTTTTTTATCATCTTGTTTCACAGCTATGATGAAAAAACAAAACACAGAAAAAACCCTATAAGAGCAAGGACTATATGCTGTAGCTGCCTTTCTGTCCCATGTCAAATAAAGCACCTCCTTGAACATACATATTACTGTTTCCTGCTTTTGAAAAGTATGGCATTCCTCAAACACTCAATAAGTTTAATAAATGTTTGATAACCAGGACTTGTTCTCCTCAGCTTGTACTGCTCGCACAAAAACAAAATGTAAAAGTACTGCTCAAACACACTGCTCTAGATTGCCACTAAAACTCTAATAAAATTGCACTTGTGTCTTAATCATGTGGTCTCGTTACATAATAATAAAACACTATCACCTTAAATACTAAAACTCCTTTCTGGTTGTTTTGTCCTCGTTTCTTCCTTTTCTTCTCATTTTTCTATTTCAACGCAGGAATTAATCTGATGTTAGTGTGTGTCTCTAATTACTGCGGAAGTTCTTTGTGGTTGGCCTGTGCATACCGATGCATACCGATGCAGAGGAAGAGCAGTGCTTTCAGCTGGAACCTCAGTGCTGTCAATGTGATGGTGAAAAAGTAGGTCTCTCATCTTGTTAATCACATGTATTCTGTTCTCTTTGAGTCGAAGGTGTTGATTAAACCCCTTCGGAGGAAGAAGAGAAAGTGATGCGGCTCTGCAACCCTGTTGCCCTGCAGCCCTGTGGCCCTGTAACCCTGCAGCCCTGCAACTCTGTGGCCCTGCAGCCATGTGACACTGCAGCCCTGCAACCTTGTGGCCCTGCAACCCTGCAGCCCTGCAGCCCTGCAATCTTGCAACCCTATGGCCCTGCAACCCTGCAACCCCATGGTCATGTTGCCCTGCAGCCTTTCCACCCTGCAACCTTTTTCATAAAACAGTGAGGTGTTTTTCAGTACCATCCATCCATCCATCCATTTTCTACAGCTTGATCCCAGAACAGGGTCGCGGGGGGGGCTGGAGCCAATCCCAGCTGTCAACGGGCGAGAGGCGGGGTACACCCTGGACAGGTCGCCAGTCCATCCTGGGTTTTTCAGTACCATAAATCTGATTTACTGTTTCTGTTTTCCACTGTGCAGAATCCCACCACACCAAACCAGAGAGCTGATACACTTGTCCACTAAATAAAGGCAAGGGCAACCATTCTACTTTTTTAGGTGTATGAAATTGTAAAGCCAGCATCAGTATAAAGGAGATTATTAAAAAAAAAAAAAAAAAAAAAAAAACTAAAAACCAAGAAATATAAATGCTTGAAAATGTTAGGTTAGACAGATAGTTTCACACTTTACATGAGCAAAAAAGCCAACAATGTGTTACCCTAAACCAATGGTATTTATTTGTCATTGCACAGGTAATGCAGAATAATGGCCAAGCACCTGAAATTGAAGTACTTAAACTTAAGAAAAAATAAACTGGCATATTATCCAGATCTGCTGCTAGGGGAAACAAACGGTTGGAGAAACACAGATCGGATTCAAAACACTTTTTACTAATACAAGGTCCCATGGCAACAAGTATCCATGAGGGTGAAATTAGTCTAATTGCACCGGTGATGTACAGTGGAGTGGACTGATGCATATAAGAGTTTTGACTAATCGTAAACCATCCAGGAATAAGTGAAAATACCTAATAAAGACGGACCCAAATGCAGGAATTAGCCGGAGGCAGCACAGCCACAAATTAACTTAACTTTATTAACTACTGAATAAACAATGGCCTGGCACATGACATAGGGAAACAAGGAGTAGAAATACACTGATGGGAGAAAACAAAACAGAGGTAAAATGTATTAACCAAATGAAACAAATGCATGGGAAATAAAGCTAGACAGGAATACATGGAGCAAAACAAGAACAACAAAATGAAACAGGAAAACAAGTCAAACGATAACACAAAATCCATCTCATGACAGGTTTATAGTTAATGTTACAGCCCTCCATCCAGAGCTGACTGCAGTTGCTTCCAGAGCTGACTGACCTTCAAGCGCCGCCCTCAGTGCCTGTAATTGGCTGCCTTCACTTCCACCTGCCTGTAACTGGCTGAACCCAAAGACTGCCATTAACCATCATTCAAGGCAGCTGTGTTGGTTGGGACTTTGTGGTCACAGCTTGCCTCTCTGAGCTCGGAGATTTTCTGTATGATTGAGACTGTTTGCTGTTGTGGGTTTTGGTTTTGTTTCTGGTCTTGGTTTTGATTTGAGTTGGATTGTTTGGTTCTTGTTGAACTTTAAGTTTAAGTGTTTGACTTTTGTTTGTGTACATTTTATTTTAACTGGTTGGCCTAATGAGTTTGCCACTTAATACTGCTGGTGGTTTGTTTGTGTTTGTATACAGTTTGCAAATAAACCTACTAAGTTTTAAATTCTTTGTTTTGTTTATAATGTTGCGACCTCTTCTCCCCCTGGACAAAATTCCTATGGGGGATATGTAACATTAATGGGGGCTTGTCCGGGATATTTTAACCCTATCCTGTGACTTGTAGTAATTTTTTGGTGTATTATATTGGTGTGTGTGTGTGTGCTGCTGAGAAGTGGTGTGAGAAACATCTAGGTGATGGCTTCCTGCAGTTTTAATTTAGAGCGGTTTCTGGAAAGCCTGTCTCTGGAGCAGCTGGATAACTGCCGCAAAACTGAGATAGCAGCCCACTTTGCCCTTTCTTACCCAAGGCAATTGGTCAAAAAGGAACTAAAGGCTTTGGTGGTGAACAAGTTGGAGGAGTTACAGCTCTTAGCCTTGTTAGCTATGCCTGACGTTGAGCCTCTTGGAATGTCTGCAGAGAGTCTGGAGCTCTCTACTGCATCAGGCAGTAAGGCAATGGTAGGGCATACCCCCCACCTGAAAGTGAGGGTGAAATTGAGAAGGGTGCGCTGCCTAAAACGGCAGTGGCTCCGACAAAGTTGAGGCCCGACTGAAAGTCTGCCTTGCCCGTTTGCAGCTTGAGGCCCAGAAGAAAATCCAACAACAGGCACAGCTCCAGTTGGAGATAAAGAAACTGGAGATTGAGGCTGAAACAACTGTATGGCTACGTTCGCTTGAGCTTGACTCCCTAAGAGCCAGTGTGGTGCAGACTGCTGTCCCAGTGGGTGGTTCTCCTTCTGTCCCCTCACCAATCGGTCCTTTGGACATGACCAGATTCATTGCATTGGTAACTGAATTTAGAGAGGCTGAGGTGGACAGCTATTTTGCTGCTTTTGAGCATATTGCTCTAGCTTTCAAATGGCCACCTGATGTATGGTCATTTCTTGTACAATGCAAAATTCATGGGAAAGCTCAAGAGGTTGTTACTGCACTCTCACTCAGTGACAGCCTAAAATATGATGTTCTGAAATCTGCTATAATGAAGGCATATGAACTTGTGCCGGAAGCCTACAGACAGAAATTTAGAATGCGCTCTGCTCCATCCAATCCCTGCTATAGGCAAACCGTTTGAACACATAATAATTGATTGTGTTTGTCCACTCCCTCGAACAAAAACAGGAAATGAGTTCCTACTTACAATAATGTGTTCTGCCACTCGGTATCCTGAAGCGATTCCCCTCCGCAGAATTACTGCTAAGCTGGTTGTAAAAGCACTAACAAAATTTTTTTCTTAGTTTGGTCTTCCCCGCACCATTCAGACTGATCAAGGTAGTAACTTTCAGTCTAAATTGTTTGAACAAATTCTTCATTCTTTGCAGATCCAACATGCAACTTCTAGCGCCTATCACCCTGAATCTCAAGGTGCTCTGGAGCGTTGGCATCAAACCTTAAGGTCCATGTTAAGGACATATTTCTTGGCTGAAAAAAGAGACTGGGATGACAGTGTTCCTTTTCTTTTATTCGCAGCACGGGGATCCGTCCAGGAATCCCTAGAGTTCAGTCCTGCTAACCTAGTCTTTGGACATTCACCTCGTGGTCCTCTTCAAGTATTAAAAGAGAAAATGATTATTTTGGAACATTGCAAACAGCCCTTGATGAGTGAAATAATGAGGAGTAATTTAATTTAGTTCATTTTATTCTATCGTTTTACTTATTTCCCCCACATGTATGTACCCCTTTGTTTTTTTTGTTTTGTTTTTTTTTTCTTCTTCCCCTTTTTTTTTAGTTTTTTTTCCTTTTCTTTTATTGTAATATTGAAACAAGACATGTATGAATGCTCTTATTTTGTACACCCTGAACTATGCAAGGAGGGTTGGTTATGGGGTTCATATATTTGTTTCTCTTATTCTGTAACATGCTTTTTGCAAACTTGCAATGTATGTAAAGATTTTACATTTCTTGCATATACATAAATAAATATGGAAAAAAAAGAGAAAATGACGGAATTCCACACCTCTCCCCAGAGGAATGTGTTAGATTTTGTTTCTGCCTTTCGTGAACGTTAGCATCGTGATAATGTTATTGCCTGTAAGGCTCTGTGTAAGTCACAGCATTCTATGACTGAAGTATGACCGTGCAGCAGTTTTCCGTCAGTTTCAAGTAGGGGATTGTGTTCTGGAACTGTTGCCAATGCCAGGCTCATCACTAGCCGCTCGTTTCTCTGGTCCCTACACTATCCATAACCGATTGAGTGACACGGATTATGTTTTGTTTACTTCTGAGAGGAGAAAGTCCTCCTGCACTAAAAGTTGCTGCTGCTTCAGCTCTCATTGTTGCTGGTGGTTCCAATACATCGGTACCAGACTATGGTTTGCACACTCGCACTGCATCTCAGGCAACTCCGCAATTACTGAATTCAGAGATGTTACAGGCTCACTTAACGGCAGACCAGAAAAATAATATTATCTCACTGGTGTCCGAATTTCCAACTTTGTTTCATGATATTCCATCGCAGACCTCTGTTATCCATCCATCCATCCATTTTCAACCGCTTGTTCCCAGAGCGGGGTCGCAGGGGGGCTGGAGCCTATCCCAGCTGCCTACGGGCGAAAGGCGGGGTACACCCTGGACAGGCCGCCAGTCCATCCAGGGACCTCTGTTATAACGCATGATATCGATATCGGGGATGCGAAGCCAATAAAACAGCATAAGGTCCTGCCTTCTTGGCTTGGGGTTGGTGCTGCAGTAGCTGCCCCTGTCTGGGTAGCGTGGGGTCAGATGCCGCAGCCTTACAGCTGTGGCGTGGACCCTGGCCTGCCTTGGCCTAGGTGCTGGGTGGTTGCTGTATGCTTCTATGGCCGTGGGGGCACTATCTCCTGGTGTGGATAGATCCCGTTAATGTGGTTTCCTCACATCAACATCAGTGCCGAGCCAGATGTTTCTCCTTTTTTAAGTTAAGAGACAGTTGGGGGTGGGGTGGGTGTGGGGCTGTCTGTCTTTGTATGTCCACTTTTTGTAATTCATTGTTATGATGTCTCTTTGTTCTATTTTCTTTTAATTGATTCTATCATGTAAAGCACTTTGTTTTGCCAAAGCATGAAAAGTGCTTTATAAATAAAGTTTGGTTTGATTTGATTTGATTATTGAGTGAACCCTGCTAAAAGGACCTTAATGAATAGTGAGACAGAGTACATGTTGGTCAATGGGTTTGCCGAACAAAGTTTTAGTCCATGGAGTTCCCCGTGTCTTCTTGAGACCAAACCAGATGGATCTCCTCAGTTTATTACAGACTTTAGAAAAGTGAACGCTGTGACTGTCACTGATTTGTATCCTCTCCCGCAGGTTGAAGACTGTGTGGATGCGGTGGGCATGGCTAAATTTGTAACAAAGCTAGACCTTTTAAAAGGCTATTGGCAGGTACCCCTTACAAACCGTGCATCCAAAGTCTCTGCTTTTGTGACCCCAGATAGAATTTTGCAATACACAGTAATGGCCTTCGGTGTGTGTAACGCGCCCACCACTTTCCAGCACCTTGTCAACATGCTCTTTTATGATCTTCCTAACTGTAATGAATACCTTGATAATCTGGACAAACTTCCTATGGGGGATCGTAACAGTTAATTGTTTATTCTTTGATCTTTCAAAACTTCTTAAATGAAATTAATAGAAAAAATCTAACTGAGAATGGTGCCATCTTGAAAAGACAAAATGTGAGGTGGTTATTTTCATCTGAAGTTCTGTACTCATTCATGTTATCCTGAGCAAGAGCCACGTGATAGCAGATCCAAGCATGAGCGAGCAACCATGTAGATATTAATGTACACAGCATGCATGAACACTTACATGCACATTCATATATATCTCTATGCATGAGATTACTGGTACACACTCTTTGAGTTTTTACAATCTTCAAACATTATCTGCATATATAGCACTGTAACTTAAACATCTACCCAAAAAAACAGAGGAAGAGTAGCTACATACAGGCATGCATGCACACAAGCCTGCAAACTCCCTCTTATCTGTTCCTCTCTTTGGCCCGCTGAAAACCAGTGATGTGTAAAATGGAGATGTACAGCATGTGACTCCATTAATGAATGGATTGCTTTCAGGATAGTGTGTGTGTGTGTGTGTGTGTGTGCCTGCTACTAGTACAGTAGAATTAATACTCTCTTTGATCCCCTCTTGCGGATTACTCAGTGCTATATGGTGGTGCATGCATCTGTGTGAGAGATTGAGTGCAGAGAAGGGGTTGGGACTGGCGGGGGGAGGGGGGTGTTAGCAAATCCCTCTCATTCAGCAGCTAGCCACTGTCTGATATATCATTCAGCTAAAAATGGGTCTTGGCAGAGGGGATGGAAGGGTGAAGAGAGCTGCAGGGAACGTGGCTGGAAAGTAGAGCTGACAGAGAGGAAGTAAGATGAGAGAGGGCAATAAAAGCGCTGGAAAATACAGGAGGAAAGAGGCCGCTGCAAAGGAAAATGAAAATCAGACATTTTATCTTAATTGATTGAACATGAATGGAGGGATGGGAATATGTGCTTTAGTCTGCCTTCATCTGTGAGCCTGATCATACAGATGTAGTCAAGTTGTCAAGTAAAATCACAGGCTGTTTCCAAACATCCTTTTTGAAACACAGTGAACTGCAAAAAGTCACGTGATCTGTTCTGTGCTGTCTCCACAAACCAGACAGTGTACAGCAGTCACGGCTCTCAAGTAAGGAGAGAGAAGAGGTGGAGAGGAAGGACAAAAGTGTTCATTTTAGAGAAATGCATCTGCTTCTGGTATCTGTTTCCGGAAAGAAAAATTATCATTTCAAATCCCAATGTCTGAATTTTTCTCTGGGATCAATAAAGTATTTTTCATTTCATTCATTCATTTTGTCTCCTTGCATCTTTCAGTTTCAGTTCAGAGCAGTTCCTAATGTGAGGAAATGTGGTGCAGATGGTTTTAGCTTTCAGACACTCAACTTTGACAAGCAGACTTTACTGCTTTTTTCAAGAGCTGAACAGCAGCTTCAGTAATGTAATGACTTCAATATTTAGTTGAAGATTACACGTATCAGCTACAGTATTTAAAACATGGGGCTTTGTTCAATAATATTGTCTCATGAAATGTATTCTTAATTTACATCAAAGTTTGTTTTTTATGAAAACCATCAGACTTTCGAACCTGTTCATTAACAACAAATAAATGTATAACTTTCCTTTTTAATTTGTGAAATGTGAAGGACCAGAAAGGTCTTTGGAAAGTTAATACATTAACAAATACAACAATTAATTCATCCAATTAAAATGATCAGCTTGCTAAGTATTTTGTAATTGCACATTTTAAACTGAAATAATATGAAATTTCAAATTAAAAATAATTTCATTATTAAATACGGTGATTTGTTAATGTATATTCAAATGCTACTTCTAAAAGGTCTAATAACACAACTCCTAAATTTGGTTAGAAATACATTTTTTAATTTGCCTTTTCAAATCCTTTTTGTGATTGTATTTCCTTGATGGTTTTTATTTCTTCATTTCACATTTGTGTGACTTTTTGGGGCAGTGAAAACCAAATTAAACCAATCAGACCTGCACCATGAATTTTCTCATTGGTTAGACATCCACGCTTGTATCTCTGTCTTGCTTCTCTACTTTGGCAAAGTGACCTCAATTACAGTGCAGTAAAAATGTAATGTTTTAAACTGTTGTATGTATTAAAGGTACATATTAAAAATTCTTGGTTTAGCAATATGTTAGGACCATATTAACAAATGTGAACAGAGTTAGTCCAAAATCAGTAAAGCAGAGAAATTGACCATCGAAGAGGGATAAAGCATTTATCAGCAATGATCCATGCTGTTACAAAATGCCACTAAACAAAGAGTAAATATTGATTTCAAATCCCTTGGTTATTGCAAGTCAATGTTCCAAGCAGTTCACTGGAGGACAATGAGAGTTTTTGGAAAAGCAATATGGCATTTCCATAAATGCTATGGAACTCCGTACCTCCTCAGCAAGTATCAGATATTGTTCAACAGGATTTCATGAAGTCCTAGGTTAAAAAGATGTGGAGTTGAAGCATTTGTCCTGTGTAAATTATATATTCTATTATTTATTTTTTTCTTGTTTTAAAAAGGAAAACAGCTGTTTCACTGAAAATGAATTTCTGTCGACTGAAAAGAGTTGTTTTAGTTCTCTGTTCACACATCTGTTCTCCAATTTTCCTGACAAAAATTAAGATATTTAATAAATTATTTATTTGCAATTAATACTTTCATTTATTTATTAAGGCTAGTCTTTCATCCACATTTTTCACTGATAAAATGTAAATAAATTGAACTTTAAACTAGTTTATAGGTAGCATGAACTAATAGGACACAGTTCATTAAGCCAAGCCAACCCAAGGTCATGTCTTTGGTTTGTCTCTTAGCAACATAACATAATACAAAATGTCAGAGAATAAGGAAATTATTAGATTTTGTGGTTGATAAAGATCACCGCCGGGATCCAGGATTTTTTTTAAAAGGATTCTTCACTATGAGAAACTTACTGCCCGCAATCATTGGCAAAAACAGAAAACAGGTCTGCACTCTCTGAGTGCTTACAGTTATTTATTTACAATATTTTCTTATTACTTTTTCTATTTTTATTATTTTCACATAGGTAAGTAATTATGGGAAAGGATGTATTATATTACAGGCTGTAAATTGGAGTTATTGCTGAGGAATGCAGGAGGAATTGAATAAATTAAGCTTAGGCTTCTTACAACTCCGTTTGTATGTTATGGACAATATTATTCTTCTCCTTTTTCTTTTTTGTTTAAAATTTCAATTTTCTATTTTTCTTTTTCTGCTTTTTTAATGTAATTCCTTGTTTTCTTCTCATTTAATTTTTTTAAATTAATGTTGTCCAACATTAAAGCAAGCAGAATGATGGTCTGGTGTTGAGTTGTGCTGAGCAATTTGGCTTTATCAAAAGGAACTTAGTAAAGATCCCCTTGGTAATCTGAATTATTTATTTTGAAAAAATTTTAACAGAGTATGAAGAGTTTGAACAGTATTGCTAGAGTTGACCAGAGAGAATAGAAAAAGAATAGAAAAAAAACCCCAAAAGAAAAATAAGGTAAACAGCAAACAACGTGGTGAAAGACATACACCACATAAAAATCAAGATAACCGAACTACAGATTCAGGATCATCTACCGCACCTGTACCAATCAATCAAATGTTTCAATGTAAAGCACTTTGAGCTGTCCTGAAAATGAAAGGTGCTATATAAATAAACTTACCTTGCCAAAAGCCAAAATAAGGCAGGAGCACCAATATCAATAAGCTAAAAAGAAACCATTATCCATCCATCCATTTTCAACCGCTTTATCCCAGAGCGGGGTCGCGGGGGGGCTGGAGCCAATCCCAGCTGCCT
>JBAMHV010000003.1:15937196-15951331 GCA_037177535.1 Pseudomugil gertrudae | reverse complement strand
AGAGAACCCACGCTAACACGGAGAGAACCCACGCTAACACGGAGAGAACCCACGCTAACACGGAGAGAACCCACGCTTACACGGGGAGAACATGCAAACTCCACATAGAAAGATTCCCGGTTTGACCCCCGCCCCAACTGAGGCTTGAACCGGCAACCTTTTTGCTGTGAGGCCACAGAGCAAACCAACTGCGTGTAAAATCCATTAAATGTAATTTAACATTGTAGAGTGTTCTTTTATAATTTTGTCTGTATCTGTCTATACTGACTTTCAAAGAGTGGTAAACTCTTCCCAATCAGCTGAGCAGAATGTATGGCTAGTCCAAAAGCCATTTACAAAGAACCATGTTAGTCTTTTCACCACGAGTGTAGAAAGAGGAAAGTCATAGTGATGTATGTAAGCTGATAGTAGAGCAGTTAGTGTCTCCACTTATGACATATTTTGTCAGAAGTCACAGCTGTTCACTGGAATGTATTAAACTGAATTAACATGCAAATTAAGCAGTTGTGAAAGTGGATAACACTATTTTTTGTTGCCACTGTTATGATAATAAAGAACAGCATTAACAAAGGGTTTTATGTATTTAATTAAATATTTGCCAAAAAAACTTAACTGCAGGCAAACATGATGTCAACATGATGTTTTTATTTTGTGTATGTTTGGACACACTTTTCCATTAGTTTTAATGGTAAAGTGCATTCATTTTATTAAGATTTAGCATGGACAAATAATCATAAAAGACTTTAAATAGTATTTAAATTTCAAAGAACCTCAATCAGTATATCTAGTATTTTACCTATTTAGTATTATCAATTTAATGTAAAATTCAATATACCAGATTATAAAAAGAGATTTATCAAAGAGAGACTATTATGTCTCACGTTGCCAAAAAGTACACACACTCTCAATTATACTTTATTCAAAAGAATCATTCTTGACATTTTTTAAATTATATGACATGATTGTTGTAGATGTTATGTATCTGTTTCGAATAACAATCCCACTACATATTCATCGTCTTGTTTGTAGTCCAATTATAAATGACCTCCCTTTTAGTGCTGAGGATGGAGGAAACACAACACAAGCAACATGCTCAATTAAGCAAACCTATTAGATGACAAACAGGAGACATCCTCTACCTCATGGAGCTGACCTCTAGACAAAACATCTTAGCCTGTCTGGAGGTCATTTATTTGAAAATAATGGCATATACGTGCACACACACAAGGATAGAAGAGGCACATACCCATATATAAGATGTGAGACAGACAGACTGAAAGAATGGTCTGTGGAAAGGAAATGAATGAAGAGAGGAAGATAGCCAAGTTTAGTTAATGTTCTTGTTGTCTGGAGGAGAATCGGTCTGCTATAAACTATTAATGAAGAAGGGAGAGCCCCTTGTAACCCAGCACTCCCTTCTATTTTAACTTTAATGATCCAGGCACATCCAAACTGGTGCAGATGCTCACTGTTACTGTGAAAAAGATGGCCAGATGATTTTACAGAAAGTCCAAATAAAGCAAATATTCTGAAGTAAGCATTTTTGGGGGTAAGCTTAGCTGCTTAAATAGACTTTGAATTTTTCAAATTCAAATGTATTTATTTATAAAGCATTTTTGATGCTATAAAGCAACAAAAAGAGCTTTTCACAGTTGCATAACAAATTAAAACAAGGCATTTAAAATAACAACCCCCCCCTCCCACTCCTATATTCCTGTCTTAACTAAACACAAGTATAGAAATACTAATAAAACTAATTATTTTAAACATCTGGCTTGAAACTGCTGTGAGGAAACACTATTTTGGGGATCCATCTTCACCAGGAACCAGCCCACCCACGCACACAGTGACCCTCCAGCCTTCCAGAGTCATCGCTGCTACAGCCCCATGAGGAAACCAAAGAGAAAAAAAAAGTTAACTTTTTTGTGACATTTTATTTTGTTAAGGGACCAAATTATGTCATATTTATTTTAAAAAATGGATCAGGCTTTAAAAGTTTAATGACGGAATGATTTAGATCAGGTGTGTTGCAGCAGGGAAACATCTACAACTTGAAGGACAGTAGCTTGGAAGGACTGGAGAAGGCCCTGCATTAAGCAATTTCCTTGTTGTGAGCATGCCACAGTAGGGTTTTTTCGGCTCTGTTGTACACATGTAATCATAACTAAATAAAAAACTATTTAACGGATATCTTGGTGGGTAAAATGCTATTTGGGATGCAAGATCATCATGAATTAAACCATTGACTATATCCTAAATACAGAATCAGGACCCCGTGCTTTGCATTGTTTGCATGTTTTCCAACTCCAGCACACTTGATTCACATTAATGGACCTACTCAACAACTTCTGTTTGTTTAAATAAATTTCTGTAATATATGTTAAAGTAAAGTAACATCTAAAACATGCAGGGCAGTGGATCCCGAGGACCAGGGTTGAGAAATACACTCTTGGCCTCTTTATGGCACCTTATTAAATACCTGGCAGTAACAGTTACCTGTTAGTATACATTTGTAAATGATCCATAGAAGTTCTTTTAGTGGAGGTTTAAAGACAGTGTAACACACATTATGTGAAATAAATACAACAAAAGACTTAAAGAGAGTAAAGAGATCATGACACAATAAAAACTGATCTCAGTTCAAAGTTTAAGTAAGCATCATGCATAAACTCATATGCTCACATGTCAGTTTGGCAGGTATGTTTGCTCAGATGTTCTACAACCAAACCATTCTTGGGGATTCTCTAATTGAAGCCTCCCAAATTAAAATGTATTTAAAAAGTGATAAAGCCGTAGGAAACAATCTTTTTAGGCCTGTAACATTAAAATACAAAACAAAAGGCATTGAAAAAGATTTTAGATAATTTTAATTCTGTTTCTTCTTCACCAGATTTTCATGTCAGCACATGTTCACCTGCATTCCTTCATCCATATTCAGGACATTCTCATCTCCTTACCAACACCTCTTGTATTTTCCATTTCATGATGACCTAATGGTCCTACTTTTGTCCAAAACTGCAATATTCCTGGATTCTTGTTTCTAACCTTCTTGAATTTCCTGGTGGTTCCTTTGATTTTGTGTTTGGATCAATAATGTTTTTTTGTTTTGTTTTGTTTACTTTTATTTACACCTACATTGTTCTAATGGATGATAGGGCCAAGCTTATACAATGGCTTATTATTGAATGACTTATTGAATGTAAAATTGTTCTTGTATTGAGAGAGCACCTACTATGAAGTGAAAGCAAAAGGAAAAATAGTCCCTAAAGATGTTATTCTATGAACCATCATTGTCCTCAATTCCTGATATGCTAACAGAAAAAGCACCTCATTTATCAAAAGAATTGAAAGCAATATAATTTGTAGTCACATAACATCCTTAGGAACTAAAGAGTGTAACACTCATTTATTTAGAATACTACTTCTGTAATACCAGAAAAAATTAGGACATATTAACTAAATATAGTTGGAAAATCATATGTTTGTTTTGCCACCAATCCACAGCTGATCAATGCCAACCTGTTTAAAAAATATAAATACAGTATGTAGCTCTAAACAGTTTGTTTAGCGGTTTCACCTTGACAAAGCATAGGACAAAAAATAAAAACAGTGTAAGACAGGTCATATTGCTAAGCTCTCTGAATGGATCCAGATAAAGGAACTTTTCCTGCTCAGTGCTTTCATATTAAACCACCCCTTTTATCTAGTCTTTTGTTCACTTTATTCAATAAGATTAGGAAGAAAGTCAGGTTGAAAACTGAAGCATCATTAAAGATGTTTCTAACTTTTAGGGCTTTGCTCACCTGAAGAACACACCTCAGCTCCAACTGAGAAAGAGCAGAGCTGCTAATCATCTTCTTTTGTGTGAGTTCAAACCCTTAAGGGATAAGGATTTCCTCAAGAAGGGGGTCATATGTACTATCACTGTGTATGTGCATGAAGGTTTAACATATATCAACACATGTGGTTTATAAACACATGCACATGTTGATTTACACAAACAAGTCTCTTAGACACTTGCACTCATACATCAAAAAAACATATTCCACCACATTGGTAATTCCTGAGCTGCAGTTGCCATAGTAACAGGGTAACAAAATTTCAAGCTCTTTTACCATATGTGTTTTGTCCCACTTCACTCTGAGTAAGCGTTGATTTGTGAGGATTTTGGCACGTCACTAGTCAGTGTGTGCAGGTCTTGGACAATTACAGTGTGTGTACTTTGTGTGTGTTATTCAGCCCATCTAAGTTACACCCCCCTCCCCCATTTTGTCAAAAAAAGAAACACTTGAGTTTGTCTAACGGTACTTTAACCAGAAATAAACCTAATGAACACCTTTATACCAGAAAAGCACCTCTTTTCCATAGAACCCAGACTAAAAATCACTTTGACATACTGACTCAGATGTGATTCATATTCTCACAGAAAGCCTTTACAAACGTTATTCTTCTTTTTTACTTATTTAAAAAGTAAACTGAACTGAATTTAAAGTTTCTTAGTCAAATGCTATTTCATAGTTTATATAGCCTACAACAAAGAAAGAACATGCAGAAACTAAGAGGAGCAGAACAGATCTGTCATTTTCAATAGAAACATTTTGACCAATTTTAATTTTAAACTATTTCTCATTCAACATACATTTTTAGGGCTTGCTGGAACAATTAAACAACGTGTCTCTGGGATTTTATTCTTTGCACTACATTTTAAGTGTGCATTTGATGTACTTTGGAATCAGAGGACAGTGTCTGAATGCATTAGTGATATGTATTATCACCACTTTTAATGAGCTCATCTTCATTCTGATAAGCTGTCCATAATGCCTTACACAAAGAGACAACACGTGTGCAACACATTTCCACACAAAACTCTAAACAAGTTTAAAAGATGTTTTGCTCCATACAAATAGCAACAAAATAAGTGCAGGATGCTAAAGAAAGTTGAAAAAAAGATAACCTACAAAAAGATAAAGTACAATGGAAAATTAAAATATACAGACATACACTGTTTAATACAAGCTTACTTAAGCATTTAACATTTTAAAGAACTCTTCTTGTGTCAACACATACAATGTTATTTTACAAGCATGCATTTAGATTTACTTTACACCAATTACCTCTGCTCTCTATACCCCCATGCCTCTGTCATGGCTTTAACAGGAAGCCGTGTGGCTCTTCTGTTGGCTATTAATGGTCCAAGCATCTATTTTCAGGTGGAGCGTTGCAACCTGAGACGATTGGCAGCTGTGTGGAACTGGACTGAGCACAGAGACAGGAAGACATAATGGACACAAGAGTTTAGGTGTCAGTAAGTGTGTTGGTGTGTGTGTGTGTGGGTCATGTGTCCGAGAGCACAGGAAGTGGACATGAACACCCGAGATGTCTGATATGTTGAGAATGTGTTGCCTCTGGTCACATGGTGGAATGTATTGCGTTGGGCCAAGGACAGGCCAAGATTTTCCCACAGTCAGAATTAGTCAGTGAGACAGACAGAGCGAGCTCTATCAGTTCTGCTTACAGTTCCTCATACATTAAAACGTGCATTTAGAAGCTAATGTCGACTTGTTTTGCTAAATGAAACTCAAATAGCAACAACATGAAATCCTCCCGTTGCAAAACAGAATTTATGTTTTGGAAGTTTAATATTGACGATGAGATGGAAACAAAGCATACATACTATCAAATATCTTTAGCATAGAGGTAACAATGCAGTTACCTCTAATTTTTTTGTCATTTTCAGTTGTTCACAAGCTTTTTGTTTTGATTTAATCCCATAGATCAGTTACATATACACACTATCTTCATTGACACCCTCTAGCTCACACACACTGATGTGTAAAATGTAAATCATTTAAACCTGGTGAACTCAGTAAACATACTGAAATAAGCTTACATTTCTATCTTCAGTCACAACATAAGCTCGAGTCAGATCATAAAATTTGTTTGTTTTGAATGTGATGAAGTGAAACATGTTTCAAATTGAAGTAAAACTTTTAAATCTTATCTATCCATTTACATCCACTTATCTGAAGGTGGGTTTTCAGATGAGAGCTGAAATGTAGTTAAGTCAGTAAATTGAAAGCTTTGCTTTTGGCTATCTCTTTACCACAATGTACTTATACATTGTTCTCATTCCTAATCTCCCAGTCTGTCTATCCATCTTTTGCTTCATCCTACCATCACTCGCTAACAGGATCCCGTGATACTTAAACTCCCCCGCTTGAGATAATGACTCATTCCAAACCTGGAGGAAGCACTCCACTTCATGGACTCAGGCTTAGAGGGGCTGCTTTTATTCCAACCACTTCACACTGAGCTGTAAACCAGCCTAGTGCATGCTGAAGATCCTAGCCTTAGGAAACAAACATAAATACATCATCTGCAAAATGAAGGAATGCAACTTGAAGTTACCAGACACACTCCTCCTCCTTCTTATTGCACTTTGAGGTCTTGGCTATTAACACTAAAAATTCACAAAAATTAGTGATCTGGAGCAGCCTGAGTCCATTCATCATGTACACAGCTAGTATCCCAACCCTATGTCACTCAGTGCTTTTCAAGTTTTGCTTAGCTGTTCTCCAGCTGTTTGCTGGGGCTCCAGCTTTCCTGTAACGGTGAATTAGATTAGGTGGTGTGAAAAACGAATTAATGAATGCTTATCCCCACACCCACCTGATGCATTTCATCTTAACACCCTTCATACATTTACCTATTTCTCCTGATTTGTTTAATTATTTTATACAAAATGTATGAATTTGTCATTTGTTTAATAACGCTTTCAGCTACTAATTTGAACTGGTAATCCATTCCTAGTAAAAATATTAATAAAACACAGCCTCTACTCTGCAAAATTTCCAGTGTGCATGTCAGTGTGTGTCTTGTCAGCTGAGTAAGTTAGATGGTAGATTTGACTGGACCCTATCACATGCTACCACTAACACAACTGAGCCAATATCAGAGCTGTTAACTCACTACGATAACAGAGGCTTAGATTTGTGTTAGGTTGAATAGTTTTCAAAAGCTGAACCCTACAGCAGGCATTACACTATGTGAGCATAATCTCTAAATTAATTACACTTTATAGAAACAAATTACAGTAGTTTGGGGTAGCAGTTTGTTGCATCAGCACCACTTTGACTGAAACAACCATCTGAAAAAAAGTTTTGTCTTATCACTCATATTCTCTGAAAAATGACCAAGAAATGACAAATTCTGCAAGTAAACATCTGAGCACAAGTGTACATTTAGAACTTGGGATTTTCTCATCGTTTACTTATGACATACTAATCCCTCCTCTACTTAAAGGGATTCCACTTAGTGCGATGAAAGAAACTAATCTGTGTGTCATACGTGAATCTGCATGTTCACACACACACACACACACATACACTGTAAAGCTCAGAGTCATGTTCACCAATAGGGATCACTGACATGGAACCTGTAGCTCATTATCGGGACACAGGTGCACACTCACACAAAATGACTTGTTGACACCCTGATTCTTCAGCTCTGCCTGTAGATAATGAGCATTAATTAGGTAAGACACTCAGAGTAAAAAGTCAGACTGAAACAAGAACAGATCAAGGAAGTAAAGAAAAAAAAGAGCAAGAGAGAGGACCCCACGAAGAAAGCATTCACAGTGTGAGAGAAGAGACAGGCATGGGATGAATTAGCCGCAGAGTGTTTGAATAAAAAGAGAACACCCTGTAAGCACATAATGAGATTACAATGTGGAAAGAACATTTATGCTTATTTTGAATCCACCAGAGAGCTCTGATTTCCAAAATGTGTGTACTCCTCCATAATGAAGTACTTGACATACATTCTGCATGTTTTTGCTTATTCTAAACAACAAACACAGTTTGATAAGACAGAAAGTGAATTTAAAATGATAACCACTCTCAGCACCACTTATTTGCTCTTAAAACTGAGACTTTAAATAAAACCTTAAAGCGATTTAGCACTGCTTGTGAATTTGGGATGTTTACATTAAGGAGTGATAACTGCTCTGGGTGAAATGTAAGTGTATGCATGCACAAGCAAAAAGAAGATAAAAAGAATATTTAAAAAATGAGACCCCTAGCTTTCAAGTATACCAAGTCCACTTTGTTCTGCACTGGAGTGTGATTAGTGTTCACACTGCACCAAATAAATCATACTATCTTTAGAAGCAGACCACATTCTGTTTAACTTTTAAAGGCAAACATATCACATTTGATACACACGGTTTCTGGAACCTTAAGTATAATTTTATTCTAGAAATCTAATTCAAAGCCATGTTGTGCACAGTGTTATATTTGTCTCCTGGCCCTTAAAGGAAACCAGAAAGCAGAGAACTGCAATAGAATAAATTTGAACTATCACATGTTAATAAAGAGTTAAAAAAACTCCAAAATGTGAAGGGCAAAGGGGCAAACAAAGAGCTCAGATTTTTATGGGCCCCTTTCCTCCCATAATTGTTCTTAGGTCAAGCTTTAAAGTTAAAGTTGGCAAACAGGCAATGTGAACGCATCTTTAGATTAACCTCTGGATCTCACTGGTGTGATCACAACACAAAATGCTTCCACACAAAATAACCTTTTGGTTATATACCTGTACAATCCCTACAGTCTCATTGTTGTATTACCAGTAATTATGCAGCTGATGTGATATGTTAAAAAAAGACCCAAAATTTTCTCATTTAGGTGGATTACTTTAAATAGCTTTGTCTTGACATTTTACTTTACTGTGTTGGGGGATGGTAATGCTTTAATCCTTAAGTCGAGTAACAGCCACAAATGCACATTAGAACGTTCAGGTAATCAGCTCAGATAATGGATAAAGAAAAGAGGAAGAGGAGAAATAAAGAGGGTTATTTTCTTTAAGACCTGCAGCTGCAAAGGAATCATCATAGGGGGAAAATATATACTAAATATACATATTTTCCCCCCATATTTTTTTCCTACTTGTCGAGTGCAACATATGCCTGGCAGTCCGATCCTCGGCTGCAGAAACTGGCTTTAGGGACATGAAACATCAACTCTCTGGTGGGAAAAGGGGCCTGAGCTGGTGCGTGAGGTTGAGTGGTTCTGGCTTATCTCAATGCAGGGTTTAGGGCTCTGGAACCAGTTTTCTTGAGAAATGTTGGACCTTCTTCCGCTTTGGTGTTGCCCACAGTAAGAGGCGTGGAGCAGGTGTGGGCATACTAATTGTCTCCTGGTTGGGTGCTTGTACATTGGGGTTCACACTGGTGGACGAGCCTTTGGGTAAGGGGAAGGGTCCTGACTTGTTTGTGCCCACCGATTGGCAATGCAGAGTACCCACCCTTTCTGGAAATCCTTGGAGGGAGTGCTGGAGAGCACTGGAGAAAACCCTGGCCTGCCATTTCCAGGCTTGGCATGCCTCCACACCTATGTCACCACATGTTAGTTGCATGGCTTGCGGGAGACTTACCCTGGTATTTGACTTGCGTTCATATACACCACAATGAGCAGAAGAATTCTTCAATGGAGTTCAGGAAAAGGGAGTGCAGTGGAAAGCAAAGACTGATAAAACCTTGGCTCATATTGAACCAATCTAACCCGGAAGGGTTGGTGAAACAGTCTATGGTGAAAACGCACAATGTCCTAAACTACAACATAGATGGGATTCTCAACCTGCTGCTCAAACAGAGCATTTTGTAGAGTCCGGGTTGGCATGATGGTGGACAACTTCACGATTGCTGATGGAAGCACACAACCTGTTTGTAGAGGGTGGTTATGCAAGCTGATAGATAATGTAATGGGGTCAGATAAAAGTCTAGCTAGAGTCCAGAACTGAATGATAAGAGCTCACCACTGATATTACAACATGCGGCTAACAAGTAATATGGAGATATGTTGCTTGCTTAAATATTAGGCTGTTGTGCATTTTAATATTCATTGTGCAGAGATACATATTTTTGTGAGGAAATTCAATGTTGTGATGCTTTGTCCTTTGCTTTAACAGTTACATTAACAGTTAAATGTTTTAACCTTAAGCAAACTTGCAACCTTGCAAGTATTTTTCATTTAATTTTCATTTAATTTCATTTAAACCTTTAACTGATTTTGAACGGGATCTAAAAATCTACTCCCAAACAACCCTACTTGTTTGTTTATGTTTATAACAACAAACTGTCCTCACTGTGATGTGTCAGACTGTGGAAAATAGTACACACTCTTCTGCAAGCTGTAAACACTCATTCTGGTGGCTGTCAGTGAAATACTTGGTCCTGCTGAGCTCTGCAACAATTCCACTTCCTTCCTGTTCGCTGTTACCATGGTAACAGCCAAGGAGAACTCTGTTATCATTACATGGATCGGGCTGCAAAATGTATTTTTATCTCCACTTCCCTATCTCTCTGCCTCAAACAGCCAGAGGACTGAGTGTCCTCACAGGTTTCACACTACAGCTGGAGCATGCAGTCATTTTTGTGAAATGAGCTAAAACAAGATAAGGAGTGAAAGACAACTAGAGGATCGTTTTCTGTAAAAAGATTTAATGTTTATGCACAAATAAGCAGAATTGTACACAGAGAAAAAGAGCATCATAGTAACAGTGCTCACATAGCATGCAGATAGGAGAGAAATGTGTTTTCAGCAGCACATTCTATCAACCATGAATATCTTTGGTAATAATGCTTCATTTACTAACTCTGGCTGAGGTATTTCAGTGGCATTGAAAAGGGATTATGTTTATGTGTTGAAATATATCTAGAAATAGTATTCAAACCTAACCAGTGACATAACTACCCCCCCCCCCAAAAAAAAAACAAACAAAACAAAACATGTAAGACTCATTGATGAAATATTTTCTAACATAAAAATGAGCACTACAGTTTGTTTTAATTTTGAGTCAGACTCTCACTCACACACACACATATTATTTAAAAAAGAAGAAAAAAAGAAATGTGTGTGTGTGCACATCCTGCATGCTGTATAGCAGTATTTGGGTAGATCAAGTGCAGGATGGCAAAGCTAAAGCTCAGTTTGGATGAAACAATGCATTATGTGTCTAAACTAATACCTAAAATACTAGACATAAAAAATGTCTTTGTCATTTAATAAAAGTTGCATAAAATCTGCAAGTCATTAAAAAAAGGGAACACATTCACAAAAGAAAAATACCTATTACTGAAGCACTGTCAAGAAGATGCTTAACAATAAGTTAAAATTTGAAATGACAACAAAGTGTGGAAAGTACGGGTAGGAAAGAAAAATAAGCTCCTCTGTAACCAACAAATTTCTTTATATTAAAAAATATGTTTTAATTTGTTATTTGTTTCACCATAATTTGTGTACAATAAATTTTTATTACAATTTCACTGTCAGTTTGCAGATCTTGCACTCGTTGGGGATTTAGTTACTTGTAGGGTAATTCTGGTTTTGTTTTTTGTTCTTTTTTTGGCAACTTATGTGATCATTTTTAATGGTACTTTTGTTTTTTGTCAAAAATGAAAGTGGGTCATCTGGTTATTGGAATTCAGTGCCATGAGATAATATCTTCAAATGGCTAAAAATGAGTAACACACACAACATTCATTTCACTAAAAATAATAAACAGTTGGACCATATTTAATATAATCTGCAACAAATCCACAACATAAAAACATTTCCTTCATGGCTTTTTGCCTCAAGGGTAAAAAAAATTAAAGTCATCACCAGTAAAAAAAAAAAAGGGCAGTGACAGCCTAAAAACACACTCAGTGCATTTTTCTGAAAAAGTTAAGAAAAATGCCTTCTAAATGTTGTTGAGCTGAATGCAAATATTTCAGGGTTGAGCTCGTCCTCATGCAGAGTTTCGTCCTGGGTGCCAATGTGTAAGTGTGTATGTGTAAGTTTCTTGGGTCTGTCTCAAATCATGCAGTTATTTATCATTCAACAGTTCTTAGGGGAGCAGCAAAGGTGAAAGCAAGGCGCAAAGAGATGGTCTGAGGCCAGTAAGGTGCTCCAGAGACAATTAGGCAACTCAAAAGAGTAAATGAGCTAATGTTCGGCTAATTTGACTCTGGGGAGGACATTTCAAAACTTCATTCATCATTCAAAAATTCCAGAGAAGGGATGGTGTCTAATGATTGATTATTTTGTGGTGCGATTTAGTTTAACTTTTAAAAAGATAATTATGGGATACATTTGATATGACTGAAAAGGTTGAATGGTCTACTGAACTCATAGATGTAAATTAAAAAAATATAATTAACATCTACAAAGCAGGAAAAATTACTACAAAGAAGCATTGGGTTTTTCAGGTCGTTTGTACTGTGATTAAGGAATGCTGTGATTGACAGCAATGGTGGAATTAAAGTATTTGGCAGACTGAAATGTGGACGATGATGCAAAGGGGGCTTTTTGGAGTGCACTTCCCCTAGCCTAACAAGATTAGAAATCCATCGAGCCAGGGTTAGAGGAGATTGATTGAGACTGAGGAACATTAGTTTGGACAAGTCTGAAAGCTGCTAGTTTTCTGAACTACAAGCATCAGATAGGGTTCTGGAGTGAGAACAATAAACATCAATGAGTCCTTTAGAGACTGGTTTGGCATGTATTACATAGGAAATTTTGTATATTTCTTTATTGATCATTATTAATACAATGTTTTCTTCCTGTGGAAATGACATTTTTATGTCATTTGTCCACCTGTCTTCATCTAAAGTTACATTTTACCAGCTTCCCTTTCTGGGAACTCATTGCTACGATCATAGATCAGGTTTAATTTTAATAGTCTGCAGACAGGCACTACTCATTTACCTGTCAGTCTTACCTTTTCCGAACACTTGAACGACGGGATTATTTAGTAGCCTACTCATAGATGTCATGTCAAAAGAAAAATGTATCAAAAGCCTCTTACTAGATTAAAGGTTACTCAACAAATACAAACAGTAGGTGACTATGGCTGGATAGAAAACTCTCAAAATGACAAAGAGCTGCAGTCTGGCAAAGACAATGGCATTAAGAGGGGGTGCATATTATGATCATTTATTAAACTCAGTTTAAAGGAGGATTTGTAACCCAGGTCTTCAAGTTTTACTGGACAAATCAAGTTTTTAATGGCTAGTTAGGGTACATTTTTCATGTTTACAAATTGTTCTCCTATTCAGTGGGAAAGTGAGATGGGGAAGGAACTGTTCATCACTTCTTACAGCTAGTAATCTTTTAATTGCTCATTTCAACTGATTAATTACTAAGAAAAAATTCTCACAACAAATGCTAATTTTAATATTACAGTTGTTGCAGCATGGTGGGGTAGTGGTTTACACTGCAGCCTCACAGCAAGAAGGTCGCTGGTTTAGATCCTCGGCTGGGGGAGGTGCCCTTTCTGTGTGGAGTTTGCATGTTCTCCTTGTGCATGTATGGGTTTCCTTGGGTTCTGCAGCTTCCTCCTGCCCACAAGACATGCATATGAGGTAGATTGCTGTTAATTGTTCACTTATCACATGTATGTTTCCTTTGTACATACAAATTTGTACACTATGGCTATTTTAAAATTATACTATTTAACACAAATGTAGCAGCAAATATATCAACACTGTAGCCATTCTTTTATTTATTTTAACATAAGTCCCGCAGAGATGCAAACACTCACAATCCTACTTACTCTTTGAGATAATCTAGAAATATTAGTTAACCTCACATGTGTTTAGACTGTGGGAGGAAGCTTGAGTACCAAGAAACAACCAAATAACCACCACATCATTACAAAAACAAAGTTCTGTCCTATGTGGGCAGAAAGATGGTCTAAGTAATCTGCCACTAATTCACATACATGAAACCAGCCACTAGCAGCACAGTGCCATTTCAAAACCACATAGAAATGCAGCATTGCACAATTTGCAGAGAAAATGAAAGCTACAGCATAAGTTGACTTAACAATATAAATATTACACTTACAGATCTGGTTGAAAAGAATTTGCTTCAGATTTAAATAATTTGATCCCCAAAATAGGCGTCGAGCAAAGAATGGACAAAAACCCCAGTATTAGTTTATTTTCTGCCAGCACCAGGTCATCATCTTCTTCATTTGGTAAACTATAGCTGCAATGAACCGGTAACCTGTACAAGATGTGATGGATGGATGGATGAATGGATGGATGGATGGATGGATGGATGGATGGATGGATGGATGGATGGATGGATGGATGG
>JBAMHV010000003.1:15904566-15937096 GCA_037177535.1 Pseudomugil gertrudae | reverse complement strand
GGATGGATGGATGGATGGATGGATGGATGGATGGATGGATGGATGAATGGATGAATGGATGGATGGATGGATGGATGGATAGATGGATGGATTGATGGATGGATGGATGGATGGATGGATGGATGGATGGATGGATGGATGAATGGATGAATGGATGGATAGATGGATGGATGGATGGATGGATGGATGGATGGATGGATGGATGGATGGATAAATGGATGGATGGGTAGATGGATGGATGGATGCTAATCTCTAAGGCAAAGTGGACTTTACAGTCCTACTCATCCTGTGGTAGAAGACAGGAACATTTCTCAGCTGTGTATATCATCTGTGTGGAAGCCAAGAGCAGCTATGCTTGAAAAATTTCTGTTCAAGCATCATTATTTCACAAAGACAAGTTAAAAATATCAGAATAATTTATCTTTAACTAATTATTTTTACAAACTTTGAAAAAACAAGTGGTGTTAGTTTGTTACAGTTCAGGAAAGCCCATGTTAGGAAGTTATAGATACAGATCCACAGCAACCATTACTTTATTTAAATTTTTTTACATTGCATCTACGCTCTGAGGGCTTCTACTGTTATTGCCGGTGCTTCTTGGTTTAGTGTATAGCTATTTATGTAATTTAATTCCTTGCTAAATGCCTGACAAACACAAACAGTATTGGCTCAACTCTATTATACAACTAATGGAATAATGATCTATATAATCATAACCTTTAAACAAATCAAGCTATGTTGTTTGCACATTTAATGATTTTGTAAGTCACCGATATCTTAAATTATCACCCATTTAGCTGACTAAGTGCAATATTTTTTTTTATCTCCCTTTAGAGATGCCCATGTTTGCTATTCGAGACAACAGTCATGTAGTGAGGAAATCACTTGCTGCTGTTAATCTTTAACTAACCAGTGGATGTGCAGCGTACTTTATTAGCTAAGAGAGCACCCGACCCTCGGTCTGTGTAAGTCACGTTACACCAGGTGAAAGAAAGGGGAAGGGTACGGTGAAATCAATACAGACAGTTTCAAGAAAATACAAAGAAAATGGGAAAATAGTGGAAGACGATGTAAAGCTAATGAGATTTACTTCATCATTTTTCAATATGTGTATCACTAATTACACTAACTTCCATTTTAACTTAAAAACCAGAAAAAACATATACAACAAAACAATAACCAGTAATTTATGCATTTTTGTAGCCTAACTTCCATTTAAATTTAAAGTTTAAACTTTTGCCAGCGGTTGTAATATAGTCAAAATTGTATGATGGAGTAAAGTATTGCATTTTTTTATTATTTAGATTTGTTTGTAACATATTTGTTACAAACTTAACAAATTCCACTTTGAGTTTGGGTAATGACACTGGGGTAAAACAGATAAAGAAAAAAAAGAGTGAACATTTGTTCTGAAAGAACAGGTTCAAAGTCAAGTATTCGTTCACACGTGGCTGTCCATGTGCATGTACGGCATACGGACATGAGCTACAAGTACTTCTGCACAAAGTGGCTGAAACCAGAAATGAAACAACGCTAAATTTTTAATGCCAGTTTGCATAAAGTCTCAAAGTGTTCATTGTAACTAAATTAAACTGTTTTGCATTTTGAGTTGAAGCTGTGATGTTTGAGGTTATGAGATGTTAGTGATCTTTGTTCAGGTGTGTGCTTACTCAGCTTCAGGAGTCTCAGCAGCTGACATTAGTTATGTCACAGAAAGTGTACGGTATATACTTTTGTCAAACAAGTTGCACCAAGACCTGCGAGCATTGTGGGTCACACATACATTTTGGATTTTATTTTAGCCAAATTTTCAAATTAGTCATTTTCAAAATTTCAAAATAGAATCATGCAAAAAAATATGTAAAAAAAAAGTAATTATGTATTAAACAACGTTTTTTTAAAAAAAAGTTTAATAAAAACATATAATGAAACATTTCAGATGTTGTACCCAAACCCTGAAGCAGAAACAAACATGATAATTTTAATAAAAATAGAGGTAAATATGTCAGTGTAAGTAAAAGAAAAAGTTTATCTTACTTGCATCATTTCCTTGTGTCAGCTCTGCTTAATTTAGATCAAAATGTATTTTATCATTTCTTAAAATCTAAAAATTTCTAATATTTAATTGAATATGTTTATCTTTTCAAAGGCTGTAATTGGGCTGAAACAGGAAAAAATGAAAAGGGAGCTTTAACTCCATTTTAATTGAATGAGAAATGCATTTAAAAACAATAACTAGTTGTTCAAAGATGGAAATAGAGATCAAATCATCAGGTTAAAGCGCAAGAAGTAGTGCAATTCTGTTTTGTTGATAATTACAATTTTGCTGCTGTTCTCCCTTCATCTCTTCTCTCATCCTTCCTTCCTCCACATACACTCCCTCCCTCTCATTGTGCTCTTGAAGTGATGTGTTGCTGGAGCCTTGTGCTGGTTCTTTATATAACTGTGAAAGACAGCTCAGAGTGTACAGTGCATGAGAGCAGTACCACTCACAGTGGGAGGACTGTGCTCGCCTAAGCACAGCAGCAGCAGCCACAGCAGCTATTTACTGTAATTATTTGAACCCATTAAGGGAGCCAACAACAGAGCAGGTTTTTAAAGTACCAAGACCTGAGCACTTTGGTTTGTCACGGTCATTACAGTGCAGAAGTACTTTATTTCAGCTCTGTCACTTACACTGAGTGCCAGGAAAGTTTAATTAAAAGAAGAAAGAAGCCAGAGCCTTACCAAAAAAGTCTGCAGGCTTTAATAAAACTGTCTTACTGTATATGGAGGAAGCTGGCTACACTTTTTATTTAACATCTTTTGGCTATTATTGATTGATTACTGAAATGACATCATTTCAGTTAATGTGTCAAATTTTACGCAGTTCCCTCGAATGACACAAAACAGTTTTCTTAGTCTTTGTTGGAGGTATAATTACATCTAAAAATGAACCCAAACTCTTGGCTGTGCTTGAACCCTTTGCATTCAGCTGCACTACATTATTTTCTTGATAACAAGCTTAGGACAAACAACATGCACTTTTGAGACATGAAGAAGTATGTTAATTAGATTTGTAAAAAAACACAGAAAATCTTAAAAAAAACCCCAATGGGACGTGGCAGAGAGCTTTTGGGTATATTTCTTTTGACTGTGCCTTCACTGATTATAGAATCAGTTTAAATTATGTTAAATTGGAGCTAAAAATATTTCCTATGAATTTATGATGATGGTAATGATGGTGGTGATGGTCATATATAAAATCTGGACATTATGTTGCCAGGTAATACAATCAGCCACCTTCTAGTGTTGTACAGTTGTGCTTATTTATGAGTTTCAGGCCATTTTTTCATAGAATATTAATGATAACACAAACATTCTTTGTTCACTCATGGTTAGTGCTTGGGTAACGCCATTTACTATCAAAAAGCAGTGTTTACACTTTTTAAATTATAACAACAGAAACTGCACAAATGACCCTGATCAAACATTTACATACGCTTGAGACTTTGGCCTGATAACATGCATACAGCCCTGTGATGGACTTGCGACCTGTCCAGGGTGTACCCTGGCTCTCGGCCGTTGACAGCTGGGATTGGCTCCAGCCCCCCCGCGACCCCGTTCAGGGAAAAAGCGGTAGAAAATGGATGGATGGAACATGCATACAAGTTGACACGAATTGGTTTGAATGGCTAGAAAGGTTACCATCCACACCTGTGATCTGTCTGCATGTATCAGTGTTTTAGTTTTAGTAAGATTCTGGGCTCCTGACAGAACCTTACAATGACTTCTCTGGATTCTGAGTCATATGGACTTAAAGAGTTGTCAAAAGATTTCCAGGAAAATGTCACTGAATTGTATAAAATGAGAAAGGGATATAAGAAGATATTCATGGAACTGATAATGCCAAATAAATGTGTTCAAACCCTAATTAAGAAGTGGAAAAGAAGAGATTCAGCTAAAACCAAATACTAATTGGGTCAACCAACAAAGATGTCTGCCACAGCAGCCAGAAAAGTTGTTTAAGATGAAATCCACAGACAACATAAGCTGAAATACAGGATTCACTGAAAAAAAGTGGTGTGGGTGTTTTAAGGTGCACAATAAAGAGGCACTTGAAGAAAAAGGGGCTGCGTGGCCGAGTTGCCAGAAAAAGGTCATTACTACGTGAATGCAACAAAAAAATCACACTTACAACATGTCAAACAGCCCAGAGACAACCCTCAATACTTCTGGAACCAAACCATTTGGAGTGACACGACAAAAATTGAACTTTTTGGCCACAACCATAAATGTTATATTTAGAGAAGAGTCAGCAAGGATTATGTTGAAATGTACACTATTCCCACTATGAAACATGTGCAGTGGATCACTGATGTTTTGGAGATGTTGATGGCAAGATGAATGCAGCATGTTATCAAAAAATACTGGAGGAAAATTTGCACTCATCAGCCCAAAAGCTTCGTATGGGATGTACTTGGATATTCAACATGATAATGATCCAAAACACAAAGCCAAGTGGACCTGCCATCGGCTACTGAAGCATAAATTGAAGGTTCTGGAGTGTCCATCTCATTCTCCTGATCTCAATATCATCAAGCCATTCTGAGGAGATCTCAAGTGTGCAGTTCATACAAGATAGCCCAAGAATTTGCAGGAACTGGAGACCATTTGCCAAGATGAATGGGTATCTTTATTATTGGACAAAATATAGAGCCTCATCCACAACTATCACAAAAGACTCCAAGCTATCACTGATGTTAAAGGGAGCGATTCACAGTATTATAACCTGTGATATGTAAACTTTTGATCAGGGTCATTCATTTAAGCCGTTTCTGCTGTTATGATGATTAAAAAAACACTGTTGTTTGATAATAAATGGCTTCAGCAAAGCACTAAGATTGGGTGAAAGTAGAGTTTTTGCGTTATCATTCATATTCCCTGTTCTGTGCTGTTCAGAGTGGTGCGTTGCCACTGTAATATCATGCCTCAACTGCTATAAAGTGAATGGCTGACTTGCGCAACAGTAGAGAAAACACTGCCAATGTGAAGGCGAGCCGTTGTAAGGAGATGCGAAAGGACATCCCTGGAGGAGAGAAGGAAAGAGAATTTATATTTATAGTCAGTTCAGTTCAATGGCGCCTGTTACAAACTTTTTTCCTCCTCTACCATCTCACTACCTCAGTCTTTTTTTCTATGCCTCTGCCATCTTTTATACACACATGTGCAATTCTTGTATCCTTTCTAATAGATAAATAGATACAATGGAAAAGAGAGGTTGTGGGAGCATGTATGCATGCAGATGTTTATTTACTGTATGTTTGGAGAGAGATGTTTGTTTTGTGCTTCTCTGCAACACTTCACTTCACTGCCACAGAAGTAAACATTTCATGCAAATAACATTTAGAAAGTGACTAAGTCTGAATTATTTAACATACAGGGTTAAAATCTTTGAAGATAAAAACATGTCTTTTTTGACACCATATGTACACAGTGAAAGTGGAACCAACAGCAGCTTAGCTTAGTTTGGTTTAAATACTAGAGAACAAGTAGCCAAGCTTTGCCTAACCTAAACTGCTAAGTCAATCAACATGTACACAGGCTGTGTATTTATTCATTTTCAAATTAAACAAGGTAGCTGAACCAAATTTTATTACCAATCAGATTGTGAGGGGAAGCACAAGAGTCAGTTCAGCCAGCCAAACGTGTAGCTAGAAACATACAGGAAAAAAAATTAACTCAGAAAAACATTGTGTGGGCATTTGTGGAAAAAGCCAAAAGCAGGTCTTATGCAAATATAAAGATAAATAAGAAAAAATAAAAGAAAGAAAAACTCACTGTGGCAGCTTGGAAAAAATCTGGAAGAGACGACCTTAACAAGATGCATTTGATGTCAGTATGTCAGTAAGTAAATAGTATTTGGTGTAACTGAATGATGATAATGTGAAATTAACACTGACTGACATCCTACTCAGCTATGTGATGACATATTGTATGAAAATAAAAAAGCTACATCACAGCGGCTATTCCATTTCTTCAAAGTTGTATCATTCTGGAAGGCAAAACATGTTCTGCACTAAGGTGATATTTCAAATGACTTAATATTTGCATAGAGTATTCTGAGAGCAAATAGTTTACCAATACCATAACTGGATGTCAAACCAAAGTGATAGTGAGGTAGTAGGAAGAGTGCATGGCCTGCTACGTCCTCATACAGAGAATGGTGACAGAGATCCTGGGTGTGTGTTAATATAGTTTAAAGTGTATGTGAATGTTTAATCAACACATTTTCAACCAGTTCTGAACATGTTTTTGCTGGTTCTGTCATTTATTGATAAAATTTTTTTGTTATTTTCTATGAAATAAGCTGAAGTATAACAGTTAATCAAATGGTGTTACTATTGTTTATATTCTAAATTTCATTTCAATCATTTGAGTGAATGGGAGAGTGTAGAATTTCCCTCTGTGGATGAATAAAGTATTTTTGATTTGATTTGATTTGAGAAAAATGAACGTACAATGTTAATGTAAATATGCCAAATTTGGCAGTTTGCTGATTTCCGTCCGTATTCCCATGAAGCAAACACACATCAACAACAGTACTGTCAAGAACTGAAACAGCACCATATAAGCATTTAAACATTATTAGTTAAACTGTCCGAATATAACATTTTTACATTATTTCATGTTCAATTTTGTCTGTACAAAGAAAATCTTTTTTTATATATAATTGTATTGAATGTTGAGGTGTTTGAGGATAAACCATTAGACATATTGCTGCATAAAAATGAGATGTGCATGAGGGCATTTTTTTTGATAATATAACTGAAACTACAATGACGTCATATGTTCAAGTACTGTAAATTCCTAGCTTAAGTTGGTCTGCTGAGCTAAGCTAATGTAAACAGACATGGAGCAAGCTGCTCACACCTAGCCCGTTCAGTGGTAACTCTGGTTGGCTAATGCTGAAAACATCTGCTCTCTAATATCTGTGCAAGTGTGCTGATCTTGCAATATTATTTATGGATTTAGAAAAAAAATGTTAATCATTTGTGGTAAGAAATTAGAAGGAAACATGTTACAGAAAAAAAATATTTCAATATTTATTTGCGGTATAAACATGTCTTGTGTTGTTTCCATACACTGTACAATACAGAGGGTCAATCATATTTCTTTCAGTAGACAGAAAGGTGAAACTCCCTCATTAACATGCCCCTTGTTTGTATACATAGACAGATTGCATCTTTTTTTTTAAAAAAAACTGTTTACAGCACAATACAAAACAGCTATTCAACGTGACTCTGAAGCTGTAACACGATGCAAGATGCATTGTCAAAAAAAAGGAGAAAAAAATCCCTGAAAAATTCCTCACTGAGGTAACGTTTTAAAATCATTCACTTTTTCTTTCGCTTTGTTTTTCATGGCACCACCTCTTGCCTCTCCTTTGCCCTTCTTTCACACGCATCACTCCCTCAAAAGCACATTCTTGCCAGGATGTACTGTCGCTACAAGTTTTACGGACACAGAAACGTTCATTCCCGTGATCTGGAAAATGTACAAACAGAGAAAAACACTTGGCTTCTCTTTTGTTGTTATAAAGACACAAGAACACAAGAAAGCAGCTTGCAAACGACCAGATTATTTTTAAATAGAAAAGCTTTGTCCTGAAATAGATTTCAGTCCTAGGGTGCAAGGGATCAAGTCCTCAGTCTTTTTGTTTTAGAGTATGTGGAATATGAATCCAGACAAAGAAAGTCCGTTCAAGCGTGGTCATAATATTTTCATCTCTGATGCTGTAATATGAGAGGAACTTTGCATATAAATTCATAACATACATATACTGAGATATACAGTATATTCATCATGAAAGGCCACGGGAATAGCATAGAGCACATTATATCAAAACATGACAGAAAAATATCTTGTAATTATGTAAGCCGTGTGGTATCATTGTCATGACAAAAACTGGCATGCTGAACCTCAGCTGTGTAACATGTATGTTGTCAAGGGCTTCACTCAAGGCAAGGTTTGCATGGATGTGATGCTTTAACCCTGACAGGTGGCTGGGTCTGATACTATGAATTTTAGCAACAGTCAGAAATGTTATTTGTTGGCTGTTTTGTTTGGTTTGTGAAACAAGTTAAAAATGTTATCAACCTTCCACCTCCAGCTACGCTAATGAAGCAAAGCAACCGTTCCAGAAATCATTTCAGCATCCTGAAATGTCAATCCATTCAAAGGGAATGAGAAGCGAGCGCTGATGCCTGAAAAGTGTACGTGTGAATCCGACCTCAGGTTGGACACACTGGCCCCACGTTTTGGACACCCCAGGTGAAATGTTACTTCAGTCGACAAGCCGTAACTAAGCTGGATCTTGTGTACTTATATTGTGTAGATAACGTACAAAAGATGATCAATTTAAAAACGTTTGAGGTCTCGGATGTACAAAATACTGCAAAAAAGGTGTTGTGATATATTGCAGAGTAACAAAGCGGACCTTGTGTGACCCGTCACAGTAAAAAGACAGATTGCTGTCTATTATCACTGTCTACTTATTCAAATAACAGAGACACAAATTTCCAAGTTTTTCTCAAGAGAGATACAAAGAGTATTGAACAGTCAGCGTTAGAAACATGTTAGAAAGATGATGTAAGGCCAGCTAAACCAACGGATAGATTTGACTGCTGTGCCCTCTGAAACCCAGTTCTGATTCTGTTCAGACCCAGTCCACATCTGCACTTTGAAAACCCGTTTCTTATGATCTTTTGGCCTCAAGCAAAACTAAAAAAATTTTTACTGTTTATTACATGGCAATCATACACATCTCAGCCTATAATTTACTGAAATGTTGGAAAAGTGTTTTCATTCAGCTGCCTTGGAGCCTGATCTTTGTCGAACTAATATCCCCTTACACTTGAAACGGACTTTACTCCAAAGCATAAAGTTATTCTGCCTTTTGTCTGCCTTGCCTGTGAAAACCAGGCTTCCTTTCTTTTGCAACATATTTTTTCCATCAATGTTAAGTCTGTTACAGTCCCAGCATGAAAAGCTGTAAAATAAGGCCATTTTTTTACTTTTTTTTTCGGTCTCAAAATTCATATACTGTTACTGAAAATGCAGTATTTTTTGTCACGAGGCCTGAAGTACCAACAACATCCAACTAACAAATCATGTGTGACTGGTAGTTTATTTTTGGCAAAAATCCTTGTAAAATGCAAAATCTAAAAAAGTCCTTTGTGTAGCTTTTCTAAGAATTTAGCTTATTTTCTCTTTTCTTTGGGTACTGCAGATGTGGACAAAGTCTCAGAAAGCACTTCCACTACATACTGAGTGCTGCTGTGATCAGCAATAACAGCAGTTAAAAAAACAGGCCTCATTGTTTTCATGGTCTTCTCGCCTGGTAAAGCAACATCCATCCTATGATTACATCTACTGTTAGAGAGCATACAGCACCAAAGCATGCTCGCGTACAGAAAATATCAATTTGCTTATTATTAGTTTTATTATATATATATAAATCATATATTCATTTTTGTTTAATATAGCTTTCATATAATATACCCGAGGCTTAAGGCTGAATCAACCTACACAAAAATGTCTCATAAAATGGGAGATCCCTACTAAGAAAAACTTTTGCTTTCACTGTCTTCTAATGCAGGTGACGGGACGTGAAGCTTTTATAAGTGCAGTCTGCAGAGGAGGCCAATCCCAGTCCACATTACTAAATTCCTGCTGACACTAACACCACAGTCCCTTGTCCTGGTTTCCTTTTCTTTGGCAGATGTCGGTCATGTAAGAAGGCTGAGGTGCTTCTTTGACCAAGACTTTTATGATAAGGTGCCCCGAAAGCATTATTTTCAAACATTAACCTCAACTGATAAAAACACCAAGACAACTGTTGTGATGTTAGCCTGTTAAGTGAAATAAAATCCCCACCCCAAACACATTTCATCTGATTTCTACCACCATGCCCAACTCCTCCCAGTTTGCTCTAACTTAGGCTTTACCCAGAAGATGTGCTCAGGGCCCAGTTCGTGCTCCCTCCCCACTGCACTATGCAGCTGTCAGGACTTGTCGCAGCCTGGGACTGGCCTCTCCTCTGTCCACTCCGCCTCTCTGAATGTCTCTTTATCTGCCTGCTTCCAGCACCGACCTCAAGTGCCAGCAAGTCAATGGCTACGACACTGTGCAAACTGCATTAGGTCATTTTTTTAAAAAAATCAACACTTATTCCTTTTCTTTCGCTTTACAATCTCTTAAGCCGTTATTAGATTGAATCACTTTGTTTTTGGACAAAGATAAGATTTCTATGCGTATATATTCATATATGGTGTAGATCTGTACGGAAATGTACATAAAAATATACAAAAATGCATATAGACATACTGAATTTGTTAAGGACTGTTCATACATTTTCTGCTATGCATGTTAACATACATACAAGTACGTACAATACAAACATACATACTTTTTGTGTGTGCGAGTGTGTGTTAATTCCTTGGTTTTTAAAAACTCTACAATACGTAGAGCAAGATTTCCTACGAGAAAATCCCAGATTCTCCACTTGGCACCATTCAGCTCAGCTTGTGAGCCAGGACAGATACGGAGAATGCTGTTACTTCTTAAATATTGTTTTTTTTCTCTCTTGTTTGTCTTTGTATGAAGCTGTCTGTGCAGTTGTGGCTGCTTAATGTCTTACTAAGTTAAGTAAGTCACTCTTGTTCTTTGTTACAAGTTCATCAGGGGTTTTGTTTTCAATCCTCAATTTCAATCAACGCTGAGAACAACTTCATTGTAAACCTACCCCTCTCTGGGTGAAAGAAACTGTTTTATATCCCCTTCAACGTGGCATCCATGACCCATACTCTTGCTCCATGTCCTTTGGTGGACAGGCTTTCAGACAACAAGCCTCAGAAGGCTAAAACATTCGTTAAAACTGGCTGCTCTCCTCCAGTGCAGCTGCTCATTTCCATGGTAACTACATCACCTTGACCAGCCTCCCTCTTTAAAGGGAAAGGGGGTGACAGTCTTTAGTCTTATTTTCATGTGGACTCTAGTGTGTCCAGCTGAAACACATTGTGATTGGTTGGGGTGGTGAAGAAGAGCTGGTCATGTGGTGGGGAAGTTGAGTGGTTGTCGCATGGGCTGTTGAGGCCCAGTGTCCGTTCAAAGTCCAGAAGCTGACCCATGAAATTGAAATTCGGGGAAATGTTTGACTTCTTCCGCTTGACAAAGTCGTAGGCGTCGTTGAGCGATAAGTTGAGCTTCTGCATCAGGTAGGCCACGGTGACGGTGACAGAGCGGCTGATCCCGGCCAGACAGTGGACCAGAATGCCACACTTTTTGGATCGTGCCTCATCTGAGAAGAAGATTGAAGAAAGTAATAGGAGAGGGTAAGACAAGAGAGCATGAATCATGTTTAAACCTACCTTCATCTTATAATCTGAGAACTCCCAATTATTTTAAAGCTAAATTTACTTAAATGCAATACCCCCATTCCTAAAAGGCTCACAGTGAGCAGATTTATTTTACCCTCTGAAATTTTAAGCCTGTTTTCAGCATTAAGTGATCATGTATGTAACATCCATGGCTGGAGCCAATCCCAGCTCACAACAGGCGAGAGGCGGGGTACACCCTGGACAGGTCGCCAGTCTATCACAGGGCCAACACACAAAGACAAACAACCATGCACACACACACTCACTCCTATGGACAATTTAGTGTCTCCAATCAGCCTATCCCCAAGGTGCATGTCTTTGGACTGTGGGAGGAAGCCGTAGTACCCGGACAGAACCCACGCTAACACGGAGAGAACATGTAAACTCAAGATTCCCGGTTTGATCCCCGCCCCAACTGAGGCTTGAACTGGCAACCTTCTTGCTGTGAGGCCACAGAGCTAACCAACTGTGCGACCGTGCAGCTCAGCTCATGTATGTAACAAATAATTAAAAATCTCGGCCAACTCTGACACGTTCACAAATTTATAAGTTTAGAAAAATCAATGTTTAATATCAAAGAACAATTGTCACAATAAACAAAAAAGGTTGTTTTGCTGCTTTTCTTAAATATACAATAGTGTGTTTTATAACATCTATGAATGAAACACTGTCCCGGATTCCAGCAGGCGAAACCAAGTGGTGGGCGGGGCTTAATGAATCCAGCTGAAAGGACAAAAGTAACTCGCTCTTGCTGAAGTAATGGGTTGGATTTTCCATTTTCTTTTTCTGGAATTTGCAAACAGCAGGAAGCTGCATGGAGGACTGAGAGTGTCACTACTGTTACTTTAGCTTCATCTGTACGTTCAGGGTCCTCAAAGTCCAGATTAGTTAATGATATAGAAGCAATTACCAAAAAGAGGCAGATGAAATTTGTAGCTGAGATGAAAGAACTGCATATGATACAACAAAGATTGGATGAGTCTGTGGTCATGCTGGAAAACTGGCTAAATAGGCATTTTTAATTCAGGTGTCACATTACTGCTGATCTGAGCGGAAGCTGATAAAAACCACATAAAAAATCCAGGAAAAAAATGCTATCTGTACTTTTTCCTCAATGAAAACAGAGCTTTGTTCCTCTATTTGCATTTTAGTCTCTTCCATCAGCAAAGTGAGCAGAGGAGGCCTTTAACAGATTCAGATATTCTTTAACTATCATTTTAAATTTATGTTAATAATATGATGTGTGACACAGCTTTCACACTGAATCGCTGTTTCGTAGCTGTTTGCAGCTTTATTTCAACACTTCTGTCAGATGGTCATTAAATCTAATTTTATTTATTTTCCTTTATAGTGTTAATGTCTTGAAAAAGCATCCACAAATGATCCATCAGTTACTGCTAGATATTTGCTAATAATTCCTCTAGCAAACATTTCCTCTTCTCACTTCTCTCTCCTCTTGGAAATTGAGGTATCTTTCAAATGATCTGGCTGTGTAGAATTTCCAGGCCACAGGTGGCATGATGGATTAAAGAGGAGTTGACAAAGCTGACGTTAGACAAATGAGATGAGCCTGAAAGAAAAGTTTTATCTTGACCCAGAATTGGTTTTAGAGTCAGCTGCAGAAAGCTATTCATATTCTTTGAACTGTGATTCACCACAATTCACTACTTAGACCAACACTCTTCAGGTAATTATACCCAATATCTTAAAAGGGCAGTCAGCAGAAATCTATTATTTCTGGATTGAAGGGATTTAAAAAGTTGCAATGTGAAGAACTAGGGGTGTAATTTCATCTGGAGTATAGCATGACATCACACAACGTCTCTCTGTGTGTTTGGCTCATGGGACACTTTGTTTTGTTATGCAGTGCACAACAGCAAACTCCAAGGTGAAATGATTTAGCCTTTCGTCCCTTTAAATTTTTATTGAGGTTCAGGTAATTGTCTTGTCCCCAATGAGACGTCACATCAAACAATAAAATCAACTCACATATATATCCCTCCTTAGGCTGCTGCCCCTGCGACCCGACCTCGGATAAGCGGAAGAAAATGGATGGATATATCAAACTAAGTCTGGCTATTACAAATAAAACCACTTAGGAAATAAAAACCACTTAAATGAGAGAAAAAAGGGAAAAAGAATATTTACATTTATATTCACTAAATTAAAAGGGCCAGAATGGGAAAACTGAAAAAGAATAAAAACACTACACAAAATATGATTATGCAATAAAAATTTAAATAAATAAGCTCAACTGGTGCTATTTAGGTGATATTGCACTTTTGAGTGTTTAGTATGGTATTTACATTTTTTAATCTAATGTTTTTTTCTTCTTTTTTTGTTTTTAATAATAAATTATGCTTTTTATTTTCTGCTGTGTTGTGGTTTTTTTATGTTTCTGAATTGTACTGAATAACTGTCTAAATCTTGCAGTCCTATGTCTCAGCCTGAGGAAAGCAATTTGAAGTCTTTATGCAGAGGGTGGTTCTGTTTTCCCACAAAGCTGCTGGCTTTTCTCAGCACCTGCTGCACATATACAGCCGCTTACAAAGTCTGTGGGAGCCCTGTTATTTTGCTGGCCACCTTCACCACCCTGTTTCCAACATGTCCAAACCAGGAAATAAAGGAAAATGCTACAACTGATTCAATTTATTTTTTAAAAAGTCATATTTTTTTTGTCCATAAGAAAAACCTGCAAGTCTTTTAAAAGTACAGGCGTTTATTCTATTTCCAGCTTGTTATTTTAAAAACCATACCAATGTGTTTGTACTGTTCAACCTGTGTCTTTGCCATTAATTTTGAGAGGACTTCCTAAAATCAGTAACTGTGTCTGAAATGAGTGTTTTCTGGATTTGCCCAACTAGTGCACTGAAACTCAGTACAGTATAGCAGCAGGAGGGCTTCAGTGCACCCCCCACCACTGACCCATGGTTGTCCTCATTACCACGCAGTAGACTCACAATAACCATATGTGCAATTTCTGGGATGCGCCTGTTCTTAAATTTACAGATGATACAGTCACAGTTTTACTTGATTAAATAATACCAAAAACATGCAGAAATGTGTAGACATATTAGACAATATATGAATTTATTGCAACCTGAATGGATTTAAAACACCAATATGTCAGCAATTAAATAAATAAATAAGCTTTATACATTTTAACAATTATACCTAAAATCCAGTCTTCGTTTAGTAACAGCAAACATCACTATTTCATTCTGCTTTCCAGCTTTCTGTGTGTAAAACTGAATAAAAAACAAGCCTCTTACATTATTAAGCGGCTGCATACTTCCACCTATCAGTTTTCAGCTCCTTCACTTGCATCTTAACAGGCCATTAGAGCCAGAGTTAAGTGCTTTTTCCTTCCTTTCGTCTCCCCGTGTCTGTCTTCGTCTCCTCACTCTCTGCTTACATCTCTTGTTGTAGGATTGAGGTCAGTTGGCTCACGAGTTCATGCTGCCAAGTCGATGACCAAATTAAATTTATATGTGATATGTGCTCATATTTCCCAGAAAAAAAGAAAGGCCAAAAATCCTTGTGAGGAGATTCTAACAAAACTCTGCAAACTCAGAAGTTAAATAAGTAACGAGAAGTTCATCAGCGTGTGAACCGAGTAGCATTATGTCAACACACTTGTGTTTTAAATGCACAATGATGTGATAATCTCTCACTTATCAAGCTATTTATAGTAGAAAAATAAAAACTTGCTAGATTCTTGCATAAAGAACAAAATCATACATGGAAATAATCAGTTAAGGATTTTTTTATTGTTTAGTGACACCATATTGTCATATTTGTATCTCCTTCACCCATAATTATCCAGCTGTAACCAAAGAAGTCTAATCTCTGTATTCTACAACCAGCCAGACAGCTCAATCTGACATCGGCTCGACCCAAATCTGCCATAACCCTGAAGCTGGCAGATCTCACACTTCCTTCCACAAAAGCAAAATCATACCCCCAAAAAACAGAAGGTGGTCAGGACAGTCTAAAGGCAGGAGCTGTGGCCCTAACTCCAAGCAGAGGGAAGTCTCTTATGATGTGAAAATTCAGAAAGAATGAAAGAAATGATGGGGAAGACAGAACGAGACAAGATAAGACCTAAAGCTTTAAATCTGAACACATTTTTCTTTTTTTAAGAATCCATCTCCACATTTCATTCTTAGCCATGCTAATTCTATATTTGGATTTTCTGGGAGATATTTTAGAGAAGCATAGTTTTATTTAAAATCTCAACAAATTTGGTCAAAACCTGTTCACACACAAAAAAGCAAGTTGTTTTGTTTTAATGCCAAAAGAGCTGAATGAATGTTTAGATTAAAAATGTCCTCAACAGCTGATAACTTGATAGCTTGATCATTGATTATTGACAGGATGGATATACTGTACCATATTTTCCCATAGGATTTGACTGGTAGTATACGGGACAGGATCAGATATACACCAGAGGCATGAAAGGATGACCCTGCTGTCATCCATGCCTCTGATGTATATCTAATCATCTGCTGTAAAATATTGGTGATGTTTAGACATTTTAAAAAAATGACTGCGTAGGTGTGTGTGCACTTCAAACTGCATTACACTGTATGTGTGACATAACAGCAACAAACCTTCACTCACCTATAAATGAAATGGCTTCGGGGAAAAACTGTGAGAGGTTCTGGCTCCAGTGATCGGAGATAGGGATCTGTTTGTACTTGAAATCTCCCTCATGCTCGAACATGTTGGGCAGGTTGGGAGTCACATTAAGGATGTACTTAATGTTGTACTTGCTGAGCACATCCAGGTTTGTGGAGTCTTTGGCACAGCCCAGGTAAAGGTATGGCAGGATCTGGACGGGAAACGCTGGCTGGTTGTTGGGGAGCGGGCTGCCCTCTGACTCTGTGGCACTGCCTGGCTCACGGTCAGACTCTCCATCAGAACAGTCGGAGCTGATGCGAAGTCCACCTAAACCGAGGACGGAGGTCGGTGGGGAGCTGCTGGGAGATGAGCAATCCAGGTTGGTCTCGCAGTGTTCGGGGTACTCCGACTGGAACTTGTTAAAGCCTCCTGAGAAAGACCAAAATGAAAACACTCATTTGATAGATATTCTCATTTACACACAGAAATACATTGGGGGCGGAGGGCAGTACAGTATCTTGCTCATATCCTTTGGGTGTTGGGAAAGTGGGGGAGCAAATTAGTAACCTTGACTCTAGTAGATGAAGGATAAACTAATTGTATTGTAGACTTGTATAGACAAATTCTGCAGCCAGCAACAGACAATAAAATCCTCAACCTACTTGTCAAGCACTAACCTCGTGGTTAGTTATGTAATAATAAGGTCTTAATTCTATGTAATGAAGAATATAATGGGATAAAAACTCATGAAATTGGTTTTAAATAAAAAAGAATCACTTTGAGAGCGTTTACCTCCGCAAGATATTAAGATTTCTAGCCTGATTATAGTCCTAAATTTATCTTATGAGAATAAGAATAAATGCCTTGGCTGTATTGTGTTGGCTGCATTATAATTTATTTGCTTTCTCACAGTAATAGAAATTCTAAACATCACCTTTTTTTTTACTCTTCTGAAAAGTAGGCCTAATATCCATAATTTTGTTGTGATCAGCTCTATCTTGACATCTATTGGGAACTTCTCTTACATTTTCTTTTACCAAGCACACTGACCATTTATTGGAAAGTTACATGCATAGCTATAGCCTAAATGAACCAATAATAAAGAATATATTTTTTTAAAAGAACCCCTACAAGACTTCTACATTTACACCAACTTTTACAGACAAGATTATTCATATTCTGCAGCTAAATGAGAAACAGCTAAATATGTAGCTATTTTCTTTAAAACGCTGTTATATTATTTAACACAGTCCCTTAGCTATACTAAAAGAATAAAGATGTGACATGAATGACATAAACATGAGAAGAGACCGGACAGAGGAGCTCCATTGAGAAAAGCTGAGCTCTGCGGAGAATCAGGACATCAGCTCCAACAGCTCAGTGGATTTTTTTGTGAATGGCAGTTCGGCTCGCGCGACTCCCGTCAAACATTTCAGTTGTCTGATAGCCTATCCACACGTGCTCTTATCAAAGTATCTTTTAAATAAAGATTCAGTCTGTAATCTTTAAGTTAAGGACCCTTTTTATCTTTATGGAGGAGTATTGAGTGCGTCGTCGTGTCCTTGTTTCTCGTTCATTCATGAAAAAAACGGCAGTCTTTTCCTGAAGAAGCACAACATGGCGGGGCCATTTTAGCAGCATTTAATTGAAAACATATTAGATCCAGCTGCAAACAGAACAGACAAAGTTTTACTCTGCTTTAGTTTGAATATATACTGAGATTACAAGCAAAACAAACAAACTAAGTGTCCGCACAGCCCGACAGCGTGAAACATCTGTCGAACATCAAAGTTGAAGCGCTTCACTGACAGGAGCGCAATGTTTTAGGCCTGTGTCTCTGATAAGCAAATAACGACTAATTATAGGCACGAATGCGATAGCCTCATTTATTATTTGACTATTTTTCAATGGTTCGTTAAATTAGAAGGGGATTTTTTAATAGCTGCCTCACTACGACTCACTTATCCTCTATAAACACGTAACCTGGATAGTAGTTTAGTAATAAGATAGTTCAGAGAGCTCTAATAGTTGTGATCATATGGTGGCAAACAAAATATATATTTAGTCAAATCCTAAATAAACTGGAAAACTACCATAAGGGTGAAATTGTAGCTTATAACACAAGAGTGAAAACTGTTTTTAAAAAAGACTTACAGGCACTAAAAATCATATGTGAGCATACCTTCCAGATAGAAAGCTTTGCACCCGTCGTCCCGCAGCTTCTGTAAGAGCAGCCCCATCACTGAGCTTCCCAGCCCGGACTCCTGCCGCTCCGAGGTCGCCTCGTCGTACAGAACCACCACGTCCGTCTTACACCGCTTGACAAATTTCTCCTTGTCCTCGTTGTTGGGGATGATGGAGCGGATTGGGAGGTTGCCCTTCTTCAGCCTCCGGAGCATAAGGCCAGGTATGGCCAGGTTGATGGCCGACTCAATGTGCGAGGACTCGTAAAGCTCATGGGGTCTGCAGTCCAGCAGCAGCAGAGCGCTGGCCCCGGACTCCAGCTCATCCTGCAGCCACTCTACGCTCTTACTGGGCATCATCATCATAGTCACGATCACAGAGTCTCTGCACAGATGATGAATTTTCATCAGGGAAACGTTAATCCGCCTGCTCCCTGCGGTGACATGAGAACAACACAGCAGAACAGAGGAAATAAAAACCAAAAAATCACGGAGGAAACAGAACAAAAATCACGGCGCTAAACTTCGGCTCCCGCCGTTCCTGCTGCTGTTCCAGCGGGCGCAACGCACCCAACACACACCTCCGCGCGCACGCACATCGAACAGGAACACACCGATGTCCCTCTGGTTGTAAACTTGAACATGCAGAGGTTTCTTTCGCTCCCTTGCTCAGTCCGATTGAAGAAGTGGAGGTTTCAATCCAGTCCATGGACGTCCATGTAAACGAGTCCAATCCAACTTTGAGGCGTCCACGAAATGACCCGGATGCCTCGTTAGCGCCTTCGAGTGTGAGTTTGGATCGAGCTGCAGAGGGTAAAGCCCATGATTACTGTTATTATTTGACACGCTTGCCAGTGGAGCGCCTCTGGTTTGTCATTTCCACTGAATGCATTAAAGAGGCTCTGCGGGTTTGTCACTGAAGAGAGGGAGGAGCGGAGAGGCTTAAAGGTGCAGAGCTGCTGAGGATTCACCCGAGCTGCTTTCATCACATAGTCCCCATTCATTAAGACTGCTAGTCTAACATTCTCTGATTATTATTTCAGAAATCAGTCTATTTCCTTTGTAAATGCTTCTTATGTTTATAGTTTTATTAATAGTTTTTGCATCGATATCATATCTTACTGCTATGTGTATATATGTATGTGTGTATATGCATATATGTACATATATTTATGTATATACGTATGTGTGCATGTTTAGGTGTGTGTGTGTGTATAAATTTTTATATGTATGTAGGTCTGTATACATATTTGTGTTTATCCAGATCATAGACTATAGTAAAGATGAAGCTTTAAAATGGGGATAAATAAGAATTCAGCTATATATGAATGTATGGCGGCATTATGTTGATTTAGAATGAATTTGTTTTATGAAATGAAAATGAAATGAAATGAAAGTTTAGATAAAACCTCTATTAGTACGTTTAAAGGGGGCAGGTACTATAAGTTTTTTTTCTCCCTGCCCCTTTTTATCCAAGCATGGTGGCACAATATTGTGCTTTTTTTTTTGTTGTTTTGCTTTGTATTATCTGTCTATATATATATAAGTTCACTACTTGTGCATACCCACGTGAGAAAAAAATAAATATATTTAAATAACATAACACATAACATTTCAATTTTAAGTATTTCATTTGCCTTTGTTTTCTTCTTTAAGGCCTACTTTAAAATAACTTGTTATCAGATTATTGTCGTGGATATTGATCTAACATTTACTTTCAGTTACAAAATCTACTCAAACAAATAAATGTTTTTCTTGCTGAAAGCTTTGCAAGTTGCAATGTATCTGCCATAAAGTCCATTTTGCTTGACACCACCACATAGGTGTTATTTTATTTTTAGGACTGAGTTGTTCTAAGCATCATAATGGAATGTGTTTCCCCTCTCACTTTCATCCCTGTGTACCAAAAGGATAGACAATAAATCAGAAATACTAAGCTGTAATACTCACATTTTATAGTTTTTTTTTAACTGATCCACATTGTGGCACATGCTGTGTCATATTGCATTAAGGTATAGAGCTGTTGTTATTAAATGCCTGTTGAGAGTTTGACCACAGTTTCCTTTGGAGACTGTGGCCTTATCAACAGACAGCAGGCTGCATAATTGAAGATCATTGCCTCTGCTAATATGTGTCAATGTTCATTGCTGCATTACCTCTCTTAACTTATCTCTGTAACATTTTGCCATCATATTAACTCTTTGAAAAAAAAACAGTTTTTACATTTAAGCTTGATCTTGTGTTGCACCAGTTGTCTCAGAAGATAAGGTCTGCAGATAAGTCAATCACCTGAACTCTGTTGTCATAATATATGCAGAATGTGGTCTATTTAGCAAAGCTGCAATATTCCAATGACCCATAATGTTTCTTTGCTATGTGAGTCTGGAGTAAAGCTCCAATTATCAAGTGAAGTTTGAATTTATAGGAAGCCAAATTCTAGATTAATAATTTAATATTTGTAGGTAGATTGGATAAAGCCAGTAAAGTCTTTTCATCCACTGTTTATTTGTTCAATTTATTTAAAAAAAAACACTTGTCCTAAAAGAAAGGCTGCACGGTGGCGCAGTTGGTTAGCTCTGTGGCCTCCCAGCAAGAAGGTTGTCGGTTCGGGACTTGGTTTGGGCGGGGATCAAACCAGGAATCTTTCTGTGAGGAGTTTGCATGTTCTCCCCGTGTTGGTGTGGGTTCCCTCTGGGTACTACGGCTTCCTCCCACAGTCCAAAGACATGCACCTTGGGGATAGGCTGATAGGAGACTCTAAATTGCCCATAGGAGTGAGTGTGTGTGTGCATGGTTGTTTGTCTCTGTGTGTTGGCCCTGTGATAGACTGGCGACCTGTCCAGGGTGTACCCCGCCTCTCGCCCGTTGTGAGCTGGGATTGGCTCCAGCCCCCCCGCAACCCCGTTCAGGGAAAAGCGGTAGCGGTGTCCTAAAAATAGATCCACCTGAAATAAAATGTGACCTAAAGATGTAACATTTAACAACTGCATGTTTTAGACACTCAGATGAGGGGAGGGGTAGTTGACAGTACCAAGTTGGTTTAGATGGTAGGAAGGGATGCAGGTCAGCTCTGACAGGCCCAAATGTGTTGTGGGGTCTGCTGGGATGTCTGGCAGAGACAACCTTAATAGTCTTAACTTTTACCTCCAGCAGAGCTTCAACTATGTCCCAAGTGAGTCCGAGTGGAGTATGTTCCAAACCTCCATTTTCAAGGCTGAAGCCAGAAGCAGTGCTCCATCAAATGTGTACAATGGGGATTGGGGGCTGCGGACCTTGATCTGGGATGTTGTTGGTTGGTGTAGGGAATACTAGACCTCTGCAATTCCACAAACATGTTTTCCAATGTGGAAGCAGAGCTGGGGGATTCAGCAGTGGGCTCTTCTATATCTGAGTTTGCTGAGGTGGTTTAAAAGCTTGTTCAAGTTTGGTACCAGGTATGTTTAATTAAACTATACAGAGAAAGAATTGCAAGTCTCATCAAGATGCACCGATTTTGGCCTCATCGACAGCTTTTTCTTTAGTCTTCTCAACCCTCTCACTCAGTCCACCCACTCCCTACACCTCCACATGTTACACTCACTCAAATAAATTACAGGAAGCATTTCTCACTGAAACTTGACTCTTAGCCACTAATCATAACAAATCATGTAACCAAATTGTGTTTTGTTGACACTACACATTTTTGAAGTCTTCAGATTCAGAGAGATTATGAAATACATTTGATTGCATCAAATGGCAAAGAGAAGAGTTTTATTTTATGTCTATGTATTCCTACAGTTTATATCATAGTGCATATTGTATTCTGAATCTTAATTTAAACAAGGCTGGTCTATGTTTAAAAACGATTAAAAAATAGATTCAGAGGCTTACTATAAAGAGGAGAGACTTTACTTGAAAAATATAGTAATTTTGAGGCTCCTCACTGTATTCTGAATCATTAATCCAGGTCTCTTGTGCACAAGCTTTGTAGATATGTCATCAATATGGAACCAGTTTGTTCAATATTTAGGAAAATATCTAAAAGAAAATTAATTGAATAGGTATAATTTCAAGACTGAGGTATCAATGCAAAGCAACTTGATGGTGCTATGTAGAGTATTTTTCTATCTGTAACAGCTTGATGGTGTACCTACCTACTACATGAAACAAACCATCACTAAGTTTCACCACCCAATGACCTAATAAGGCATCAGCGGACCGTGACATAGGCAGAGAGGAGGAAAAGAGTAGTGTTTGATTTCCTCACAGCTGCAGAGAGGAGTAGTGGGGGATGCACCAGCTGCAGACAATGGCTCTTTATTCCCTCCAGTGACTTACACACACACTCACTCACAGACAAAACACATACATGCATACACAAACACACACACAGTCTTGTGTTGCCACTCCCTTCATCAACAACAGGCTCCCAGAGTGTTTTTTGTTTGTCTATAACTATAGTATAGAGTATAAAAATTAAACATTAAACTGATTGGTGACACGTTTTCATTTTTTGTCTAACTTTTCTCATATTTAGCCCATTTCCCCAAAATTCTTAAATGATACATACTTTCACATATACACATGTACTGATGTCAAATGTAACATTTATTCTAACTATTAGATCTAATTCTAAATACCTAAATATTAATGTAAATGCTAAATGTAAATGTTAATTCTAAATGTTAAATCTATTAATTAGCATTTTGACTTAATATTTAGTATTTATCATTTAACCTTTATCATTTAGATTTAACATTAAGCATTTACATTTACTCTGGATAGACTGGCGACCTGTCCAGGGTGTGCCCCGCCTCTCGCCCGTTCACAGCTGGGATTGGCTCCAGCCCCCCCGCGACCCCGCTCTGGGACAAGCGGTAGAAAATGGATGGATGGATCTAGATTAAATGTTATATTTCTATGTATATGTGTGTGAAAGTGTGTATGAATAAAGAAATGTAAAAATGTGCTAAATATGAGAAAATGAGATAAATAACATGTCAGCAATCCTTTTAATGTTGAACTTGGTACCCCATATATAACTCTGTTCAATTACTAAAAAAAGAAAAATGTTCACTTTTTTTAAAAAAAAACCATTGTTATAATCTGAAACAATATTCACAACCAGTTTGAGGGTTTTCCAAAAACTATTAACTGAAAATTTGTTTTCTTTTTCAGTCAATTTTACTTTTTTTTAAATCAGGACGTTGCTATTTGTTCTTGACAACTGTGGTGTTTTATCTTTCTTTCTTGCATAAGGAAGAAATGCACCATGTTCGTAGGTGCTGTAGCTGACACTGCCTCCTTTCTTATGGGGTCACCACTCCATAACTCTGGTATTTTGAATGATACTGGTTAAGAAAAGGAACATCACTTCAAGTGTATCAAAGCAACAATCTGACCAAAGACAGACTTCCTAGCCAAAAAAAAGGAAGGTCACACTAATATTTTGTTGGACTGCTATTAGCTCTTGTTAGGGCAGCATTTGTTTTGCCATTATTATGATCAGCTTCTGAAATGTCAGGATTTATTTCCATCCAGTGATGCATTTTTTTTACCAGAATTTTGTATTGATGAATGGAAAGCCCAAAGCACAAAGCCTTCTGCAGCACATCCCAATTATTCTAAACAGAGTTCAGGTCTGGACTCTGTGGTGGCCGATCCATATGTAAAAATCATGTCTCATGCTTCCTGAACCACTCCTTCACAATTTGAGCCTGATTAATTCTGACATTTTCATCTTAGACTGTGCTCGTGCCATCAGAGGAGAAAAAAATCCATTGATGGAATAACCTAGTCATTCAGTGTATTGAGATAGTCACCTGACCTCCTTCCTTGAGCGCATACTGCTGCTGCACCATCACCTGGAGCAACCCCAGATCACTGACAGGCTTGTACAGTACATATTAGCTGCATCGCTTCATCTGCCTCTCCCTACCCTGATTGCGCCCATCATAGGGTCATTATGTACTTCATCCCACCACATGACCTTTTCCATTGCCCCAGAGTTCAATCTTTATGCTCTCTAGCAAACTGAAGCCGTTTTCTCGTTAGTCACTCTGATAAGTGGTTTTCTTATAGCTATATAGTGGCTCAAACAAAATCCCTTGAGTTACTATATTGCACATGTGGGAATGTTCTTACTTTCACCATTAAACATTACCATTAGTTCTAATGGTGAGTTTCTTCAATTTGATGTCACCAAATGCTTAAGTGATCCTAAATCACAATAATTTGAGATGCTTTTCTGACCATATTTATCCTGGAACATAATGGCTCCATAATATCCTTCCAGTTTTTGATATGTTGGACAGTTTTTCCAGTATGAAAATCATTTTTTTTTTTGTTTTTTTACTGCTTGACACATGCACATAATATGACCCTTCTTCAAAAAATGAGATGCTACTCACTGCTTCAATTGGAGTTAAATAAGTTGTTGCCAGGTGAAAGATAGTAGCCCATGCATCAAAGCTAATGTCTATTTGCTTTTTTTTAAAGATGGGTAGTAGCTTTTTTTTTTGGCTAGGTAGCTTTATAGCTTAAAAAAGGGAACATGACAATATGAATAGAAATGTATCTACTTGTTTAGCGAAGGCTTCAGTGTGCAGCAACAGACCAATGCAGACATTAAAATAACAAAACAGCCTGCAACAGAATGGCGACCTGTCCTCTCGCAAGCTAATTGCTGGGCTCCAGCTTGACCTTGACCATAAATTGGACTAAGTGATGCAGAAAATGGGTAGATAGATAACAAAACAGCAACTGTAACAATCCACATGTACATGCCCACATCTTAATCTTTTAAGGATAATATTAAAAGGATAGTTGTTGCATTCAATTAAAAACAGTCTGCGGAGTTTCCATGATTTATCATAAACCATCTGCGGTTGTATACATTTTTATTTTATTTTATTAACAAGACAAGGATTACGAAATAGCAGACATGTTGGCCAACGTGTTCTAACTGAGTCATTGTGGGCTCTTTCCAGCTACTCCAGTTTCCTCTTTCAGTCCAAATACCTGCATGTTATGTAAACTGGTGATTCTAGACTGAACTCAGAAGTGAGTTTGCATGCTTTTGTTTTTACTAGTTTGTCTTCATTTTGACCCTATGATTGACTGGTTACCCTTTCAAAGTGTACCCTACCTTTCCTGTGGTGACAGTAGAGATACGCTCCATTGTCCCCACACTTGAAATGTAAAATGAAATAATGAATAATTCAAATTATCCATCAATCACCCACCTAATTGATAAAAATCAATTATAAGCTCATGTTTTTTTTTTAAAGAGAAAAAAAACATTCAATATAATTAATCTTCAAAATTTGAGCTAATCAGTTCCACTTGGACACTGTCCATGTCCTTGCAGAATTTGGCCACATCCGCAAAACAATTCACCACCAGTTGTTAGACTTTGATTTAAATACAATAAAATCTTGATTGGTGCTAAGACATGTATAACATATTTTTTTCCAACTAAGGCCCTCCCATTTCAAACAAATGACTCATCTCTAACAATACAAAGCTGATTGCTAAAGATGTGACCTCCATTTCCTTTGAATGTTGCTGTACCAAACAAAATGAGCCACATAATAGGACATTAGCTCATAGAAAGATTTGGATGTCCCTGAATAACAGCAACATTGCAAGCTCGGACATGTGACCAGCCTTCTCATGTATTAACATCTATTAGACACTAAAGCTTTTAAGATCATGTATTGCTCATATTTCCTATTTTAAAGTCCTTGTAACTTGTGTGAAGCACATCAGGTTTTAGAGAAATAAAGTTTGCCCAAACATGGTCACCAAAAGAAATTCAATAAATTCTTCAAACCATTTATTTAGAAGAAACATTAATTCAATCTTAAATCTATATTCTACATAACTGGCACAAGAAGACAAGGGCACACATCTCCAGTTTTGACCTCTCTCCACTGGCTTCCCGTTAAGTTTAGGATCAATTTTAAGATCATTTTATTTGCTTTTAAGTCCCTGAACAGCCTCGCTCATGTGTATCTGATGGATCTGCTGCACCTTCACACACCACAGTGTGCACTCAGATCAGCTGACCAGATGCTTTCAACTGTGCCTCAGACACGCTACAAATCTCGAGGAGACAGAGCTTTTTTAGTTTAGTCAACATTAGTGTCCTGTGTAGGCTTGTCAAATGTCAGATTAATGTCATAATGGCAAACTTCCTTTTTTAAACAAATAGATCATAAACTATGGGCTTTATGATCAACTTTGCTACTTCCTGAACTTAGAACAGCTTCTTTGTTTCCTGTCTTTCATGACTGGATGAGCTGATTAATCTAGGTGTGTCTGGTCATTGTCGTTGTGGTTACGGAGGTCGGGAACACCTGGATTAATCAGTTCAACAGGAAACAAAGAAGCTGTCCTAAGTTCAGGAAGTAGCGCAGTTATACATAAAGCCCATTCTCTTAAAACTTATTTATTTATTTTTTAAAGTATGTGCTCTTGATTTAACAATAGCCTACATTTTAATAAAGCTCTGTTCTGACCTATTCACAGCATTTAGATAATGGTTCTAAAACCAGAAAATCTGCTTCTATTTTTGGAAAATGACTTTAGGATATAGCCAGTCTTTAAGTCTGTAAAGCTGTCCCAAACATCATCATTTCTCACTAAATCCATCTACAAACTACATCTGCACTACAGATGGGTTTCTTTTCTGTAAGGCAGCAAACCCACTCACCTCAGTGATGAAATGAGGAGGCCAGCCCTCTCCCAAGATAATGCTGTGATTTCCTCTGCTGTTTCCTTTGTCCCCTAACATGTAGGTTGTCTACACCTATAAACAAGCCTGGACTAACTCAAGGAATATGTCTCTGACTTTTTTATTTTCCAGTGTATTCAGTGATTAGACAAAGGCAGGTACTGAGGTAAACCTGTCAACATACAGAATGTTGCATATGATAAGTTTAAGAGTAATTTTCCACATGATTTAAATCAGACCATATTAAGGAGCAATATAACTTTAAAAAAATCTTTTTCAAAGTAAGTTGTAATTATCATTAATGTTTTCTTTCTAAAATAAAGTATTAGGCCATTAAACTTTAATCAAATATATTATACAATAATAAATAAAAAAGGCATCAAGAAACAAATGTATACTTTTTTTTAAAATAAAAAAATAATTTAAAAAGAACTAAAATGTAAATGATTAAAAAAAGTTCTATTTATCAATAAGGAAATTCAGTATTGGTTAATTTAAAGTCCTGGGACTTTAAGTAAAATCTTTACTAACATCCAACACTCCCGTCAATACATTTAAGATTAAAATGTTTCATGGAGGAATCTAGCAAACAGTAACATAAGTCAGCTGTTTTTCCAAGTTTTAGTGCCACTTTGTTTAAGTGAAAGTTAAAACTTCTTGCTTTCATTTGCTATTTGGCACACATTAGACATACAAAGGTGCTCGTCATCCGTAAACTTTAGTATCATTTTTTCATTTTCAGCCACTGTTTGGCTACATGTAAAAAAACAAACAAACAGAAACACATGCTATTTTCAGTTTAAATCCAACGTTTACATAGGGCATCAACTCAAGACTCAAGACAAATGTCATTTTCACAAATTTCAGGTAATATAAAATCAGACTTTAGAGTTACTTAAAATTTTGGGACATTTTTTTAATGCTCATTAAAAACAAGTTTAAGCACAATTCAGAGTTCTCAGTAAAAAGCCCATTTTCATCTTGTTGTGGTTAACAGGTCATTATATTAATTAGCAGTTATCTTCAAGTAATCTAAACCTTAACATTCACAAATAACAAGGATGGATGTATTAAAACTGATGTAAGATATAACTGAAGCTGCTCTGGTTAAACCGACATAAAGAAAAGTAGCTTTTGGAAGGTAAAACTACTTATTTTGTCATTTATATGACATGAGAGTGTCTGTCCTCTAGATTCAAACACATAACAAGCTGTTGTTTAATAAATGAACATTTTATGAGCTTGGTCTTATTGCATTCTTACTTAGTTTAGTAAACAAACGGAATCTTTTTGAGTTAGTTTAGAATTTGTGGGAAAATGTGAGAAACCAAAGCATGAAACTGCACCAGAGTAGCTAAAAGGTCTTAAAATGAACACTTCAGCAGGAATGAGGTGCTTGAAAATCCAAGCAACCAGTTTGCTTATCAGAAAAGTCCATAGATGGAATCCACCCTCAAACCAAGTCACCAAACCAGTCCTTAAAATCACTTTTCCAACTCTTAAGTCTGGCTCGTGACCAGAAACACGTTTTTTCAATTTGATCAGTGTGAACATTCAAAATTACTGAACCATCACAAGAAATGCAACAAATTAATGTTTCTATATGAACACTGGGATCTTTTTAAGCATTTCTGACCTTTTTACTGTATCCAGTTGACATGCAGAATAAATAGAATATACCTACAAACAGAAAAATCTTAAAGCAATGAGGTAAGTTTTAGTTCTCACTCCCCATCATTTTCTCTTTTCACCCTCACATCTCCAGCCTCACCCTATTAAATAACTGATAGCTCAGGGGCAGGCACATAAAGACAGCTGGTCAAAGATGTCTCACACTAATGATCTGTTCTCTGTGAGGAGTTTCACTTTCCTCCTCGTTGTCTTTCCGGACCCATTGTTGTCTGACAAATCATCAGCACAATGATTAAATATATATATGTACTGTATATGTACAATAAATTACTCATAAAACATTAACAGATACGTTGGTTAGAAATTTCAGTTGACAACAAATGGGCATTTATGAGGGACAATCCTGTAAGTTTTATAAATGAAAAGCCCCTGGATATCCAGTGTTGAAAACTAAAGTTCATTTTGTGTCCATAGACCTCACATTATGGTGTGAACATTTATGACTTGTGCCAATAAGCGGCAGTAGATTAAACAAATCTGTCAATGTCAGCGCAGCGGTGTCACAGCTATATGTCAAGACAACTTCACATTAGCAGTGTGGCTGTAAATAAGCAGTAATATGTGATATGGGCGTGATAAAAAGTAGCCTGTGACTTTTTTTTTTTACAATATATTTTATTAGGATTGTTAAAAAAGCAAATGCAAATTGGCTAAAAGAGCTGGTAAAATTCTGCAAAAGGATGTCTCATTATTTGGTCATAGACACTTAATAACTTTTAGCATTTAACAACATGGTGAGTCAAAGTGATTTACAGACATATTAGAAAGTAAGAAGCATAACTTAAAATCCAGATATAAAAGAAAAGAATGGTGGATTTAAATAAAGAGTTTCAGCTGATCTGATGCTTTCTGGGAGTTTATTCCAGACAGTTTAAAGGCTCATCATGCAGTGTGGCAAAGGTGAGATACAGACATAGTGTGAGAAACATCACATGTTTGTGGGCTCCTGAAACGTCATGTTTGTCATAATGCCATCACTGTGCTGGTTTTTGGGAGCAGAAGTAATGCTTAACCAGTCAAAAGAACACACACTAACACTCATCTGACATTTAAAGTGGCCCTAGCCTTGAAAATACATAAATATAGGTGCTTCCCAAAAGCAGGGATGTTTCATAGTTCTGTTTACTACTTAAAGAAGTCCCCCTTCATTTTATGAGGAAAAAAGGGGGAACTGTTTAACTTAATGTCTTTTTATTTTACAGTAGGAGATTTCTTGGTATAAGAACAAACAGCAGTGATTCAACTGTATCAGAGTGAACACCAATAAAGAAAAAGAGAAGCTGTACAGTCATCATATACATTACATAACTGTTCCTTGGTGTGAATCAAACATTTCTAACCCCAATAAACAACCCTGAAAGAAGAAATTAACCAAGAAGACAGAAACTTTATGTTATTGTTTTATATTTCTTTAATTTCTTTTAAATTGTTAGACTGCATTGTAAGACTAATGTTCAGTTGCCACAACAAAGATTTGTATTGAGTGTCACCTCTGCTTTGAAAGTGACCTGAAAATACCTAGCGACACACCTAGATACATGACGCAAACATACAAAGTGAAACTGTTATGATAATGAATATTAAAACCAATAGGTTCAATACTGAAAACATCATGAAAATTGGTATTTCCTTTGGAGGATTAAACCAAAATTTTAGTGAACAGTGATATGAATGAACAAAGTAGGATATTGTAGGTTAATCCATAAATGTATGATAGCTGTGATCTAAATACTGCCAACCACAGTCATAATGTTTGGTTTATGTCTATGTATGATAGGAACATTATTAGGTTGTCACATGCACCTTATAAAGCTTTTACAAGTGAAATCAACAAACTTTACAAAGTGAGTTCTTCATTGCCTGTGTGATTTAAATGATGGGTGTGTGACGGACCTTAAGATAATCAGGTGAGTTCAGGGTGTGGCAGCACTCTGAGAAAAAGGCAAAATGCTTCCTGACTTATCACTAGGTTTGTTTTATGGGCCAGCTCACTGTAAAGTGGGTCATTATGTTAAACTCCCAGCACAACATTTACACACCTTGAAGCTTGTCCAAGATGGTTTTATCCGTTTCACTTGTGTAGCAGCAGTACAGGTCGAACTAACCTTGAAAAATTCAGGTTATACAACATAAAGAAGCTTTTTCTTCAATGTGAAGCAGAAAGAGTTATATATTTAGTAAATTAAAATAATGCTTGGAAACATATGTAAATAAAGTCTTCTGTTTGCTTAAATGAATAGACTGGTGATAAGACTAAAACATGGGGGGGGAAGCATTTTCCTTTGCAGATGATCATGTGTTAGTTGGCTAACAAAACAGAAAACCCTTTCTTATAGTAAAACAGAATACAAAAACACCTCTATTCACTTCCTTTGGACTGAATGGAAAAGATGATTTAAGAGCAGAAGCCGAGATGTGGGCTCAAGAAGCTGCAAGGCAAATTCCAGCAACTGTCATTCAGCCAGGGTCCTCTCAAAGGGGGAAGACGTAGGAGGCAGTGAGAGGAGTGATGAGGGGTGAAGCAGGAAACGAGGCATAAGGAACGTTTGCTAAAACCCAGCAGTGGTGAAATAAGACATGGTGGGATTAAAGCTCAGTGTTGTAGCTTCTGTGAACACGTACACCTGTCACAATCATTATTGTATTGTTTATGTGACCATCTTTCAACATTTTTACCCATACTTTGCTGTTTGGTTATATGCCAGCCACAGATGGATGCAAAAGTGATAGACCTCTTTTCCTCAGTCTGACACTGGAAAGATGTTGAGAGGAAGAACAAGTTTTCAGCTTCTTAAGAATCAGAAAACCACTTCTACATGACCTCCACATGCAATATATGTGTGCAGAAATGCATCAAGAGAATTGTTTAGCAAACATGGGAAGCCCTAACTTCCACATTTTGGTTAAATACATCACTTAATGGTAGATAAGACTATGGAACTAACACAAACCAGGTAAATTGGACAATATGTATATGTATATTTTTACTGTATGTTAATTTCACTCTTGTTTTACAAACTCTTTTCGAGTCTTTTGGAATATTATTTAATACAAAAAACTTAAACTATTAATTTGTTTGAACTATAATTTCACAGATAAAATAAATAATTTTTCTGCCTTTAGATGGTGGAAACCATTTGTTGGTGGTTAAATGTGTTACATCACACTTCGCTTTAAACAATCTGCTAACCGTTCATGAAATGAAGATCAATTTTCAGAGGAATCAGTGTCTATTTTTACTTATGAGATTTCAGTGGTTTAACACTCCAGGATTGTCATCTCTGTGTTGCTTTTAGCAAGGGACAGATCTGGTCTACTGGCAGTTCAGTAAAGCACATACTGTGTCTATGTAACCACATTGTTGTGAATCTTGTTTATCTTGAGACAAATATGGATCTGCTGGTGTTTCCAAGTCAAATTTACGTTTGTGCATTAATGTGCATTAATACTACCATCAATACATACATAAATCACTCATGCCACTGTAAATGACTATCATCTTTTATCTTGTTTTCCTTTAAAACTTCTTTGACCTCAGAAGACACGTTCACTGACTTTCTGTCCATGTGAGACGAGCCTGATGATGGATAACTCAACAGAATTTTCAAGCAGTTGATTTACAGTACGGCTTCTTTCTTATATGCAAGTTGCATTTCTAATGGAGTTGTGGACTGTATTGAGTGAAAATGGCTTTACAATGTACTTCAGAGACCATACTGATTATGGTTTTCAGAGAGGCATGTTGGATTCTGTCAATGGTGCAATGCCACCTGAAAGTTGAAGGTCTCATTAAACTGTGATTTCCAGTTTTGCCAGTTAAGACACTAAAATTTCCTCAAACTAGTTAAATCTTTTCACATATTTATGAACTAACGGTGTCCTTTGAAATTATATAT